>OW796106.1:10161817-10761817 GCA_941860345.1 Chrysodeixis includens | reverse complement strand
GAGAACTTACTCGTGAGCAAGCAACGTAGAACTGCCCATGAGAGAAGCAATGTTCTCTCAAGTCAATACCCGCAAATTTGAGAGTTTGCCCCTGAGATTTGTTTATACAGTATGTATGTATATTATACAGATTTGTTTATATGTAGTCATGGCTAATCAAAAATCTAAGAAGATTTCTACAAACATCCCCTATTTCATCCCCTTATGTGTGGAATTTATCAAAATCTTTCTTAGCGGATGCCTACGTTATAGTACCTATGTGCATGTAAAGTCTCAGCCCGATCGGTTTAATTTTGACAAAGTTTCATAAAAAAAATCATACCTATTTTATCCCCTTGGGGGTAGAATTTATCAAAATCCTTTCTTAGCGGATACCTACGTCATAACATCTACTTGCGTGCCAAATTTCAGCCCGATCCGTCCAGTAGTTTGGGCTGTGCGTTAATGCTTTAATTTCGATCGAATTTTATTACCATAATAACGGTTCTAGTGAGTTAATCTTAAAAGATAGACATATACTGTCGCGGACATTTTTTTAGATCATTTCAATAGGAATAATTCTTACATACATATATTGTGTGTATCTTGAACCGTTTTCGCAGCGCACGCAACGGAAGCCCTCAAGGATGAACAATTTTCCCCGTTTTTTTCACATTTTCCATTATTTCTTCGCTCCTAATAGTTGCAACGTGATATTATATAGCCTAAAGCCTTCCTCGATAAATGGTCTATTCAACACAAAAATATTTTTTCGATTCGAACCAGTAGTTCCTGAGATTAGCGCGTTCAAACAAACAAACAAACTCTTCAGCTTTATAATATTCACTAGCTTTTGCCCGCGGCTTCGCACGCGTTAAGAAGTATTATTGTTTAGCAAGTAAGTGTAATAAATTAGGGCCTACAAAACTTCCTTGTACACAATATTCTTAACTAATTTGTCATTTGGCGCTAAACCTATCAAGCTATTGGGAGAACTTACTCGTGAGCAAGCAACATATAACTGCCCATGAGAGAAGCAATGTTCTCTCAAGTCAGTACCCGCAAATTTGAGAGTTTGCCCCTGAGACTTGTTTATAGTCATGGCTAGTCAAAAATCTAAGAAGATTTCTACAAACATCCCCTTTAGTGTGGAATTTATCAAAATCTTTCTTTGTGGATGCCTACGTTATAGTACCTATGTGCATGTAAAGTCTCAGCCCGATCGGTTTAATTTTGACAAAGTTTCATAAAAAATTTCATCCCCTATTTTATCCCCTTGGGGGTAGAATTTATCAAAATCCTTTCTTAGCGAATACCTACGTCATAACATCTACCAGTAGGCCAAATTTCAGCCCGATCCGGGCTTTGGCTTTGGGCTGTGCGTTGATGCATTAATTTCGATCGAATTTGATTACCATAAAAACGGTTCTAGTGAGTTAATCTTAAAAGATAGACATATACTGTCGCGGACATTTTTTTAGATCATTTCAATAGGAATAATTCTTACATACATATATTGCGTGTATCTTGAACCGTTTTCGCAGCGCACGCAACGGAAGCCCTCAAGGATGAACAATTTTCCCCATTTTTTTTCACATTTTCCATTATTTCTTCGCTCCTAATAGTTGCAACGTGATATTATATAGCCTAAAGCCTTCCTCGATAAACGGTCTATTCAACACAAAAAGAATTTTTCGATTCGAACCAGTAGTTCCTGAGATTAGCGCGTTCAAACAAACAAACAAACAAACAAACAAACAAACAAACAAACAAACTCTTCAGCTTTATAATATTAGTATAGATTTAAGATATTTTTTCATTTAAGATATTAAGTAATATCAATCAGGGTAATAGGAAAGTAAAAAAAAAAAATATCTTAATTTGTTATATATTAAGAAAACATTTTAATTATTTTGAAGATCGGGTTATTCTAAAACCATTTGCCTTCCTCCTTCATTTCAAATATTATTTTTTTGGCATGCATATTATTTGCTAACACATACAAAATTGGCAGAAAAACGCCTATTCCTGATAGAGTGTGATTCTGGGCTGAAATATTCCGGGATGACGAGTGCATGATTCAGATTCAAACTTTCCTACATACTCGGAACAGTAAGCACCTCTTAAGCCTTATTGTATAACATAAAGTTTTCTAAAACTAGTACAGTTTATGTGGTTGCCGTCGCCATCTACCATGTAACCGCGGTGTCATTAGGGTCGGCCTGCACCGTGCAATGTCCACGATTACACCGAAATCAACAAGTAATCGTAAGATAATCTCAGCTTAGGCATTGTTTCTTCGTTCCAATATTCTTTTTGGCGTTGCGTCAGTTATTTTGAAATAAATACAAGGACTGTATCCATTAAACGCTGTTTTGCATGCTTACAAGCGGCGTTTTCTTGGGCGTCTGCTGTTATTCTATGCACGATTTTCACGTTATGTAAGTGTAACGAATCTTGGTTCTTGCGTTTAATTCTAATTTACGCCTTAACTGACTTTTCATCATTAACAAAATTTCCCCGAAGAACTTAGAAGATTTTTTTTATTTTCTTCTTTAACTTTTTATGTTTAGAAAAAAACGCCTCTCCCACTAAGGAATTTGATCCTTATATCGCTTAGGGTTTTACAAATATTCTGTTCACATGCACAAACACACCCAGACTCAGAACAAGCCTTTGCGGATCTCACAAATTATTGTCCTACGCGGGGATCGCACCCGCGACACGTCGCGTACAGTGGCAATTGGCGTGGTGACCTATACTACTCGACTATCCTTGCAGTCAAATTGTAACATGCATATTTAATCCAAGCAGTCAAGTAAATATTTAACTTGTTTTGATAAAATATGTGCAGATTAGGAGCCCTAAACAGAGGCTGTGGCCTTGCGAAGGGCCTGCTTAGGCAAGCAGAGCGTGGTGTCAAGGCGAGCTGTCGGAGTCAGTGGAGCCAGACCAAACCAGGCGTGGATTATATAACCAGAATTAATCTATACTTTGTAGGTTAATTCACTTTTAGATTCAATTACTAAAGAGCGATATAATAATGTCCGGACCGATTTCGGTCACGGCGGCTAGTGTTACTGTGACTCCAGCCAGCTACGTGGGATATAATATTATTATAGTGCACAAGCGTGTGCGCAAACAGGTGCACTATCTGTTCCTTTACTCTCATAGCCCGATGGGACGGCAATCCGACACGACCGAAGAGAGACAGCAGTACCCACATTCCTTCCAAAACACCTAAGCTGTGATATTTATTAAGAGCGATAATGTAATGATTAAAAGTAATGCTGACGCTTTCGTTATAGCTGTTGGTATCACTTGTAATGCAGAGTAGAGGTATAAGTAAATTTTGTTTAAATAATAACTTATGTACACTCAAAAGAGTCTAGAAAACACAACTTAATGGACAAGATGTACACTGGCTGCCACGGGCACTGCATATTTCTACAGATTTTTTTCAGAACATAGGAGAAAAGGTTGATACGGGTAGTCAATACTTCAACAGTGAGCAGAATAGTAGGCATTTTCTGTTTTTTTATACATACAACAAAACAAAAAAAAATATCGGTTATGAAAGGTTCTATGTGCTACAATTGTCAAGCAAAGTTTTTTGTCTTTGCTCCTGGAAAGTTTATGGACCCTGATGGGCACAGCAAGATAATCGTAGTTAGAAGAGCGAAAGGCGTTTAAAGTAAGATATTATTTACTTATTTAATAGCTTTCTTTCTTAATTATGTTGTCTGCTTATAAATAACAATTTAACATATGTTTTACTAGTCTTCTAACGGTCAGTTTACATTACACGAGGTGCAACAAACGGGAACCTATTTACATTATGGTGCTAGAGTAGAATTTGCCTAGCAGAGAAAGTTGACACCTCTCTAGTGTTCGAGAAAGCATCTGTAATTATTAGCTGTTATATTGCTATTCAAATTATCTGTTACGCTTCATTTAATATATTCAATATGTATGTAACTAGAATCACTTTTTACTATCAGTGAATCGATAGAACACTTCGGGATGACAGACATTCCTAATGTTTACAGTAAGCTGCAATTTATGTGCACTATCATATCCTCGTAAACGTTTATTGGTTCGGATATTAAAAACCAAGATGTTTTTGCCTTCTATCTCTTTCTCTTCCTCGACCGCAGATCGCACTTGCGCACACGCTTGTGCACTATAATATGTCCTGCGTAGCTGGCTGGTGCCTTAGTATTATTACATATAACAATGTTTTTTTACTTTTTAACCCTGATCATTAGTAATTTCTAATGATTAAAGTTTATCGCTGACTTTTGGGTCATTCAACTTGACATTGTTGAGTTACCAGCTAGTGTGGGCCGATAGCGGTTCACATATCAGTGTTAAAAGTAACATACTAATATACTATGCAACGAAGCAAATAAACGCTTTAAATAACGTTTGTGCATACTCCTCGCCACAACACTATTTGACTAGCCAATGAAGACATATGAACATTTATTATCTTGATTTTGATTAATAATTTGGGAAAAGGAAGTAGGTATATTAGGTTGCAAATCAACGTTATCTTAAGGTAATTTTTTTAAAGTAATTAAAGCTTGGACACCGGAATTAATAGTGATGAAGAATACAGTTATAAAACCTGGGATCTTAGTGTCCGACTGGGTTTACATTGAAGAAACTACCGAAAAATTATTCAAAAACACGCATATACACTTTCGTCTATATAAAATGAATGAGATTATTTGCCTTAAAAAATTAAACAAATAAATACAAAATTGTTAAGAAACACTAAAACTCAATCCTCTACAATTCTCAGAGAAGCAGTTTTACTCTGCAAAGCCTACGATAATCACTATTATTAAATACGCATCTTCCAACTATTCTTTGCCAAGTGCATCAAAACTCATTTCCTAAGAAAAATACCCGATATGAAGAAATCGTGTTGAGAGCGTGACATCAATTGTCAACACTCTGTATCATGACCAAAACAGTTATTATTGAAGTTAACATTTTTTGAGCAGCCTGTATAATCTCTCACGCAACCGAGATTTTAGTTTTTTTAGTTCAACGGGCTCTAATTGACCAAGACTTGTCTTCTAAGAATTAAATTTTGTAATGAGGTATAATGACTTTTGAATCACCTTTTACAGTAGTTTTTTTCTAATTTAGAACTGGGCGCAGGGGGGGGGGTCTACTCGTAATAAAGGTCTTCGTGTGTACTACAAGCTCTTGAACAGAATTTTGATACTACAAGCACTGATGTGATGCTGTAAATTTTAATGCAGGAGATGAATTATCTTTATTTTCTTAAAAAGTTTTCAAAGACATTCAATTCATATTATTATACAAAGAGGCAACCCATACTCAGAACAAACATTTGTGGAACGCACAAATTCTACGCTGGGATCTAACACAGTGGTTATTGGTGTGGTGACCACCACTCGAATATCCGTGCAGTTGTCATCATCCTAGTCAGCCTTGAATAACCTACTGCTGCAAAGGCCTCCCATTTGTTTATGTTATACTCTTCTGTTTTTTGGACTTCGACGGTCCATTCGCGACCACAGTCGGTGCAACTCGGCCGAAACGTCGGGAGACCCGTATGTCGTTTGGTCTTCGTTTCAAGTAAAATGATAATTTATATTCCGAACTAATACCTGTGGTATTAGTTTTTGGTATTAGACAGGAATAGATCGTCTAAAATATACCGATCTCGAACTGTCTTTTATTCAGTTGTTTTTTTTTATAAAACCATGGAGCCGTAACTGCTGAACTAAAATTTCAAACATTTTGCTATTTTAATTATCATAGTTATTTATAGCTAAAATATCAGTTCGCTAATTAAAATACGGAATTTAACTATCTAGCACAAACCTAAGAGTCGGTCACACTTTATAAATTTTGCACTAAGTATACGAAGATAATAAAGAAGTTTAATGTTTTTTCTTTTTTATAGCCTACAATCCGTCCCAAAAACAACTACTTGACTAAAACACATAAATTAAAACAGTTGAAAACATAAAGTACAAAACTTTAAATCCATGTGTATCACAAAAATAAACATATTTATAAGAAACTTTTTGCAGTTTATTCTGAATTAATTTGTTCTGTAAACAAAATAAGATAAAAATATTAATATTAAGGTAATATATTATTTACGGTTCCTTTGTCTTGCGCGACTGTCTTGCGTTTATCCGCAAATATATTGCGTTCCGCTACGTCAATTAAAATACGTTGTTATTAACATACGAGAGGTAAATAACCGTAGTCTCTTTAGTAAAGTATCAGAAAAAAAGATGAATCTTCGTTAGGGACATAAATTAATTAATAAACACCGAAAAGTTTATAAAATACCTTGTTTAATCAATTTGAATGAAACCACAAGGTTCGGGTACCCGATCTTTATGTTTTTAGGTACCTGTAATATAGTTTTAAAATACCTACGCTATTCTAAAATGCATTTTTTATACGCTAGTGCTAAATCTGATACAGATTAGAGTGCATATTCGATACTCATTTACATCAGACCTATATGATCACGCAACCGTTAGAAGTAAATAAATCATACAAGTATACAAACAAACATACGTGTTGATTGTATGGCATGACTCACAGCAGACTAGCACAATCACGGCTGACTCATTAATTATTATTTGACCACAACAGTGTTGCTCGAATTTAATTGAAATTACCAGGGTTGCATAAAGCCTTAGAGCTTAAAATGAATCAAGCTGTTTGGTACAGAAACGTTTTGTAACGAGCCTGTTACAGTCTCTTGCTAGTTCTTAGTGTTATTACAGGCGTCTGTTATAATGATTACCAATTACGTATTTTATCTCGAAATAATTACTTTAGTACAAGCCTAGCACCCATGGTATTACCAAGTGCCTATAGTGTCCAATTAGGATAAATGTTTAGTTACTATCTGTAGTGTAGACATCAAATCAATCGTGTAACATATTAAGTCCAATAGGTAATGTACTGCAGTACGTAATGAACCATTAGCACATTAGCATTCAGTGAGCATAAAGCCATGCTCTCTAATCTTGAATTAGAGGGGTTGTGTGGATGGCCGGCGGCCGCCAGTAATGGATAACAATTACAATTTACTGCGCTACAGGCCATGTGGCGTAATTGATGGGACGTTTGAATATCAATTAACACTGTATTGTAGCTATAATGTAGCATACATTGTACTATATTCCAACAAATAAATGATCTTTATCTTTATCTTTATCTTTATCTAATACTATCTATCTATTCTACATTTTAGTTTCAATCGCATATCTGAAATTCGGTTGTCAATAAATTAATTGACTTGGACGATCAAAAGACCTGTTATTTTAGACTTATAATATTCTAAGTTTCTAGCAATCTAGTAATTATCATATTCTTAATAGAAATTACAATTTAACAGTTTTGTTGTTTTCCACAGACTAGGTACCAGGCCTTCATAAATTACGCGTGATAGAACTTAGGAGTAATAACCACGTTACAGCCAGCCCTTGTTGTCTGAACAAATAACTGTAATGTCTAATTAAATTACTATTCATGCCGTTCCCTTTATAGTTTATAGGCTCTAAAATATTACGCTTTACGGTAATAAAGCAAGATTTGTAGTCTGATGTTAGGTAAACAGGTCGATTTCCAACAAGAAAAGTACTTAAAACTGCTCGCTCATGCATCACGGGTTCGCATTGTTAGTTCAGTAAGTCTCGCCTAAAAAACGATTGAATAACGATCTACATTGAATTATTGGACAAATTCTGTTTTCAGGTTACGGTACAAAAACCCCACAGTTTATGAAAGGTCTAAAATCACTTCTTTTTACATAGATTTAAAGTGTGGGGCTCTAGATAACTTAGATATGGATTTTCTTGCCAGTGTTCTACTTAAGAATGACATTTTAAAACCGCACAACGCGCGGATTGAAAAAACTTGCAAAAATTTCAACGTTTCGAAAGTCTATGAAAAGGGTAGACCTTTTTATAAAAAATAAAAACTTTATGATTTTGTTATTATAAAAGAAAAAAATTCTGTACGTATAAAAAATATTCTATTCTAATAACATGATTTTGGAAAAGTAATCACAACAGGGATAATTCGTTTTGTCACTACTTACAATTTTAAATTTATAAGCCTATCAGATACCAAGGCTACATGACGAAGAAGAGTCCCGCAAAGTGAATTTGTTCTATGTACATATTAGTCAGACCTTGAATACTTGGATACTGTATTAATGTTAATTTTAACACATTTACCAACATATACTGTCAACGTTCAAAATACTTAATTAAATTCATGATTAATGATCCTTACGAACATCGAGTGGGTGCTATTCATCCTTTTGAATATTACGGTTTCACAACTGTGTAATTAGGCCAACTTTGTTAATAGACCCTTATGTATCAAAATTATGCCAAATTATCTTGTTGCTGGTATATTATATGGATAATCTCGTGGTATAAGATAAATAATAGTAATCTTCATAGGCCAGCTTTCCCAGTTGTGGGACACCGTAGGCCCTGGGCAAAGAAAATTTTGAGGCCAAGCGCGAGTTGAACTCACCATTGCAGGGTTCCGTACTTCCGTTAATTCCGTAGCACCAAGTTGGTGTTAACGATTTATGTCGTATTAAAAATTACTTTCTAGATCTCGTTAAACCAAATTTTCGGTGGAAGTTATTACGGTTACAAACATCATGTTTTTTCAGTTTTATTTTCGATTTTACAAGGGTGACGATTTGACACAGATTTTGTTATCAGACCCTATGGATCCATTTTTTTTTGTTGTTTCCAATATTTCTTTATTGTACAACATAACTTTATACAAATACTTTAATTGCTATAGTACAGCAATTAAACGTTTATTTGAAAACGGTGTATCGTACACTTTTATTGGGAAATGATTAACTTTCTATTCGGACGTAACTGTAAATAAGTTAAGCAGTATACTTATTAAAGAATGTGATACGTAATTATGTTGTATCGTTTATCCCTATGGCTGCAGAATGTACATGCATACCAATTATAGTACCAAGAATATTGGGGTAACTTAATTTGAGAATAAAATACCCATATACGAAGAATAATCGTAAATAAAAATCAATTTGATGAAGAAAAATATCTAAAAAATACCTATAAATGTCCATATTCAAATGCAATTAATTTTAAGACGTAAGTACTCCAATCAATAAGTTCCTAAATTACAGCGTGAAATTTAACGAACTTAAATTAAACTTGCTTTAAAGTAAACTTACACTCGTATGCTTATCACAAACGACGGGTAGTTAGTCGCCGTACTTATAGGCGCCGTCTCTTATAGAGACAAGAATTATAGGAGTGAGACACCGTTACTTCCAGTTTAGAACGCTAACCCGCTTTTAAAATGATATCAGCCTTGTTCTCTGATCTCCTAGTACAAGCACAGTATGTTTAACTAAACAGAATCTTAACCTTCACCCAGACGTAGACAAAGCGGTAACAAGTTAATCTCGGTACGGATTAACAAGTGAACACCCGAGTACAGTCACTAGCAAAAACATGTAATATTGCTCAACATTCCCACAACGCCATCTAGTCTCAATTTAAGTATAGGTACGAGAGTAACTTGTGTTATGAGTAGGTACTAGACAACTGACAAACAAATATTTGTACATACATACATAATATAGATAAATCACACCAAGACACAGAAAAAATGATCGTGCTCATCAAACAAACATTTGTCCTAGGTGGGAATAGAACCCATGACCACCGGTATAGCAGTCAGGGCCACTAACCGCTAGACCAACATGCCCGTCAATACCTGCTATGTTACACGACCAAACAGTTGCAGTTGACTTAAGCGGAATTTCTAAAGCTGTTATATTCCTGATACTGTTAGCTAAACATAAAATGTTCAATTGGAAAGAAAATTTCACGATTTCATTCATTATTTGACAAGGACTTACACTATAAATATTTAGTCGTGTATACATGGTTTTGTTCGTGACTGTACATAACCCAGTTCCCGCAAACTTAGACATTCTGAAGGGATCAACAGGGACTGTCGGATTTCCATACATTAGATTAACAGCTATATTGTTTGATGGCTCTATACATCATGACTGTTTTCAAACAATTTGTACTGAAAATGTAATTTTGATGAATATTGCAATGAGTTGACGTCTGATAGAGTAGAATGGAAGAAGAAGACGTGTTGCACTGAACCCAAGTAAAATGAGATAAGGGCAAGAAGATGATAATTATGATGATTGTATTGAATCGATTTCATTGAACTAGGAGTTTATAAATCTACAAGTAAGTCCTACTGACTATCAATTGCGTTTTATTCCTTTAGTTTATTGAGTGTGTTATACTACTTCGGCCAGAGCAGCAAGTGTAACTGTTTGTGCATGTGCGTAAACACAATTGCACTCTCGGATCCTTAACTCTCATAGCCTAATAGAACGTCAAACTGACATGATCGGAGAGAGATCAGGTGCCGCCAATTACACCCTGTAGCAACTTATGTAAATTCGTCACGCCGGTCTGTAACTATCTAACTGCCAGCTTCTTTTCAAGCAGAGACCCTTGTGAAATTAAGAATCTTTATTCTTTTCCTAATATCTAATGGGCGGTTCTTACATTTTAATTCACATAAATTATGTACTTATTACAATAATTACATTAATGAGCTATCTACATTGTGTTACACAGTCTTACACAGAGGAAACATTTCAAAGATAAGATATAAATCGTTTATTCAAATTGTAGTATTTCAAATACCGTAGTTAATTTTGAAATATTACCTAAGGCAACCTTAAAATTGCCTAAGTACACTGTTGTATTAGAGGATTTACGTGCTTTTACATATTGTTTGGGTCTTGTACTAGATACATTAAAAATACTAACAATTATAATGTTGTTTATGATAACTTTGATGGGTTTCATGTGAAAAAAGTTCTCTCAAGTCATAAGTCTCATTAAGTCATTACTTAGGGTTTCTATTAGAAAATTATTAATAACTTATTGTTTGGAAAGTTGTTTCATATTTACGACATAAAAAATAATTAAAAAGTTTTTAAGTTTATTGCTTTAGTAGATAGACTGGAAACAATAACACGGCGCAAAGAAACTTTAGGTGGTATTTGTTACTAGTTCACTAAATCCGAGTGGGGACTAGACCAGTTAGCCCTTTAAGCTCAAACAATCTCCTTTCAAATCTACGCTCCTAGTACCCATACTAAAACTTGTTGGTGACGGTAATTTATATTGAGCCCTTTATTTTATCGGTTTAAATTAACTAAATGGGCAATGTTATATTTAACCTCAATTAGTTTATAGATTATATATTTAACATATCTATCTATACATTTATTGATAAGTGTTTGTAATGAAATGTAGCAATAGAGAGATATTGGAGCTCTTACGTGAAGTAATTATTCTATTACTAGCAGTTAAGGTTATTTTTAGTTACGATAAAATTTACTTCGGGTCAACAAAGTAATATTACTTACTTAATGTCAAACAAATTGTTTTAAACAATGGGTGTTTTGAATAATTAATTGATGGATATACAAATAAACATTGTTATTTGATAATTTTACGCCAACATTAGTTTAAAATATTACTTTTATCATAAATCATTTACTTAATTGTTTATCAACGAACTCGCGTCAAGAGCAAAGGTCGTCCTTTATGTTAAAATAATCTTTAACTAACAAAATATGCAATAACAATGCAACAATTACTAAAAACGTAGATAATAACAGTAATCGAACATTATAATAACGACACAATTATAAATTATTTACGACCAATTAATTCTGACATCTAACATACCATTTTGACATCCAATGTTTAGAAAACGTCACTAATACACCATCACTGACTATTGTTCACTTTTTAAAAATATTTGACACGGGCAGTTTTTTTAATTGCTGTATAGGACAGCTTCCGAACACTTAAAAAATATAATTAATTTAATAACTATTTATACGATCGAAAGAGGTTTGTAAAAAGTAACAGATTGCCAACACTCCAAAAAATATTTGAAAATTAGCCGTTGGTTTACGTTCGATGCGCGTGCGCACTCCAGGCGCGTAGTTGACGAATGTTCGCTCGCTTGGGATACAAACTGTAGTTAACGTGAGCTGGAGTTAACAGACGGTCTGCACTTTGACTATTGACATGAAATAATCGATAAGAATTAAAAATTACTGATGTGATCAGTCAAATTTAGTGGGCTATGAGAATTTGAGAAAAAAAGAGTTTTCTATCTATGAATATAGAACCTTCGTTTAGTAATGTAAGTTTGGTATAGGTCTTTTACCCAAAAAATAATTATGATTTAAAGTACAAGATACACTGTTTTTCGGATCCACTTGAAAAGGATAAGAAATATTGGGATGTAGACGGACGGTGATATTTTTACTTGAAATGGCCACCGTAATAAGTTCTTCATGCAGGTTTGATGGTACTAACTAGAAACTACGTACTTCAAAATAATGCATGTACTCTGTTCAATGCAAATATGTTTAATGTTCTATAAGTAAACAATAAATGTAGTAGATAATATTTGCTTTGAATCGCGCGATTTCTCACAGGTAATAAAAATATTATAGCCATTTACTTAGCAGACTTACACGAGGACTAGCTAAGGGGAATAACATTTTTTCTTTTTATAAAGTCTTTATTTAAGCAATGGTTTACCTCCAGTTTCTAGAAGGCTGATCAATTGAATCAGCTGATAACTGATCACGACTGTGATATGTTGACCACAGACCTTACAACCAATCACAAAAGGTAACATGAGATTTGGCATTAACAAATTTCGGTGTTGATCAGTATTTGAGAAACCAGAGGTTAGTCTATTAGGACCTATACAGGAAGGCTGTCTATTAACGTTGCGGATTTGCGACACCTGACAATCACCTAAGGTCTTTTACACATGGAACAACGCATGACACGACACGTCATACTGTGTCGGTACTGTCCCATACATTACATTTCCAATGTGTTAAAAAATACCGCTCTCAATGTGGTCGTCGCATTAAATAAAATTTTATGAGTAAACCATATTCAGTGTGGTTTACAGCATACAGGCAAACGTAATGTCGTTAATGTGCTTCTGTGACAATAAACTACAAAACGCGAATCATTTTAAAGGCACCACCATTGTTCTTATGGAGTTTATGGCTTTTTAAACGAAGATATTTTTTACACGCTTTCTAGCTAGGTGGTATACGTTTATTTTAAACTGTATATCTTTTACGACTGGCACCAAGTATTAGAAAACCAGTAAGCGATAAATAAAAGATAAAATTACATAAATTTATTTTCCCATAAGTTAAATAAATACAGATAAAATCATATTATTCCAAAATGAAAATGCTTACTGGCGTTCTTTTTTTCCTAGTGAATGGGCCCCAATTAGAATCGACAATGTGAATCAAACATACAACTTACCTACTACAAATTATAGTGTCATTGTGGCTACATCACAAATCTGTCAAACCCTTCGTGGCTTTGACTACTGTCTCAGACAGACAGAAAATAACTGAGCTACTTTCCAATTTGAAGGTCTATTTATAAATTAAATCTTCTAAAATCGAATAAACAAAATAATGTAACGAGGTAAGTTATATTAATTTAGGAACTTGTCTATAACACACAATACATTCGCAGTCAGATTACTTAACTTAAATCAGTAACTAGCGATTGAGGCAACTATATCCAACCAACTGCACTAAATATTTTAAATCTCTGTCATTAAGTTTTCCAGAGAACTATTAGTGCCTCCTAACATCCTCTATTAACTAAAACATACCAACATGCAGTTACGTTAAACTGTAATTATTGTGATCAGTATGCTCTCAGCTTTAGTTACAACTAATTTCAGTTACAGCGTTTCTGGACTGTCACTTCGCTCTGTAGATAATTGTCATGCGATACCTCTCACTTTACCGGTACCATTGCGTAAATTGATCATTTTTTTGTCATTTTTATGTAAACTAATCGATGTAATAGTACTCAAAATAAACGATACCATTTCTCGGTTCGTATACCAATGCTGACTTTACAGTAGTACGTGAAAACCTTTTTAAAGCTATCAAGCAATAGATTGGAAAGTGTTTAGCTTAACGCTGGCGCTTTCTTATAGGCTTCCAAGGTTGGTTAACGTACAATGCGGTGTTCGGTCACCCGTGCGGTTACAAAACACTGCGATTAAGCTGTTTCCATGATTCCTATTGTAATGACTGTCGTTACGTTGCAAATGGTTACTGTGAGCTACTAAGACAGGAAGATATCAGGCGCTCAGAACTAAAGGGTAGGTGAGAACTGAAAAAAAAAACAATGTGAATTTATTGATCAAATTAGTCTAAGCTTCAGGTATAAGTAATTAAGTTTTGCAGTCATTAGGCTAATGTTGTTTGCCAGTTACTTTTAAGTAATAAGAATGAAAGATAATTTTACTTCACACCTCTTATTGAATCCGGTTGTGTTCATGTTAGACCTCCTACAACCATCTTTGACAGTTTTGGTTGTCCGTTAGGAGCATTTTGCCTACCATTGAACCGAACGCACATGTCGTCTACATGTGTGTTTCGCTTCGAGACGCAAGTAAACGCATGAAGTACGCGCGAAGTTCGGGAAGATTTGTACAGGAAACGACACCCGCATCTACGCGCGTGTGCTATTCGCCTCAATGAACTGTCTCGGCTTCCGATGGTCCGAACCCATACGAATACGTACGATTCCGTACGAATCAATACTGCGCGCACTGCGACCTGCGTGCGCAATGCGAGTAGTCGGTCGTGTACGCGCGTGTAGTGACGACGCGGCGACCACGCGCGGTGCCGCCGGCCTCCCCGCAAAAAAAATGGACGTAACCAAATTCATAAGCCTGGTATACGCAAACAGGTGTTTATGGGACCAAAATGATGCGACATATCTTTTACGAGACCATCAATTCAAGGCTTGGCGGCAGATAGCTGAAGAAATAGGAACGCCTAGTTAGTTTTTCATGCTGTTTAACTTACTACATTTGTTGGTTGTGCCTGTTCGTGTGCTTGTCTGTGTATGTTAGGTCCAATCTTGTCAAGCTGAATTAGACCTACTTGATGCAATTGCGTGTACTTATACGGCTGTGTATAAGTTCAGTGATAGCACTGACAGCTGTTGACAATACAATGTCATTGTTTTATCGACTGGTCTACCTCCAATTGTCAATGCAAGTGTTGTGGAAGACAGATACCACTCTTCGACGTGTCATGCATTCATAATTACTTGAAGATGTTGCAACTGGTCAGATCGTGGATTTAGAAGATGGTTATGGAAACACTTACAAAATAACCCCTTCGTGTGGGATTCATAAAAATTACGTTGAACCGTGTATTTCTTTTTTATTCCTTTTGTTTTTATTAGCAATACTAGCACAGGCACAACTTATCGATGTCACCTGTCGATGGTATTTTACCCCCACACTTAAATTCATTAATTTCCTTGACACTTATTGGGTCCGCCTATTTAATATTGTTAGCGACAAACTTTTGTTAGGTCATATTGCTAAATGGAAATTCTATTAATTTGTTTACGTGTTGTAAAAAGATTTCTTGTAAACCTAGTTACAAAATTTTGACATAATCTCGATACATAGAAGAAAGCTATTCAAAGATAGACAGAACATTCAGATTGGCCATAAGATCGTCTTAATTAAGCTCTTGTATTTCAAGCCGTTATATTTCCTTGCAATCATATTTTATTATTCCCAACTTTTTGAAATGGCGAATTTGAAGTTTGGAAGAAAAAAAGAGAGACCTTTGCTCAACAGTTAAATCTTACACAGGCATATCTCACAATAAACCAGTTTATATACGTCCCACTGCTGGGCACAGGCCCATTCCCATACAGGGAAGGTTTGAGCATTAATATATTAGAGATCGAGAAGACAAAAATATTATAGCATTGTAACCAATATTTTTTAGTTCCAGATTTAAAAAGAAAATGGCGCGGTCTTCGGGACACATTTGTCAAAGAACTCAGAAAGTTAAAGAGTAACCAGGGCGATCCTGAAACGGACGTCAAACCGGAGTCCAAATGGGCATACTTCAAAAATCTATTATTCCTCTACAACACTATAAATAGAAAAGACCTAAAAGGACTTGATATAGAATTCGTTCCGGGACAAGGAGAACAGGTACCAGAGAGAGCAAAAAGGAAAAGACGTCGAAGGAGTTCGTCAAACGAATTCGATAAGAACTTACTGGAGATGGAACATGAAAAATTTAGGCTATATCAACAGAATGTTAACGACCCTGATGCCCAGTTTTTAATGAGCCTTCTGCCGTTTTTGAAGGACGTTCCCAGACATCGTAAGCTACATGTACGGACGAAGTTACATGAAGTTCTTATAAACGAGGAGTCAGCGTTCGCTTCTGGAGCTGACTTGGAGGAGCAGGATGACTCCAGCGCAAGTGGATCGTCAGATAGTTAAAAAACTGAGCTATTAGTAAAGTAAAGATTAGACGGGTATTAAGAAACTGTTTTAAAAGTAAATATAATTTATACTTAAGAGTTTTGCTTTATTTTATTTGTAGAAGTCTCGAGAATTTATTGTGTTGTCCAAAAGTTAAGAATGATTCTTAACTTTTGGACCATTATTCAAATATATTTATGCAGTAAAGATTATTTTATTTATCTTTATTTCTTAAAGGTAAGTATCTTTTAAGCTAAACCCCACAAAACCGTGGCAATGATTGACTGTAGAGTCAAATTATAAATACAATTAACGCAGGCCTGACAGCTTCATCTGACTTTGCATCCAGAATATCTTTTTCTACTTAAAAGGTCTGTTACTAGCAAATATTGAAATTTGGTTGAGACTAGGATTTGAAGTGCTTCGAGAAAAGCATGGTACGGCTTACCGCTGTTTTACTCGACTTGAAGGGGGCACTGCCGTGAACCTAGATAACTATAGACATTTACTTTGGTATGTTTTTCTATAAAACCCCAGCCTTAGGAAATAAATTTAATGATAGATGACAAAGATACCTTTAATACAAGAAGATGTTGCAAAAGTAAGTTTACCTAGAGAAACTACTACAATATTTGTCAGAACTCAAGCACAATGTTTACTTGTTCGAAGCTTTCCAGCCGTTTCTAATGCTTTCACATAGCGGTGCTAATCACTCCTCAGATCAATACTGCACTCAGCACTGTATGACCAGTGGCGTTTTGTTGATAAGCATCCCACGTAAGTTACGTTGGGAGATTCTTTGTAAAACGAATAAATGTACAAAAAAATACATTACTATGAAAGGAAGAGCAAAACTGATTTCTTAGTTTTTAATTATGATAGGTTTTAGTCATCTTCCCTGCTCCTGAAATATGTATTAAGTTAAAGTGTCTTTCTCTTTTAACAGTCGTAAGGTACAGCCCAGAGACCGCTTTATTTGCTATGAACACACATTCTAGTTTTAAAATACAATCTTGTTTGATATTTTATGCTAAAAGATAGTGTTACTACTTATCACATTCAATTAACACCTTGTCACATAAAGTCTAACAACACAACAGCGCGAAAGTTTACGTTGGTGCTCGATAGATGGCGTTGTGCATTGAGAGCCGATTTCTGAATCGCGCTATGGTTGTGTTCCACGGGCACGCGTATGTACTGCAGACGGATCGTTTTGCGTTAACTCTGGTCTCCCTTCAAAACGCATAAATCTTTCGCCTTTTACTAAAGATTTCCGTGGAGGGGGACACTCAAATGAGTCTACTCAAATTTTTTGAAATACTCTGCTTGCAGAGTTTGTTAATCTTGAAAATGTACATTTGGCCTAGCTAGCCAATGTGTCAGATACCTAGATGGCGCTGTGATCAAGTTTACAATGTGTATTAGAAAGCACAGGCGCTCTGAGCCACTCTGAGGTATTATAATAATGTAACATAGCGTTTATTATGTTGTGTGTGGTTAATAAACAGAAAGAGATTCTTTATTTAGAGAAAAACTACAAGTGCCATGATAGAAACACCGCCTGGAACTATACCAATAGCTATTTTGTGTACAAGTCAAACTGATCAATGTCGATTCTGAGCGTCAGAAGGTATAAGCATTTTTTGATTTGAAATCTGATAGCCTTGTTACTAAATGGTATTCCAAAGAGTTATATTTCATAGTTTTATTTATTTATTTAACAGATCGTGAACACACAAAACAGAAAAGACGTATTATGGTGCAGCTTATTTCATAAGAATTTTACTACCAGCAGACGCGCGATAGGCTGTAGTTAACTTTTTTACATTTTTAAAAGAAAGGCAGTGTTGTTTGTATAAATTTAAGCGACAGCATGTGAACCTTCACTGGTTACTGGTAACAAGAAGATTGGTATTACATTTCCTTATAAATTAATAATAGCAAAACTCGTATCAACAGATAATTTTGCTATCGCATTACAAGGAGTAAATTCTAAACGAATTTTATTTAGTAAGTATTAGAAGAGTTATCAATGAATACAGTTTTCTTTTTGAACTGTGGTTTGAGTCGCTGTCGCCATCGTGACTACTTAGTTCCAGACTTAATTTTTGAGCGAGCTAACTTTATTTAAGCTGTGCCCTATAGGGTCCATATTGAAAAATGATGAGGTTATTGTGATATGTACCACCTATATAACATATGGAATGCTAATAATGAATTAAGTATTGATATAGCTACGTTGAGATACTTGCTAATCCGTTTGGCAAGACAAACACCTTACCCCTTAATTTAATTGAACTTATGCTGAAGCTAAATCAGAATGGTAGCCTAAGTCCCTATAATATACTCTACTATACCTAAGGTAAGGCTGATACCCTATCAAACAATACATTAACCTTACTATTACGTACTTTACTGCGTTCGTAATTACGTATTAGTTTATACTCTTAATCGCGAGCACAGCGCCATCTATGAAAATATCGCTGTATGCAACTAAGGTTTCACGATAATATAAACTCTGCATACAGAGTTGTTCCAAAAACATGATATGATTACTCATAAAGAGCTCTAGTTATTTGGTTGTGTAACCAGTGTAACTCATGACAGGCCGTCTTCAGTATACATGCATACCCGTGTAACACAACCATAAAACGTCGTGTCGTGAAAACACAAGGCGGTCCTGTATGGATTTGCTTGGTCATAATTTATTGATTGACATTCGAACTATGTGACATTGTACTTATATTTTTTTATTTTATTGTTACGAGTTCATACTCTTTGTATACGTACGTGAAAGGTTTACCTGTTTCGTTTTGTTTTTAGTACGATTATACGTATATTATCTTTACATCCTTTTGACATACTGTATAATTATATTAATGATAAAATTTTATTATGGTACTACTTTACAACGTTATTGTTAAGGGACCGTGCAGTGAATCAATGTTTGAGGTACTTGAGTTATTATTTATTGATTTTTTCTCTATTTACCGGCAGCAGTATCGTCATGCTCCCCTAGTTGTCACTGCCTGCGGTGGCGTCTCGGGTCGGGTCACCTCCTTCCCTCAAATATGGCGAGGGAGGTGATGGCTGACCCCTGCGTCATACTCGTGAACGGGTGCTGCTTGCGGTGGCTGGTCGGTCTGCTGACCTTGGTTTGCGTAATCATTAAATTGTTGCAATGTCATAATACTTTGTAGGTATCCTCAAATATTTATTTATCTGGCACGATACATAATCAATTTTTATAATATAAAATAAATGTTTTTTGAAAGACAGCGTGCTGCTGGGGAGTTTGTTGCGCCGTTTCTTCTCCCACGGCAATAGCACAGGAAGCGGTGAAGGGTGGGCGATGGGGTGCTGTCTATAATTTCAAATTTTGACGTTCGAAAAGTGCTACATTCTAGCCTAATTTGAATAAATGGATTTTGATTTGATTTGATTTGACATAGCGCGATTCAGAAAACAGCTCTCAATGCACAACGCCATCTATTGAGATTCCATGTAGTTATAATACTTATCAATGCAAACCTATGTATCATCGAATTCTTACAATATGGTAATCAGATTACGTGGTAAATACTATATTGCTGCTATTTACTTTAGAATGGAGCAGTATGAAAGTAAAGTTCGTGCTGATACTGCTCTAATTTATTACAAATGAAGTGTTACTTTTTTTTGTTAACACAACGACTTGTAACTTTAAAAGAAATTCTTCTGAATTTCAAAGTATAGAGCCTATAAAGATTAGGATTTTGAAAAACAAAACTTTTTTACAAAACTTTTATTTACTTTAGTATTTATCCTTTCATTTACCAAGTCGTGTATAAACGAGTTCTAAGTACCATTTTTGTACCCACAGATCACGTTGCTCATTGTACTGTGGGGTCAAACACGTTTCGTTTTAACCCTACTTCAACACAATAACAGCAGTTAATATGACTGTTGTTTGCTCGTTTATCTAGTTAATAATTAGTCTGTGACTATCCCTATGTGGTTTAAAGTATTACACTATTATTTAATATGATGACTGTTCAATTCTGTTTGATCGTATCAGTCTGACAACCACTTATGATTTTGTCTCTTGTTGAAACGATATCTAAGGAAGGCAAATCGAATTACCTGGTAATTTATAATTAAATACAGCGCTCTTTAACCTATCCTAATTTTAATCCAGATCCTGTTAAATTATTATGTTACATTAATCATCATCATTCCCCTGCCCTAATTCCAACTAATTATTTGGGATCAGCGCAGCATGTCTTTTTCTTCCACAACTTCCTCTCTGACGTCATCTTTCAAGTAGGTAACAGCCTTTGCAGTCATATCATCTTTCACACAATCCATCCATCGTTACTTTGGTCGTCCTCTTCCCCTATATCCATCCACATTCATGTCCAGCACCTTCCTTAGCACGTGATTCTTTTTTCTCCGCATGACGTGTCCATACCATGACAACCGGTTACCACGAAGTTTTTCTGTTACCGTTGCCACTTACGTTACACAAATTAGTAGTCTTAAAAAGGATCATGAACTTATCGACATGGTTATGCCTAAATTGTTAAGAGCCTCGTTGACTTGGAGGATATCCTCTTGGGCTTTCTTCGCCCGGGGGATGGCGAAGAGTGTACGAGAGAAACCATCCGGGTAAAACCACCAGGATCCGGTACTACGTTCCCTTTACCGGTTACCAGGCGAACATGCAGCTAGTCCTAAATTTAGTTAAATTATAATAGAAACAGATTAAGTAATAATTTGGTAAAACATTTAGAAAAACAATCGTTAATATGTAAAACTAAGACAGACTTTTGGCCTTTGTAGTACTTTGTACTGTACATGCTCAAAACCTGCGTTTACAACATTTTTGAAGCTATTGCTTTTTATCTTCTACACGTTAAACTCTATGAGCTAATGGCTTGTAACAAAAAGATGTAGTAACGACGAAGTCATTAACAACTAAAGCAAAAAACTTTTGGCTTGACAAACGGAAACTTCACTGTTATATTATTTGAACTGTACCTTAAATATTATACATACTACAGAGTTAACTTCGTCTTATCCCAAAGGTCTTCTTGCCAGCAAGGATCGACATAATAATGTGAAGAATGAAAGTGATGATACTATCTACTCCTTGCTAAAGGTACGGACGAAGTTATCAAACATTATTACATATTATACAGTATATTCAGGTATATTGGTATGTATGTATAAAATAATATTTCTTTCTTTCTTAAAACTTTAACAAATTATTTCTTACAATCTTAAGAGCTAAATATTGATCTTGAATTACACAAATAACAGTACCAGTTTGCGAAATAACTATCAAGACATCTCGTTGTTGAAAATCTTAGATCATGTTCTTACATAACTTCCTGAGTCCTACAAAAAATCGCATGGTCGTAACTAAAATACATGTAAACTTAAAAACATATTTACCTGTCTATAGTTTTACTTATGTCTTTTGCTAATATCAATAATATTTTGTGATAAAATATTTTTTAGTACGGGTTTGCAGCTACTATGGCGTCATTGCGTTAAAACCTTGGTTTTGCCCAATAATTACCTTTTACTATTCGCCGAATACAAGAAGGTCGTCTACTCAAATATTTTGCTTATGCCTTAAAAGTCATAATTGCGATCCTTGCATATTGAAGCTAGGTTGTAATGAGAATTAATCTTCACATACTTAAATTGTGTTATGTAGTAACAAACACAGATTATTTAAAAATTAACTTTTTACGAACACTGCACTTTCAAAAAACCTAAGTGACTTTTACAATTTTTAAACGTTTTGCGGTTATTCCATATTTAATAGCGGTTATTTACATAAAATATTTTTTGGTAAGAAATATTTTATGTAAATAGGTAACCGGATTGTTAAAACGAAATAGAGCATGAATGTGGAGGCAGGCCAAATTGGAAAATTGTGTACAAAAAGGGACTTCTTTTCATACTACGCAAAATTTTATACACCCACTTTTGCAATTGTAAAAATAGGTACCAGGGCGTCATAAAATATGAGGATTTGTTTGGTTGCGTCCACCGACAGCATCTGTCATCGCAAAGTTTTAGGACATAAAGGACATAAGGATTTGTCTTGCACGAGGGCTGAAGTTACAAATGACACGACATAACATTTACAAATTGTCGCACATTTACAGGATTTCCCTCAAAACTTTTGTATTTACATGTGTCCGTGAAAAGCCAGATGGGCCTTTATGTATGACTTTAGAAAATATCTCATGACACGTCGATTAACCCCTTTCTCTCTCTAATATACTGTGAAAGTTACTCGGTGTTCTGTCTGTCCGTTGTGCTTTCACAACTAAACCACTGGATGAATTTTAGTATAATTTGGTTAAAGGATTTAGCTATAAGGCTTCAGGCTAACCCCCGGTTTCTGGAAGGCTGATAAAATCTGCTGTGATATTAACTGGTTAGAACTGTAATTGGTTGACCATAAAACTTACAACCAATCACACAGCTTAACATGAGATTTGATTGACGATTATTTTTTTGTTTTGGTCAGCGTTTAGAAACCAGGGGTTTCGTTGCGTGCTAAATCTCATAAACCTAAAAACCGTGGTGCACTACGCAATGTACTTGTTAGTGTATTTTTTACAACTGCAACATCTTAGTAGTAACGTTATAGGCCTCCAGTATTATTTTATAAAAAAAAACCCCGTAAGACGCGCGAAAATCCTTACTTTCTAAATAATTGCACATGCAGCTTGCTTTTTTGTGTAAAGGTACCAAGGTACTTTTATTTGCAATGCAGGTAATGGAAAGGTTACATGTTAAGGTCGGCGAGACATGTTGTCCACAGCAACAACGTGGTAATTATACAGGAATTATAACTTTATTTACTCAAGACTTGACCATAATGGGAATTGTGTAAACTATATAAGAAACTTAAGTTTTATATGTGACAATCGGTAGATCATAGAGGCAAACTCTAAACTTGTGCCTTAAGATTTGGCAAGATTAACGTACTTATTATGACATCTTAAACTTGAATCTTGTTTATTCTCTCTTAATTTTCCGAGAACCTTATGTAATACACCTCTCTCCAAGCTATCGCTACTCGGAATGCAGTCTTACAATCTGTTATTTATCGATACTTGTAGCATCAGTAATTGATGATTGAAAATCGACCGAATGCGACATCATAAAGTTGGATCTTGGATCTCTTCTTTTACCAATTGGCAAGACCAGTGAATTTGTTAATAAAGAAAAACCAAATTTCGCTGTGTTTTGTAGATGGTAGGGTTAGTTAGAAGAAGTGCTAACTGTTTTCTCTTAGTTCTAAAACTAGAAGCTAGCCCCACGAACTATCAAAATTGACAATACAGAAGAACAAACCTTACTTTTTGTTTTTTTTTATCTACTACTACGTTTAATGTATTACATTTACCTTATAAAGGCAGCTCACATGCAACTGGTGTCCGACTGGCCGTGACTTCGACCGCTCTCGTGTGGGCCACGCGTTACACAACAGCGAAGGTTGTATGCAGTAGCCAACTGACTTTTATGTTCAAAAGAGGTTTGTTTCAATATGTTTTTTGGGAGTATTGAGTTTGAGGATACAATATGAAAATAAATATAAATGTTACAATAAAAAAAAACAAACCTCAGGAAAAGTTTGAACCTGTGACTTCTGGCCAAGCGTCAGTTTTTAATTTTATCACCGCCAAACCACGTGCTGTTTCGACACTTAAAGGCATAAAGTAGTGATATGGATATCAAAAGATGTGTTTAAGTTTAGTATCAGCTTTTAGAAATAGGCATAAAACAATCGAAAGCCTACCTACACGAAAAACTTTTACTTATATCCAATTTACATGGAAAGTTTCATTTCAATCTTTTACGGACGGTTCTATCTACTTCACAAAGATCTTGCATGCTTAATTTGTAAACCATATTTCAGACAAATAAAAATATCTTTATCTTTATTTCAAAACGTGACATTACAATCAAATATTGAAAGTCTATCAAACAGAAGTGATGTATAAGTTCGGGCCATACCCGAGCTAGTCCGAAGGTGCCCGAGTCAAGGCGCCAGCCTCGACAGTATCAACGTGTTGCACAAGCCTATCTGACACTCATAGCTGTTACTGTAACAAGTCTATAAAGAGGCCAGATATAGAATATGGTATTTTTATTTATTTACTAGCTGTTGCCCGCGACTTTCGGTCATAGTCGTAAAAACATCGGGTCGTAGAAGAATCGGGTAATGGGTTAGAAGTGGGTACCACTTCCAATTTAATTATCCAATTCCTCTATATCGAAAGCTGTATAACAACATTTCCAACAACTATCGGTATATTTTAATCAATCAAGTATACAAAAAAATATATACTAGAACCTTATGCACTCTGTACATTGGTGAAAAACAGCCTAAAAATTAATACAGTAGTTTTAGAGTTTATCACAAACAGACGGACAGCGACAGCGACATTGTTTAATACTATGTAGTGATTTGGAATACGTCGAATTTTGGTAATTTCCAATGCATGTCACTGACCTGGTAATAAAATACTACTACTACTCGAAAAGTCACTTGATTGATTCGAGTGGCAAAGAGTTGTGTCAACAGTATCACAACAGTTTAAAATATGGGTTATCAGAGAGTTGAAGTTAATAGAACATTTAGTAAATATGTAGCATGTTGATCTACTTCATGAAGATATGAAGGATAATCAGTGGAACTTTGCTTGCAATTAAATTTACAAAAACATCGAATGTTTGCTTCATCGATGTAAACTTTTAGGTCTACTTAGCTGGTCATTGATAATGTTTTATTATTATATTTTACGTCTATTACCGACCTTACTTGAGCTCCCTAGATTATAAAACAAGTTGTGAAGCTTGTGTAGGTACCTTGTATCAAGCGATTGACCTCTTGATAATATCTCTTTCCCGCAGCGTCTCGCAGCCGTCACTATGTTGCCATAGTTTTTATTCTTGTATTTTATGAGAGCCTGGTACTTGCTCGTCTGATGCTACACATAAACGCAGTAAGTAACGGTATAGAAAAATGAACGCGCCCAAAACGCCTTACGACAGAACGCGTCCAATACAGCGGGGCGCGGGGGGACCACGGCGGCCGGCGCGAGCGACGGAGCGCCGGGCGAGACATCCGGCCTATTCGGCCACAGGCAGCGCGCCGCGCACACGCGTACACCACGCAAATTAATGTCGCGACCGCTCAACCCTTGTATTGTGTGCCTTTTTTATTAATATAATTCTATTGTAAAAAGTTGAGTCTTATTTAAACTCAACATATGGCGACCGTGTAGAAAACAAGAAATGAAGATTCAAGACGCATGTTCCCGGCGCGGCGCATTCTCGTCCCGCAAAATGGCGGCGGTGCGCCCGTGAAAAAACTGCGCCTCAGCCCTCAAGGTTCCTGGCAAGCTCCATTTCATCCGGTCTACGTCTCCGTCGGCGCACCGACGGCTGTCTTCGTACGTCTCAGCAGCGTGCTGCGTGGGTCACCTCTCCACCTGCGATACTGCGAGCGAAAAATCGGCGGCGGCGGCACGTGGCCATATTATAAAATGGAAGTAAGCCCGTTCCTTAAAATGAATCCCTCACATTTCCCCTGTCTCTATTTGGTGTGTGGAGCTTAGCTCGCTATTTTCTAGCCTTAGGACAGGTTTTTTTATTTCTGTTTGTGTCAATTTGCGGTAATGCTTGGCCAAACGTAATTTTCGTTTTCATTTCTGTTTGTGTCAATTTGCGGTAATGCTTGGCCAAACGTAATTTTCATTTTCATTACTCATATTTTGTGCCAATTTGCGGTAATGCTTGGCCAAATACATTTTTTTTAGCACGTGCATGGGTTTCGGCGTTAGCGTCTATGCCGCCGTGGGTGTTTATCTTTATTTAATGTACCTACCATGCTCGGCTTAAGCTAAATTTTATAATTATGTTCGTCGCACGAAATTCTCGAAAGCTCGAAAACATAATTTTTTTGTAAAAAAAAAACTAGAATATCCATTGACCATAAGGGTTAGCTTATATACTTCGGAATAATAATACATTCCGTATTTTTGCATGAAATTCAAAGCATTATGCCGAACATCCCAGCGTTCCTGGTGTGCGACCCACGTGCTACCTGAGTGACCACGTGCTTCACTGCCTCGCTGCGTCCGGTGCGCGCTGCTGTTGCTGCGACGTGCTGTGTTGGCGAGCTCAGCGGCAGCGGGCAACGGCTTCGCGGCGGCTGCACGGTTTGAGCTGCCTGAACGCTGAATTTGTTACCGGTGGGATTGCACATTTTATTTCACTAAGTAGCTATTTACGGGGTGACTCAACTCATTGTCTGTGCGTAGTTTACTAGTGTTTTTATTTCATCATGGCGCAAGATACGGTTGCCTCTCCCGATGTGGAGAGTACAGACTTGAAGTTATTGGTCCGTAGGCGTGGTGGAATACGTAGTAGACTTACTATATTCAGACAGTTCATTGGTAGATACAAAGTTGATAGTAAAGCCTCTAGCCTTAGTTCTTTAGAAGTGAGAGAGCTATCTTTGCGACTCACACAGCTACAAGAGTTACTGTCTAAATTTGATAGCGTTCAATCTCAAATAGAAGACATTGCTCAAAATTTAGATGAACAAATGTCAGAGCGAGACTC
This sequence comes from Chrysodeixis includens, assembly GCA_941860345.1. Lineage (NCBI taxonomy): Eukaryota > Metazoa > Arthropoda > Insecta > Lepidoptera > Noctuidae > Chrysodeixis > Chrysodeixis includens. The sequence continues at coordinate 10,734,745 of OW796106.1, read as the reverse complement.
TACAGAAAGTGAATTTTATTCCATGATTTCTTTTACACAAGAATTAATAAATTCAGAAAGTAGTAAAGAAAATAAGTCTGAGTCGTTTCATTCAAGTTGTAGTAAAATGAACAACTCTGTCAAATTACCAACTATAAATCTGCCTGCATTTGATGGCAACTATTCTAAGTGGTTAGAGTATAGAGACACATTTGACTCTTTGATAAATAATAATGAGTCCATACCATTAATAAATAAATTTCATTATTTAAGAAATTCATTAGTCGGTAGCGCTTGTAATATAGTTAGGTCCATAGACTTTACCGCTGCAAACTATCAAGTTGCATGGAAGTCTTTATGTGACAGATTTAATAACAAAAATATTCTTATTAATAATCACTTACAAGCATTAACTAGTATCAATCCAATCCAAAAGGAATCTTTTAAAGCATTAAGATATGTGATGGATCAAGTTCAAAAAAATTTACATTCTTTAAATATATTAGACATTTCCACAACTGGTTGGGATCCTTTAGTTATATTCTTGGTGTCAGCCAAGTTAGACCCTAGAACTAAAAGTAAATGGGAAGAACATAAAGGTCATTTAACCCACCTACCTTCTCTTGAAGAATTTATAAAATTTTTAGATAATAGAGCTAATGTCTTAGAGACTGCTAATGGTAGTAGATATTATGATAATAAAAATTCTACTCATAGTAAGGATAATAAGTCTATTAAATCATTAACAACTGCATTGCATGATTCAAAAACAAAAACATGTGTTATCTGTAATAAAGCACATTATGTACATAAATGTAATAAATTCAGGGCTATGAGTTTAAGGGATAGGCTATCAGAAGTGGCTAAGCATAATCTGTGTATAAACTGTCTTCGCAGTGATCACAACAATTCAGAATGTAAACTGAATGGGTTTTGCCGGACCTGTAAGGAAAAGCATAATTCATTGTTACATAACAACAGTACAATTACTAACATAGCCACAGAAAGTACAGAATCCACTCAGCCACCAACCATTCCTGTTAGTTTGTCAGCCCATTCACCAGGCCATGTTTTATTATGTACTGCACAAGTTGAAGTAGTTAATATACATAACAATAATACTCAGCTTGCACGTGTGTTGTTGGACACTGGAAGCCAGTCATCATTTATAACAAATAGCCTGAAAGAAAGGTTAGGGTTACAAGCTACACAAATTAATTCTTTTAATGTTAGTGGGATAAATAATGCAGCTTGTAAAATTAAAGAATGTTGTAATATAGTAATTAAGTCTAGGATTAGTTCATTTAATAAAAAAGTTAATTGTCTGGTAATTCCTAAAATTACAGGGAGCTTACCTGGTGTTCAGGTGAATGCTGAGCACTTGGGGTTGCCCATAGGGGTAGTACTGGCAGACCCCTTATTTTATGCGCCAGCTGAAGTTGATATATTAATTGGTGCAGACCACTTTTTTGATATTGTGAATAATAATAGAATAGTGTTAGGATTAAACAAACCTGTATTGCAGGAGAGTAGCCTAGGTTGGTTAGTTGCTGGCCCCATAGGTACAGCTTATTTTAACCATAATGTACATTGTAATTTAGTTAAAAACAATAAATTGGAGTCGCTTCAAGACCTCCATAATCTAGTTAAAGGATTCTGGGAGGTAGAAGAATTGCCTACAGACTCTAATAATAATTATTATTCAATTGATGAACAGTATTGTGAATCTCATTTTAATAAAAACACTTGTCGTTTAGCAGATGGCAGATTTTCTGTAATGATGCCGCTTACGGAGGCCCCGGAGCTGGCACTTGGAAATTCATTTCCTATAGCAGTTAAACGTTTCTTGAACCTAGAAAAGAAATTGAATAAAAATGAGAACCTTAAGAAACAATATAGTGAATTTATAAAAGAATACAGTAAGTTAGGGCATTTAAGCGAAAGAGAAAGGCCTAAGTTTGGTTGTTACTTACCTCATCATTGTGTAATTCGGGAACAACATGATACCACCAAACTGAGAGTAGTCTTTGACGCTTCGGTTAAAACAAGTTCAGGAAAATCCTTGAATGATATCCAGGCTATTGGCCCAACTGTACAGAATGACTTATTCTCTATTCTTATTCGCTTTAGAATACATAAATTTGTTTTAACTGCAGATGTCGAAAAAATGTACCGACAAGTAGCTTTAGATGAATCACAGCGGCACCTGCAGCTAATTTTGTGGAGGGATCAAACCGATCAACCTTTCAAAATTTTACAGCTCAACACTTTAACATATGGGACGGCTTCAGCTCCCTTCTTAGCTACTAGGTGCTTAGTTGAGCTGGCTGATAAATGCCATGATAAAATTATTGCGAACGTCATTAAGAATGATTTTTACATTGATGATTTAAATACAGGAGCCTCTACTGAAGAGGAATTAAAATATATTTATACAAATGTTACTAAAATATTAAATTCGGCATGCTTCCCTCTACGAAAATTTCGAACTAACTCTCATATGATTAGTGACAAATCAGAATCATCATCCAATTGTCTTAACTTTCATGACGATGCTAACATATTAGGTCTGAAGTGGTCACCAAAGGCTGATGAGCTGCGTTTTCCTAATGATATTGAGTTTGCCTCAAAGGTTACCAAACGTGTGATTATTTCCACCACATGCAAAGTTTTTGATCCCCTGGGGTTAGTTAGTTGTTGTATAATTAAAGCTAAAATTTTACTCCAGCAATTGTGGATTGCAAAATTAGATTGGGATGATCCCGTTCCTGAGCCTTATGCAAAAAATTGGTTTAATTTCATACAAAATTTACATCATTTTTCTAATATTACAATACCTCGGTATGTATTGGGTGGAAACTTAGAAAACCAATCAGCTGAGTTACATTGCTTTGTAGATGCAAGTCAGCAAGCATATGGAGCATGTGTTTATCTACGTTCCCACGATAGTACACAAAATATAACAGTTAAATTATTATGTGCAAAAACTAGAGTTGCTCCAATTAAAGAACTCACCATCCCACGTTTAGAGTTATGTGCAGCTCTCTTAGGGGCTCAACTTAGTGAGAAAGTACTACAAAATGCACCATGTAATATTACAAAAAAATATATGTGGACTGATTCCACAGTTGTACTTGGATGGCTTAAAACTAAGAATAAAGTCTTACAGACGTTTGTGCGTAATCGAGTCAATAAAATTAATGATATGACAAAAGGTTTTATATGGAAGCATGTTCCAACTGACTTTAACCCTGCAGATTTAGCTTCAAGGGGCATTGACCCACAGCATCTGCAGTCATCTTCTTTGTGGTGGGAAGGTCCTTCATTCCTAAAGCAGGAAGAAGGTTATTGGCCTACTCAACCTAATACTATAATTAAAAACTTACCGGAGGTCAAGGTATTAGTTTCAGATATAGACATATCTAAAAATAATTTTGTACAATTTGAAAAATATTCTAGTTTCAGTAGACTTAAAAGAATTTACGCATATGTATTACGTTTTATTAATAATTGCAAAAAACTGTCAAAATTAAATGGACCTTTACAATCTAATGAACTGGAGAACTCTTTAATACTATTACTTAAAGTTAGTCAATCAGAATCGTTTGCAAAGGACATAAAGCACATTAAAGATGGAATAAAACTGCATCACAAAAGTAAGTTGTTACCCTTAAATCCTATTTTAGATACCAATGGTTTAATTAGAGTAGGTGGCAGGCTAAGACAGTCTGATTGTGGGTATGACAAAAAACACCCTATTTTACTGGACTCTAAACAGCACTTTACTAAACTTTTGATGAGATATGAGCATTTACATCTAATGCATGCAGGTCCACAGTTGCTTCTATCATCAGTCCGTGAGAGATTTTGGCCACTAGGTGGTAGGGTCTTAGCCCGCACTATAGTTAGGAAATGTGTAGTTTGCACTCGAATGAAAGGTCAAACTGTACAACCCTTAATGGGTGACTTACCGAGTGTTAGAGTCAATCCAGACTTTCCATTTAATTCTTGTGGAATTGACTTTGCTGGGCCCTTTATGATTTCCTCCAAAAAGGGTAGAGGTAACCGAATCAGTAAAGCTTATTTATGTGTATTTGTATGTTTAGTAACTAAAGCCATACATTTAGAAGCTGTGAGTGATTTAACAACTGAAGCCTTTATATCATGTCTGCGTAGGTTTGTGTCGCGTCGTGGCAAACCCTATTCTATACACTGTGACAATGGAAAGAATTTCGTTGGCGCTGACAATGAGTTGGGTAGGGTTATACAGTCCAGCGTTCAGGCAGTATCAGACTATGCAGCTAATGAGGCAATTAAATTCAAGTTTATACCCGCATACTCTCCACATTTTGGTGGAATTTGGGAAGCCGGTGTAAAATCCGCAAAATTTCATCTTAAACGGGTTGTTGGCAATGCCTCACTCACATTTGAAGAATTAGGGACGCTCTTTACCCAAATAGAAGCAATCCTTAACTCCAGACCCCTTTCCCCCCTATCATCAGATCCCATGGATACCACTCCTTTGACCCCCGGGCACTTTCTAATCGGACGGCCGCTGACGTCAGTGCCGACAGCGTCCGCCCAAATTGGTAGACCCAACAGGTACCAACTGGTGGAGCAGCTGAGACGGGCCTTCTGGGAGAGGTGGTGCAAGGAGTTCATGGCGGAACTGCAGAATCGTGCAAAATGGAGAAGGGGCACCTCAACCGTCGAGGTCGGGGACCTCGTATTACTGAAGCAAGACAACTTAATGCCTCTCCACTGGCGCATGGGTCGCGTCACAAAACTATACCCCGGAGGCGACGGGATCTCCAGGGTGGCGGATATCTACACTTCCACCGGCACCATCAAAAGGGCAATCAATAAGTTGTGTCCCTTACCGGTACAAGAAGGTTGAATACATCAACGGCCCGGAGGATGAACGCGCCCAAAACGCCTTACGACAGAACGCGTCCAATACAGCGGGGCGCGGGGGGACCACGGCGGCCGGCGCGAGCGACGGAGCGCCGGGCGAGACATCCGGCCTATTCGGCCACAGGCAGCGCGCCGCGCACACGCGTACACCACGCAAATTAATGTCGCGACCGCTCAACCCTTGTATTGTGTGCCTTTTTTATTAATATAATTCTATTGTAAAAAGTTGAGTCTTATTTAAACTCAACAAAAAATAATAATTTTATTTCTGCTTGTTACTCAAGAACTAGTCAGTGTTAAAAATATTGAAGTTAAGTATTAAACTTGTTTTTTAATTAAATCAACCACGCAGATGCAATCTGAAATGAGATTTATGTTAATTCGAGAAAAAAAACAAACAATAAATTAAATTATATTGATAACCTCTTTACGCAATATTTATATTATTAGAATCGTCATAACCTACTTATGTTTGGCAATAAATAAATGTATTTCTTATAAAAGAAACGAATTTTAATACATATTGCATTATTAAACCGCTACCTATATTTTTTTAATTATACTAGAATGCTACTTTGAGATTGTTGACTTCAGCTTTGAATAAAAAGTTGGAGTTTACGTCCAAAGTGCAGAAAAGTAAAAAAAATCTCGTGTTATTATATACCACAAACAGTTTAGTTAATTTACTCGTATAACTGACAGCGGAGTGCAGTTAGCTACGTCGCGATACTCGCGATCCTTGACCAAGCATCAAGACCAAATGAATTAGCGTGGATGACGGAACACCGGCGCCCGCGCAGTCGATACGGTTACACGAACGTTATTGGACGTTCGCTCGGACGTACAATGTTGTGATATTAACAAAGTGTGATTTGTTTTTGTTTTTTTTTAAATAATGTTTTTCGTTCCTTAGTGTTGTTTTAAAAAATAATGTTTTTTGTTTCTTTGTGTTGGTTTAAATCGTGATTGGAAACCTCCTTGGTGATTGTGGATTATCTGTTGCAAGGTATAGTTTATCTGTTTTCTTTTTATTTGTCCTACTTTACGTAAATTACGTATAATTGTAGGAGTCGGCTTACTTAGAGCTATATTTAGAAATTAGATAATTCAGGCTTAGATCTAAGCGTTAATGAGGACGTTAAAAACATTTTCGTTTAATTATTGTTAATGTTTTTTAATTTGTTGAAAAGATTAACAAAGCTATTTATTCTTTCGAGCAATGTAGGTTTTTGTAATTACGTTTACAAATTAGAATTATTTTATTCTAATGGGCTGTAATACCAGACAACAAAGAGATGTTATTTTTAACAAGATTAAATGTAATGTGTACGATACTGCCTTGTTGAGGTAAGCTTAATTAAATAAAGTGCGTAAGAAGTATGGGTTTGTAAAAAGATACTTTGTTGAATCATACTTGTGCGACGGCTGACGCATAAAACGTTAAACATAAAAAAACAAACTCATGCGTGTAATAATTGTATTATTACACGCATGAGTTTGTTTATTAATTCGATTTATTCAGAAATTCAATTTACACATAGTTAAAAAGGTCAAAAATCTATTTGAACATGTGTACTCTACATTTCATCACTTTTAAATTCTTGCTAAACAGAGATAAAACAATAAAGAGAAAACTAAAGAGTGCACATCTATTTATATTTGGTATTTATTTTACATTTTAATATTCTCTAGAAAACTACAAACACAGACTTAATTCTACTACAGTCTACCTAACCAAAATCCTATCAAAATACCGTTCAAACGTTACAAAAGTCTCAATCAAATCTCGTTTTTAATATTACATTGGTCTGTGTGAAACGTTCCTGGGTTCCCGGATACAAAGCCAACACCGTTTCAATGTTGTGTATGCTTGTAAAGTCTGAATACCTGGTACCTTTGTTGGGCCGATGGAAAACATTTGCGATACATTTTTCTTCAATAACAATACTTTTATATAGATTTCTAAGTCGAACTTGGAATGAATTGGAGGAATGTTTTGTGAATGTGTTAGGGTGAGTTGTGAGGTTTTATCAATCAATATCATGATTTAGAACTTATACACAATCAAGATCAAAGTTATTTTACTCATTACTACATTGCATAGTATAAAAGAATGTCGTTTTATGTGTTCTGTCTATACGTATGCGCCATGCGGAACCCTTAAACTACAGGCTAATTTTGATTTTGATGTGGTCTTCAATAGATAATGTTTTAAGAGGAAGGACTTTTTTTAACCTACCCTATACTGTCCTACAGCTGGGCAAAGGCCTTCTCCAAGTTCTTTTACGATTCTCTATCTTGCACAGCTTCGAACCAGTCCTTGAAGGACTTTTGAATATAAGAAAAGCTGCGAGCAATATCAAGACAGAATATAAAACTACTGGGTACAGAGCAAGCTTAATGATCTACCATATTATAGAACCTCATTGTCCTTAACGTGAGTCCGTTACAAGCTTCCATTACCAAAATTATGTTTATCTCCAAACTGCTATCAATATAACTAGCTCCTTCAGCCAAGTTATCACTCGGCTGAAGGGGCTACAACAATCTAGGGCTATCTGGGCTATCTATCTAGGGCTTTCTACAATCGTACTAGAAATCGTTCAAATGTATGTTAATGAAATTTGGTTTCGATAGATCACTTGACTCAGACCTGTCATCTCCATACATTTTTACATTTTCTAATGACGTTAATAGCTAATGATTATAGAAAAGTCACCTATCTAGAAAGGCTGTTCTGTCAAAAACGAATTAAACGTTATTCCGACATAAATTGAAATATATTGATCGATTTACATAAGTGACGCATGTTTACTTCGAAACATTCCGTTTACCTTGAGTGGTGCCCAAAGGAGATTGCTCCTATAGGTACAAGGCCCTCAAACCGGTTTCTTATAAATATTATGAGGTATGATATAAATACAAATAAAATCGAAAGGTTCCTTTACCTTCAAGTATTGCAATGAAAAGGGACTAAAGTATAAAATAAAAGGTTAAAAGCAAGGTTAAATTATTAATTTAAATATTAAACATTGAACAGCTAAGACACAGGCTATTTTTTTTGGTTTCCATTTACATTTAGCTCGCATCGTAAGTTTTTTGCTTATATTTTTTACACCTGGCCACTAGCACTGGCTTTTTACAACCGTAAATTGAAGTTTAAGACCATAATTTATTTACCTTTAGCAAAGACTACCCATACAAAGAAAAAGATACATCCATCATTGATTGCATTTGTTTATTTTTAAATACAATACTGTATAATGAAACAACCAAAACCATTTTGACACTTTTACAGAAGTAGTGAGCTCTTACTTTCTATTGATATATCATAGTAAATTACTTATCTATGAAAATCGATTTATTTTTTATTTAAAAACTAGGTATCTTAAGTAACCCGTATTTACTAACAAAAACATTGAAGTAGGTCAATCATTGTTCTCTCTTTCGGTCAACAGACTTTCGACAAAAGAATAAAAAAGACAAAACATTTTTCTTACGGTTGCTACAACATTTTCGTAAGTTATTAGGCAACTTTTTTACTATTAACCATAAGTACTGTAGCGTTATTTAATATCACGTAATGCAAGTGTGTTCAGAGGTTTAAAAAGCCATTGACGTATACTGTGACGTAACTGTCTGTCTCAGTGATAATTTGCGAACCTACTTACTTTTAAAGATGATGTGATCGTGAGTTGTTTGATCTTTAAGATTATGTTGTTAACGGAAACAATAATGATTCATCTGGTATCCTTGGTAAAGATAAAAAAATACAGTTATTAAAGCTGTAAACAGTAAATTATCAAGCTTATGTGCTTTGCACGAATGGAGAAAATCATAAGACAATACCCAGATTTAGTGGTTTTACTAAAAAAATCTAAGTCATCATTACTGCCCAGTTTTTACACTTGCGAGTCCTGCAACTAATGCTTACAGTTAAATTTACTTACAGCTGTTAGTCATAATTACTATTAAATCATATCATTTTGATTTATGTTATTTTTTTAATTAAACCGTGCGTAACTAGGTAAAAAACCTCTTGAGATGTTGTTGTTTTGGTTTCCTTTCATTGCGATGGCAAATCCAACATTCGTCGAAGCTACCAGGATTACATAACTCAAGACAAGTAAGCAGTAAATGATTGACAGTTGAGGGAATAATCACGTTTCAAGCCTTTTATTAGGGCTATTAGAAATAAAACTTATTAAGATCGCTTTATTTGCTTCCATCGATCATGTTTGTAAGTCCCTAGTGATAAATTAGGGGTCCTACTGCTCACCTACGTCTTGGCAAAGTTATAAGCTCCACGTAAGGCGACCCTAATGTCATTTATCTCAATCCCAAACGCCTGGGATACGGCTGAGAATTCCCAAACCAAACCACGTAACACCTTAATTTTACTGGGTCCCTGGTTAGGTACCAGGGACCCAGTAAACTTACAACTAATCGGTGGAAGCTAATAATGTAAAATAAATAAGATTCGCAAAATAAATAAACCATAAATATGTATTGCAATAATTTCTATGTCAGGAAATGAATTTTAAAGCGTTAAAAACTTATGTTACATCAGACTTGTATCGGAAAACTAGAAAGGGGTTGTATAACATCTGTGAATATAATATTTCTACGAATATCTAAATAAATATTAGCACAGTATTTATCGTCAATAACAGATTTTCCTTATTGGCTTTATCGGAATCACAAAAAACACGTTATTTTATGAAGCTAAAGATGAATCTAAATGAGGAAATAAATGATTGATTCAAGAAAACCAATAAACATTAAATGTCTTTTATGGCTAACCGCTTACGTTTGAAAATACGCCTCTTTTATCTATAAATATAAATTAAATTGGAAGTTCTGTTTGTAATATTGAATGAACCGTTTTTTACTTCATGCATATAAAATTACGAATATAATTTTATAATTTCTGTCTGTCTGTTTGGGCCTTCGAATCTTTGAAAAGGCTGGACCGATATTCACGGAACTTAAATTGGCAGGTAGCTCGTAGCTGATATAATAAGGAGTAACTTAGACTAGGTACTTTTATTTTAGAAAAACTTTTTATTTCGATAAACATACTAAATATACTTATAGAAATATATAATTTCTAAATACATACATAATATACATATTATAGATAAATTACACACAGACACAGATCAAATGATCCTGCTCATCATACAAACATTTGTTCTGGGTGGGGATCGAACCCATGACCTCCTGGTATAACAGTCAGGGTCCCTAACCACTAGACTAACAGGCCAGTCGATATATAAGTATGTGTAAGTTATAATGTAGACCGATGGTTGCCTTCAGGCGCTTTTGTTAAAAGTACACTTACTTTTACGCCATTCGAGTTTCTTATTTTTAGATTCGCGATTTTGGTTATGATTTCGTGAAAGTCAACGGTGAGGTCATTCACCTTGTTCCGCCACTATAAATTAGAGTATTACACGTCTTGTACCTATTGTACATCTGCACGCATGGGTGACTTAACACACTGGGGGGAACAATTGACTGCAAATTAAACTAAAAATTGTAAAAAGGATTTGTTAGGCTTTTAAAATGAAGACGCTGTTATACTTTAAAATGCTTTAAGATAAAGACATTCAGTAGTCCACCATTTCTCCCTTTAATAAATTGGTCTTCGAATAAGAACAATACACCAGAGAACTTACTGCTACCACTTAAATTGTGGAAGAAAGACAGCGCACTAAACGTAGAGCAGCGTCTCTCTCTAACGACTGCAACTACTGCAACAGCTTTACTTTAAGACAAATATCAAAATTAAAAGATGTTTATTTCGGGTAGGCCTGCTCAGTCACTTTCAAAACGTTACTGACTTTAGTTGCGCGGTTCCAAAATGACATTCTTATGGAGAAGAACCGTAAAGAAACTCTATAAGTTTTTTTTCCTAGCCTATAGTGTCACGCTGTTGAGCAAAGGCCTCTCCCAGATCCTTCCATATCTTTCTGTCCTGCGCCACCTCGAACCAGCCCTCACAGTGCACGTTCAAATCATCCCGCCACCGCTTTTTGGGCCGGCCTCGGCGGCGCTGTCCATTTGTTGGCTTCCATAGTGTGGTGATCTTTGCCCAGCGGTCACCATTCATGCGGGTGACGTGAGTTACTCTTTTAAAAATAGAAAAATACAATTTATACTTTATAATAAAGTATGCAAACGTATCCTAAACGTGGTGGTAGGTCCTTTGCAGAGTTGATACGTGCTAACCAGTTCCTGAAATAAATTCCGAGTATTAACTGCAAGGTCAGGGAAAGGAAAAGGATCAAAATGCAGGGAACCTGTATTTCTTATTTGATTACTGTTTTGTACATTCTGTACTTACATTGCGGTTTGTAATCTTGTTTTGGCGCCTGAAACAATATTATAGTGAAAGCAATTTCCGAAAGTTTGTAAGTATGGATAAATGGATGTTTGTTACTTATTTACGGTTGAACCAATTTGGATAAAATTTCGTATCCGGGATGAATACACAGGCTACTTTTAACCCTACTGCAAAGAATAAGTTTAATGTTCTGTAACCGACATCCAAGCTGAAACCGTGAGAAAAATTTAGTTAGTTATACAAATATTCAAATTAATTATGGATACTGAGATAATGTACACATGGTGGACGTTTATATAATAAAAAACCCATTCCTGCTAAGATAACACAGTAATAAATGGCTGCAAATACAAATGACGATAATACAAGAATAACATCCTATTTTTTGTTGCTGATATGATAATTAATTACGCACGAAAAACTTTAGTAATATAAAAACTTTTTATAAAGTTTCAATGTACGAATCCTACATCATTCTATATTAATTGCAGCAATATTTAAAACATATATAAACCTCCTAAACTAGTTTGACAAGGTTAGTAGCAACATTAAAAGTAAGTATAGTTAACTATAAACTTGAAGATAATCAGATTAACGAAACACAAGAAAGTAAAATGCGAGAATTTTTCGAAACTATAAGAGCTTTGACTGACCTGTTGGTCTAGTGGTTAGTGGCCCTGACTGCTGTGACGCAGGTCGTGGGTTCAAATCAGGACAAATCTTTGTGTGATGAACACGATCATTTTTATACTATTAAAAGGATTCGTACCATTAATATGGTACAAATCCTACCATTGTTTATCTAGCTAAAGCACGATAAGGTGTTTGCTAAATCTAATTCAAGTCATCAACCTCTGTCGCGGATCGTACTGTACCAATCTGTACTAATATACATATGAAGCTGAAGAGTTTGAACTACTATGTCGAATTAATAAATTCTTTTTGATTCGGATTTACCATTCATCGCGGAAGGCTTTAGGCTATATATCTTCTACCAATAGGACCGAGCGAGTTAGTTATTTATACAAATGATTGTGATATTCAAATAAATTGATGCTAATAACTTATGAGAATCGAGAAAGGCTTCCGCGTATTTATTTTAACTAGAAACTATTAATATTTATTTAGCTTTCCAATAATACAGTTGGGTTTTTATTCTACGAAAGCTAACACTTATTTCATTTTATCAATATTGGGAGTAAAATTAAAATAATATACGTATCGGAGCCTATATTTATATAAGAAATACGTTATCTTACTACTCAAGCACGGTTAATGTTTTATTTTACAAGGTTATAATAATATAGCAAAAACTAAAAGCAATATAAATTTTGTGGTCGTCGAACATCAACTCGAAATGACGGAACGGTTTACTAAGAAAAAAATACATATAAAAACCTGTTTTAAATAATATTACGATTTGAACGTTTATTTCTTGATAGAGCTAGATTTAATTTTGTAAAGATTTCAGATAATTCTATATTTTTGTTAAAAACAAATAAGATGAAGATTGGATTTAATTACTTGCTTACTTTTAATGTAACGTTTTAATTTCAACAAATTTCCAAGTCTCGAAAAAATGTTTTTAATATCTTAAACGAATTGCGTAGATTGTGTGATACATCCAATTTTTAAGGCTTTTTTAGAACACACAGAAAAAACAAACCTATTTAGAACAAATTCGCAATTCGGCTTTATAACGTTCCTCGTGGCGCGGTGTGGGATGGCCGCTGGTTAACTGTGAATAATTTACATTAGTGCCCGGTACTATCGCTTGATTTTGCTCACTGCCCATGTATTATTAATAACATTCCACCCGTATTCCCTAACTCCCTGAATAGCTAGCCTAACCCTAAACGTGGCTCTTACAATATAAAGATATCCAAATGTTTATTACTCGCTTCTTCTTATAAGTAACTTCCTACTCAGCGATTCAATTAAGACAAAGAGTTAACAAAGAAATCGCTGTTTCATTAAAATCGATGCACCCACGCGTAAGACTAAGTAACTTATGAATGAAGTTCCGTATCGATCCGACTGTATTGTTCGTTCAATCAATCATAAACGCGTTATTATTTTTCTGTACCATCTTTTTTTTTTGTTGCAGATTGAAAGTACTAGGACGGCATAATGTATCAGTGCTTCTTAGAAATAGCCTTCGAGGCCGAACTTAACACAAAAGAAGACCCAGAGTTGATGGAGATTGCTTACGAACAATGTAATGAGAATGTGGCTACTAGGGCAACAGCCATCACGGAGCTAAGAACAATGATATTCGGTAAGTTTTGTTTTTGTGATTAAATAATGTTTGGAAACTGCTGTACGAAATTGAAGTATTATTAGAACTAGATCGAGTTTGGTTGTTATGCAGCGTCAGCCTCGTTTTATTTTTATGATATGTAGGAAATAATGGACCACAATTTGCAACAAAGTTCAATGAATCATTTTCACTACGATAGAACGTTCAGTGATATCGATTGTGACTTTCTATGCACGTGCTTACCACGTGATAGTGCCTTTATAAACAAACCTTCTCTTTTTGCCTACTCTCCTAGTAACATTTGACATTGTAGTGTGGTGCCGTGTGAGAAAAAATAACTATATATTTTATTTATATTAAATAAAAACTCTTTTTTCTTCTAATGGATCAAAATTTTTGAATTATTTTTAAAATGTATTCTTGGTTGCGGCGATATCTTTTGCCTTAATTTATCATGATATTTTAGCCTATTGACCTTTTCGAAATAATTTAATTTTGAAACTTGCGTAAATAGCTGCGAATATATTAACAAAACGTTTATTTAACTATTATCTGGCGCCTGCACGTGTCGCGTGCATAACATTATGGCCAGACACATAAATGTCAAAATGTGAAACGCTTACGCAATGTGTTGTGTAATCAACGTTATTTGAGGTTGAAAGGGGGAGTAACTATTAATAAAGATTTTTTTTTCTAGGTTATATTTAAATTTAATAGATTTTTGCATGCCTAGGTGATTGACAATTTACTTACAATTCAATACCTTGGCCCGTAGACAATTTACATTTACTTAACAGTTATGTCGGTCGAATGTATGGAAATGACACTCCTTTTGAACAAGTCACGTGATTTTGGCTTGTCAATTCAATTCATTTGAATGATTCGACAGCGACAAAAACTAGGCGATTTGAAATCATCGAGGTTTATCCTTCTTCATCATAATCTTCCTGCCCTCATCCCATTTTACTTGGGGTCGTCGCAACACGTTTTTTTCTTTCAATTTCCCCTATCGTCACACTATCATTTACTCCTTTTTCATTCATATCGTTCTTTCTTATAGCCAGTAAATATTTTTATTTATACATATTATTTATACTGCTTGTAATAAAATACTGTAATATGTTCTACATATTTGAAAGAATGTGGACGTAACGAGCCCGCAGGGAGAAAGATGTCGCCTTTATGAAAATAATAAAGTTTCTAATATTAAAGTTATGAGATATGCTTACGACATGTTTGAAGGAATTGACATTTACAAAGTTATGTTTTTAAAAAACCAAGACGATAAATAAGAAGGGATTTTTTTTTTTTTAGATAAATTAACAATTCACACGTAATAACTAGCTGTCTTCTAACTCATTTTAAAGAAAAGTCGCTTATATGAGAACATTCAACCCTAGTCGTAAAATAAAACTGCTAGTTAAATTGCAAGGGACTTATTTCTTATTTTATGTGCGATTTTAAGTCTCGAGTTCGATTCTCCCTGCGCGCACCGACTTTACAAATGTTGTGCGCGTTTTAGAAATAAATATCAGAGTCCGTGTTTCGGATGGCACGTAAAAATGACTCCTGCGCCTGATCTCTCCCCGGTCGTGTCGGATTGCCGTCCCATCGAGCTATGAGAGTAAAGGCATAGAGAGTGCATCTGTGTTTGTGCACACGCTTGTGCATTATAATAAGTCCTGCATTGCTGTGCCGAAATCGGTCAAGACATTACTAGTTACATTACATTATGGAAGACATCATGGCAGCTACAGTCAATGCTAAACAACAAAATCTGATTGCTATCGCCTCATGAACAAGCGGATGTTTTTTGAAGTAAATTTTGTATTAACTTTCGTGAGGCGAATTTATAATTATTTGATATAACGGTTTACTCACGATTATTTATAAATATATTACAAGAGATTAGTCGATAGCGCTGATTTTAACAGATTAATATTGAAATTAATTCTAATTACATATATTTAATTATAAAGTTTTTCTTAATAATATTATTTTATTTTGCAGAAAGAGGCGAGTGTCAGCCTTTGAGGACAGATGACGAATTCCTGCTTCGGTTTCTACGAGTCCGAAACTTTACCGTGCCGAGAGCACACAAGTTGGTAAGAAATTAAGCATTAAGCCAAGTTTTCAATCGTCAAATACTATTTGTTGGAGGAATAATTTCAATTACTACTGATAAAATATTGTCTGACGATTGTAACATTGCCCCCTTGCTTATCCGTGTGGTGTCCGGATATAAAGATTAGCATCACCCCATATCCTCCACTAGGTGTCGTAAAAGGCGACTAATGGACCTTAAGACCTAGTGCACTGTACCAAGCACCTCAATGGTCACCTGAATGGTGGCGGGTAAACAACCAACAATCGCATTCCTAAAGAGGGTTAGTGTCAGGCAGGCGGCCGACTATAAAACCATAGCCAAAACTTTAAGCAACATATCTAGAAGACGTGTTACGCCGACCCCAAGTGAAATGGGATAAGGGCAGGAAGATGATGATGATTGTAATATTGCCCCCTTTCCATAAGTAATGAATGTAATGATACCCCCTTTGATTAGAGGAATGAACTCTGCTAATGTTTCAAGCGCTTAAAAAAAATAGATAGCAAATACTTTTTAATTTTTTTGAGACATTTGGCGTTTTACATATGTAGCTACATTAATGTCCAATAGTCAAGGTTGTTATCTTGTGGTCAATTAATTCTATAGCACCGTTATTCGGCATGGTCTATATTCAAACTGCCTTTCTAGTTCCACATCAATGTCTTCGGTACGCTTGTGTTTGGCTAACTGCGTGTTATCTACAGTATACTAATATAACAAAAAAAAGTAAAATTTTCTAACGTGAATACCCCATTCTCGATATGAAATTGAATAAGATATCATAAGTTATAACCGTATACACAGCATAGTCGCATTAGTATGTAAATGGTAGACAACACTTTTACATTAATATGTATGTGAATGTTTAATTTATTTTAGAAGAAATTGAGTATATATCATTAATGACGTATAAAAACATCATTAAAGATTTAATTCCTAATTTTACGAGTCTGAGTGACATCTAGAATGACAAATAGTACTTTTATTGATTTGTATGTATAATGTACCAGGCTATCATGCATATGTAGGTATGCGTATTACCTATTGCAAAGGTACAATGCTTACTCATTCTAAAACGTGTTTGCTCATAATAGATTACACAATTATGTCAAATGCATAGCCATCAAGTATCTCGTGTCTTTTATACTGTGTTTTATTATGTGAATCTCGTATTATACGAGCATCAGACACATTCACTTCGCGAATCTGCAATTTGTTAACTCTTCGTTGAATTTCGTCACATGAAGTAAGGTTGTCAAATTACCAAACTTATTTTGACTACCTATATCAAACATTAAGCAAAATGTGTTAAACTTGGGTTTCGTTTAGTCATACGCTGTATCATGCCTATTCGTGGGCTTTAAGAAAATATACGACAAACTTAACCTGTCATAATTAAACGCTTTCATTAGAGCCAAACGAATGTGTTGAAAGAAAAGATTTCTAGAGTTCCGTATACAAAAGCTTCTTCTTTTGATGATTCGATGTGGGGAAGCGTGTGTGTGTTTCACAATTGTACAAAATTCTAAAATTGGTTGCTTTCAACACGTTCGGCGCTTCGTCTCTGACGAATGGTTACCTTTACTATAAATAAAACGAGGATCTTAATCTGAAATGTTGACTGGAAAACCTCTCAGTGATATCAGAATCTATCGATTAAAGTTTTTGTTGAAAGAAAACCTACTTCCGTTTATGCACTTGATCATTAACTTAATGATTAAGCTTGACTTTAAATAAACTACTTATCCATGGTGATTGACAAAACTAACATATCGTCTTTGAACTTTAAAAACTTTACCTATCATGTACCAGGATGACAGACATACCTACTAACACGATATGTTAGTAGGTATGTCTGTCATCTATCTATCTACTGGTTATCCGCAGTTGGTCCGATACTGCAAGTTTCGAGAAGAGCACAAACATCTGTACGAGGGCGTCGACCTCTGGGGCCTGACCAAAGTGAAGGACGCGTACGAGGGCACCATGCTCGACCGGCCTGATGTCGGACGAATATCTATATTCCGATTTGGTTAGTATTATAAACGTTAGATATAAATACTGGCACTCATTTTTTTACTAACCAATATTTGTATAATGCAAAAATTTCGAAATTTTCGTACAAAAACTGAGTCCTAATTTTTCACGTTAAACCTTACATGTTTATTTTGTTTTTTTTTTTATGTTGAAGCTGACTACGTGTCTATTTTCTTCATTATAATACAACTACTTATGGATTCAAATATGTTCATCTAAATGGTCCTTTAAAAGGACAAGTTACTTTTATTAACTTAAGCGAAACGAATACCTAATGTTTTAAACGAACAATAAAAAGGTATAATATTTATAGCAAGAATAAATTAATTATTTTTATCGAAATCTTTTTTGGTCTTTACTGTAATGGATGACGCTCTCTGACACATTTATCAGTCGGGGACAGTCTTCAATATCCAATCAAAGCGAATTGATACGATCACTTGAGAATGATCAATTAGGTACAAGACAATGTGATGGGAAGGTTATCGGATCTCTTCTCTATAATATTGGCAAGTACAAATTGACACCCCAAATTAATAACTGAATATATAGGCCTTCAGGCCGCTGCAATCCTAGTCAGTTAGAGGCTTAAGACCTAGTTTTTTTGTATTGGTCGTGTATAAAGATGACTCAACCTTAAACTTATACGTAGCAAATTCAATAAAAAAATAAAAGGCATCACTGTATGTAAGTAATACAGTACAATGTGTGACAGAAACTATACTAAACCAAAAATATCTACTTTTAAAACTAAACTTGTATAACTATAAAATAAGAAATTTACAAAGCGTCAAAAAATACCTATGTCATCATCTCCGTCAATGGCGGGAAACGTGCCCAGGAGACTGGCTGCATTACCACATTGAATGGCAATGCCAATTTTTTGCGCAAAATACAGCCTTGCCTTCTGGTCACGTGTAGAGTCAACCAAGCGCTTTGCGAAAAAAAAACAATCTTTATATTTTACCTGTGTCCATTGATTATTTTAACTACTCCTTCAGGCCGCTGGGACCCTAGTGAGTTCCCTGTGGAGGACCTGGTCCGCGCCGGCATGGCGATGGCGGAGATCGGTATCCGCCAGCCCAAGCTGCAGATCTTAGGTGGCTGTGTGATAGTCGACCTGGAAGGCATCACGCTACGGCACGTCGCGACCCTGACTCCAGCTGTCGCCTACCAAATCGTTAACTTGATGGGGGTGAGTAACTAACTACAATTAAGTTCTTCGGGACAAATAAAAGTCGCGTCGTAGACACAGCGCCCCTTTACTATGTTATATACAAAGCCTGTAGAAGCGTTACGATAGAAAAAACATTTATATCGAATTGAGAAATCTCCTCCCTTTTGAAGTCGGTTAATAAGGGAGGGTGGGGACTAGACGCGAATAATTTTATGAATATTATCTGTGCGTCCTCATCTTAAGTTTTTTTGTTGGTTTTGCCCTTCAAACACGATCCCCTGTTTCTCTATCATCAGGAGGAGAAACACACCTGCAATTATTAATTGATACGGAGTATATACTCGTACCACGACCTACGAATTTTATCTGTTTTCTTTACCATACAAAATTTGACATACTTGTAAATGTGAACTATGTATATGTATCCTCAAAATATTATATTATCAGCAAACATTTACTTCAGGAAAAAAAGTTTGGTATCAAATCTGATGTCTATATTTAAATTCATAAACCCATCTTATGATTACTTTGTTGCCATCATATCGTATCCTTGATGGCTGACGTTTGACAGCATCGTGAGAACGCATACAATTGTCTCGCGAACATAAAAACCACTTCTATTGACGAGCTTGGTAATTTATTGCATCAGGACTATTAGTGTTACCTCGCATTTACGCTTGTAGGTACATCCTATATCTATAGCTGTTATGCAAAACATTGATTATTAATTTTCCTCACTATGAAATTGACTGAGTCGAGGAAGGTTCACAAATAATAGTCTGACAATAAGCTATTATGGATTTGGATATGACTCTCGTGCTCTACAAAAATAGGAATGAAAAATAGCTGATGCCCGATGCTCAGACCTACTGAATGCATATACAAAATTTAAAGAGATTTGGTCCAGCCGTTTCGGAGGAGTACGGTAACTAACATTGTGACATGGGATTTTTTTTATAAGATAATAAAATTATCCTTACTGAAATAAACATTACATAACTTTGTCTACAGGTATCAATGCCGGGCCGCCTCAGAAGCGTGCACATCATCAACTACTCCTGGATCCTGAACACGTTCTTCTATCTCTTCAAGAGGTTCATCCCAGCAGCGGCCTACGACAGCATCCACTTCCATGGCAACGACCTAATGTCCCTCCAACAACACATAGACCTGGAGTGCCTCCCTCCACAGTATGGGGGGACTAACAGATGTCAAACCTCCATAGGATTGTGGTTTAAAAAGATCAGGCAGTACAGAGACGAGCAATTTGATCGGGAAATGAAAAATTTAGGGTATATTGTTAAAGAATGATATATTTTGGACGTGTAGATTGCCTAGGTTTTTTCTGAACTATTTTGAAGTCCAGTCTTGCCGGATCCAGATATATTCTTAAACAATTTTTTGCAAGGATTATCGGATAGTCTATATTACCGGATGGAAGTTGAACTTTCGTAAGACTGGAGGAATTTATACTTGATTGAAAATCAAATTGTGATCATAGTAATATGGACCAGGGTATAATAAAGTCTAAGTGATGATAGATTAATGATGATTTACTAGGTCCGGTAGCTATCTAAAAAACATGTAAGAATTACTGTAATAGTCACAGAGGTTTAGGTGTGTGCTAGGTAATGTGATAATTTAAAACAAATTTTACTAACAATTAGAAAGTTATACAAACTTTTTACATAATAACTTAACATAGGTTCATATAAAAAATGTGATACACCACATCAACAAAAGAAGAGGTTTTTATCTTGCAAATAGTAAAAAAAAAATAATGAATCGCCTCACAATTTGTTCAAGAAATAAAGAAACGCACTAAATTAATTCCACGATCTATTGAGGTCAGTACCTATTTAATTCCAGAGTCCATTCAATAATACTCCTGTTGGGGTTTAATTAATCTTACAATGGAAATAAATGGCCGGTATTATTTTCATTTCATTTTGCTTTTCAAAGGTTTAATTCCGGTGGAAGGCTTACATGGGACATGGGTTGGACCGCAAAGCTCTTTCACCAACATATTATAAATGCTTAATTCAAACTGTTCTGAGTATTTACGTGTAATGGAAATGTGGGGACATATTTTGAAGACCGTGTCTTTGCGTGAAAATCATAAATTTTCTTGTTTCAATAACATATTTGCAAAGCGTCAAAAAATATGTCGTCATTTCTGCCAATGGCGGGAAATGTGCCCAAGAGACTAACGGCTCTACCATGTTGAATAGCAATGCTAATTCTTTAGGAAAAGTCATTTCTCCAAAAGATTTGATGGCAACATACAAAATGATATTCAATTGATCAAAACTAAGGTAGAAAATTGTTTTACCCAACTTTTTAGAGAAGGTTCTTTTTACGGAGAAAGGCATTAGTTTTAATGGGACCACGCATCATCACAAGTACTTTGCATGGTCCAATGCACATCACTTTGGCACTAATATTAACAAGCATTTTCATTCTTATGTCATAGCAGTTAGGTTGATTTTCGTTAGTTGTTACCACGTATCGGCTGTACTATAAGTTCCTGATGTGATATAGATGTTTAGTTAGGTTAGTATTTTTATATTCCATGACGATGGTAGAATATGTCAGGTAATATTAGAAATATAGTCCTGCATTGTGTAACCATTGTAGCCTAGCCCGAAGGAATTAACTAATAAAATCGTTAACGTTGATAGAAACCGCCAAGCGTATGAGAATGACAGATCTAAGTCACGTAACTTAACGGAACAAAATGTCATTTCCATACATTTGAGCGTTTGTTCCATACATTTGACTCTTTAAATATTTTATAACTTGGCTACAAGGGTTGCTTAGTAAGGATTTTGTGAATTGATCTAATATTTCAATGACTGGAAATTGTTTTTTATTTGCTAATAATTCGAATAATTTTCGGCTATTTTATTCCATTCTCAAAGGTTTTGCATGAAGCTGGATCAAGATGCTAACTCAACCTTATCCAGTTCCGTTATAAGCAAATCTAAAATAGGTAGTTTATGGTGCAAACGTCGTGCCTTAATAAATAAACAAAAAATATTACAAATAAATTATTGTATCTTAAGTCACAGGAGTGCCTAAAGTAATTGAGATTGCTATAAACATGCTAGTTGTGAATAATTATAAAAATCAATGTGATTGCTCATAAATGTTATACTACTTAATAAATATTTTTATTTTAAGATTGTGTGTTTTTAATAAACGTCAAACGCATTTTAATATTGCACTTTGTATTGTTTTTGAATTGGAATAAATATTTTATAGAATTTCAATTAATTGTGTTACTATTCTTTGTCCTTACTTTACTGTTTTTTAAACATTTTCCTTATAAATGTCGTTACAAGCGTTTCTTAATAGGAATATGACTTAACTAGGAAATTAATGATTGTATTGTTTTTATGCAGAACTTACCAATACATAGTATATAACAAAGTCGCTTCTTCGCGTCTTAGATAGATCTTTAAAACTAATCTATGTATTTTGATGCAGTTTTTTAAAGATACCATATTTCAAAAGATTACATGTACAATACATCAGTATTACACCCGTGCGAAGCTGGGGCTGGTTACTAGTTTCAAAATAAATCCTTTTATGTTGATGGAAACATATAAGCTGATATGTACTCGTGCGAATAAATTATCCACCTTTTACATTTCAGTATGTTTTTCTTTTGTTTTTGCTGAGTACAGCGCTAAGTGGTTTATGTTTACCTGGTAAGTACGTTTTGTAATTTAAGGGCTGTATGTGCTGTTGAGGTGGAAAAAAATATACAACAAACAAACATATTATAACGACAACATATATTGCTTCAGATAACCGGAAGATGTATTATTAGCAATGGACTAGCAGAAATTCATAGTCACGTAACATTGCTCTTCCATCGCTCGCATTAATATTCAGCAAAATATTAATATCAAGCATTGAGTAATGTTTGTATATAGTAGGTGCAGATATATTAGACCCATTTGTCCTTGTCGTAATAAAAGGTCAACATCCTACGCATTTTGCAAGCCAGAGTAAGATGACTCCCATGACGCAGGCTGGAAACAGATACTTAAATAAAGATCTTTAATAAAAACTATCGAGTAAAAAGTATAGCATCCATTCATGATCGTATTATCACTCAAATCATATTATTATGTAACCACTGCAGCTTTCTGCTACCCTGGTACCATATTTTCCGAGCCCTTTTATGGTAAAACCTACTTCAATTAAAATTCGTCTCTTGTCGGCCGATTGAGTGACACTCAAACCCCCTTTAGAAGCGAGTTGAAGTACTCTCCTATACATAGTATATTACGGTTAAATCTGACACATAACACGACGCAGCCTCTTTGACCTTTGACCTAGAAACAAGAAGTTCGGGTAAACCAAACCGCAAAGGACAAAAACTAAGGAGATATGATAAGTAAATACGTTATAGAATATGGTTTATTAAAATTTTGTGGTGGTTTTAGCATTCTAATAAACAAATGCTCTTTATTTATATTATGTGGTTTATATTGTTACATACAAATTACAATGTATTGATGATACATAAAATCTTACAGAAATTAGGTATAATATTAAAAGTTGAATACTAGAAAACATGATAGCATATTAGTTACAAGTTGTATTTAAGCTTTAGATGAAACTGAATGAAAACGAAAGAACATATTTTCTATTTTTTTAATCATAAAGAGAATGGTGTAGTTCGTGTGTCCAAAGTCTGTAGTTAAAACCAAAAAATGTGTGTTGAAACCTGCCGAGGTGTTGCAAACATCATTTGTTTCACAATTAAAAGAAAACAATAGAAGCGACGGGTGCTCATTATTTCGGCCGGTAAGTACACGAGAATGCAGTATTTTAAAATATGACTTTACAGACTTTTAGTTTTTATTGTTGTTTTTACCCAGTATAAGCTAAAAAGAAAAAAAAAACATAAAAGAAGGACTAAGAGATCTGCTAACAAATGCCAAATTGTTTCAAACCTATGTATAGGCATGCACAAGACGGTAAAAAGGTTATCAAAATGATTTTATCAAGAATATTTTTCGACGCAACGGTAATCAGGGAGAAACAGTTTTAATCTGCTATAGATTTACTGAAACTGACCATTTTACATAAGCCAAATCACGGGATCATATTGCAAAAGCTTCTATGACTGATGTAATGATTTGTATCATGTAATTCTTCGTCTGACAATAATAGTGTTGTCAGATGTACTATTACCTAAATTACGAAGCAATGGTTGGGCAATAGATATCAATAGCGCACCTTTGACTTGTCACGTTTGTAGCATCATAAGGCCTGTACATCCATAATACCATACTATTCACTCATACCAATATTATAAATGTAATACTCTGCCTGTCTGTCTGCCTGGTAACGTTTGATGACTTTGCAAGCTGAGTTTGATGTGGTCAGAAATATATGTCCGATCGTATACGATTTTAATTACAGTTTCTTCCCTTGAAGTTATCCCGTGAATTGAAAGAGATAGAAATATTGTACTATGAATGTAAATAAAATATTACCTTAAAACAGAATTTAGTATTCAGATAGACAACGTTGATTCTAGCGAGATGATTTGTCCTGATTTTAACAAAATAAAGTGTTGTTTTTTCAAGGCTTTTTTTTTATTTACTTTTAAAGCTGTTTTACTGATCTAATCGTGCTTTAGGTTAAACACACAAATAAATCCCGAAAATAACATTCTGACTAAAATAATTATTTATAACGTGTATAATTTTCATTCAAATAAAGCAATTAATTTGTCCTTGCTATAAAATACCCAATGAACTGAATACTACCAATGTAATTTACTGGTCCACTTATTTTACTGCAACAAATTAATTATTGTGTTATTTATTTTCAATTCTGGACAATTGTGATGTACTTTTTAGTAACCAATATTTTAAATGAACGTGGTATGCCGGCAGTCTCCTGGGCACGTTTCCCGGCATTGATTGAGATGACGACATAATTTTGATGATTTGTAAGTATGTAATTTTATAGGATGAGTTTTGTTTTAAATGTAAATATGTTTTGTTTAGTATAGATTAATATATCTAAAAAAAGTATGTGTTTAAATTGATCTCATACTTAGAAAAAATGTATAATGCAAAATGGAGGCAATGTGGAAGAGTGTCGATTGAAATGTAAAATCTTACCTACATTATTAAGAAAATCTCAAAATTTTCATATTTTTTTATATCTTGTAGCTCAGAACCAATTCGATCATATTAGTGTGTAAATAACAGAGCAGCAAAATGGACCTATTAGTTATTTCACTAAACATGCCACACAACACCCGTCACCAAAACGTTTATCCACATCCCAAACTTTTAAACTCTTTTTCTTAATCGTCGGAAGCTAATTGAATACATAATTATTCCTTATTACTTCGTCAACCGATCTTTCTGATAACCCCATCGATCTCTGCGCGCCTGGTAACAAAGAGCGGCGATTAATCAATTCCTCCCGTGCCAATTTACTCCATCATTCATATTAACTTCACGTGAAGGAGCAAAGGTTGTTTATAATTGCGGTTTTTGATGTATACGGCAAGAAACAATAGGGTAAAGGAGGCCGTTTTGTTCCGTTAATTGATTTTCGAAGACAGAATTAATTGGTATTTGGTGATTGATTTTATTTCTGGGAGTTGTTTAGAAAAAGTAAATAATTTACATCGTTCTAGGACTAGTGTTTCAATGAAAAATATCGTGCCTAGACTTTCGACTTTCACACAACGCCCATCTAGTCTCAAACTAAGCAGAGCTTGTATTATCTAGTTTAACGTCTAGTACTCGACAGCTGATATACATACTTATTACTTCTAAACACTTACATAATAATATAGATAAATTACACCCAGACACAGAACAAATTTAATGATCATACTCATCACAAAATCATTTGTCCTAAGTGGGAATCGAACCCTCGACCTCTGGTATAGCAGTCAGGGCCCAGGCACTAACCACTAGACCAACGGGCCAGTATCATGTAATAATTTCTATATCATAGCTTTCTATATTGAAAAAGGCTGGTATTACTATCTCATTAAAATTATCATACAGGCTAGTAAGTGTGTGTGTGTGAATCGTCTTCACTAAAATGTATGTTGTTTAAGCCCTAGATTAATACTCTTTTATATGCCGTCAAAAGTGCCAGGTTCAGCTAGGATTACACATTTACATGGGCAGTTTAACTACTTTAAGTTTATCAATTTTAATGCTAAATTTTAAATACAGCGTTCAGCTTTGATCCTGCTTAGTTTTTACGAGAATCCAGAGCATTAAGTTTATGTTCAGCATGGATAAGCTATTTTCAATATAATTTAAACTTTCTAGACGCACGCGCTTCAAAACATAATTATCCGACAGCATTAGATTCTTACCTATTTTTAAATATAATTTAGCCGTATCAAATTGGGAGCCGTATCAAACTTTGGCTGCTTTATAAATATATTTTTACTTGAATATTTTCTTTTTCTGATTAAAAAAATTGCGTTGCGTACCTAATTACACGTAGGTACCTATAGATACCTACTTAAATTAATGCTTTCGCAACCAGCTAATAAAATATCTTAAGTTTTCTTTTTTATGTGATCTACATGTAATTTCGTATGACCTTATAATACGTAAAATGTCAACGAAAAATCGTACCTAACAATTTCTTTGAATGAAAAACATCGCTGGTACCACAGTATTTTAAACTGTAACATTACAAAAAAATATACGTAATTAGGAGAAATGTACGCACGCAAGCAAAGCTTTGACGTTTATTCCAAGTATTTTGACATGACATCATAAACATACTGTTTTTTGTTTCTAATTAACGTGGAATAATCACGCGTAATTTTAGAATGTGGTGGGCAAAGAGCTACTGCCATTTGCTTTATTATTCAGAGATTTGGAAATAAGTAAGAATTTTAAAAAGTCGTTACGCTAGTTTATTCTGTTAAGTCAATTTATGTACGTGGCTTTAAAAACTGATGCCTTAGTCACTCAAGTATTGTCGTCTACAGAAATACATTTTTAAACCGTTACGTGAGCAAATAAAAAGACTCGAAATACAACACGTACATACAAGTCATGCCTAAAAAGAATAAAACATAAATAAAACTAAAAATAAAGGCCAGAGTAAAAGTTACAAGAACATTGAACAAGGGGACAAGGGCCCGAATAATGTAAAGGTACCAGGAGACATGAATCGTTAAGAGGTCATCTTGTCAGTTACGAGATACTGAAGGACACTTCTCTTATAATATTCATGTAGTTACGTCACTCCGTACAGAATATTTTGCTGTTATTAAAACTAACAAAATATACCATATTTTCCATTGAAAATGGTGTTCGGTAAACATTCATTGTTTATACAAGTTGATGGACAGCTTTCCAACGAATATGAATTTTAGTTTCAACCTAAATATTATTAAATTTGCTCTATGCTTTGGTACTTATTTAAATTGGCAGCGATTTTACCAAAACTTTTAAGCGAATATTAAATGGTAAAGAAGGTTATTACGAGATAGATTAACACAATCAAAAAACAATTCAGCAATCAGCAGGTTACGGCAAAATCTCCTCACAACTTTCAGTTTTAGTCGAAATTACAAAGTACGCTATCGGAAATGTGTATTTCCAAAACCAGCAAAAAAATTACATCATGTTACAACCGAATTTCAAATTAGTCTCATCCTCATTTCATATTATACGAATAAAGAATCAAAAGTTACAACGCGAAGAGGTTTTACCTCACAAAACGACAAACAGTCATCAACATATCTTCTATATATATAAAAATCAATTGCTGTTTGTGTTAGTCTCGCTAAAACTCGAGAACGGCTGAACGGATTTATCTTATCTTGGTCTTGAAATGTTCGTGGAGGTCTAGGGAAGGTTTAAAAGGTGAGATTTTTTTTTTTATTTATCGTTGGGGCAGTACAAAGTCTGCCGTGTCAGCTAGTCAAACAGTCATCAACATAATTATCTATGATAAAAATACACTAACAACGACCTTATTTCCAAAGAGCTAAAGTTGATTTTCGCTACTCGTTCTAACATTAGGGCTATCGTACCTACATAATTCGTTGACATTCCAATTTGTATTATACGCACCGTTTATTGCGGACATTTGCACCACAATTTGTAGATTAAGACGCTACCGCGAATATTTTCATTTTAGATAGCTCCGCCCACTACGCCCCGCGCGCCCCGCGCGTCCCGCGCGTCGCGCAAGCTATCGTCTTCACTCAATGTGTCAAATTTGAACTTCGCGCGAATCGCACACATCGAGGTCAGCGCGGGGTCAAAAGAACCGAACAGGAAGGATAAGGAGCCGCAACTTACATTTAATTTTTAATCGGATTTTTTTTTTTGTATTTACAAAAAATACTTGTAATGAAAACTTAATATGATAAGTTGGACGTGCATGGTTGTATGTATGTATGTATGTGTGTGGTGTGTTGTGTGTTTGTGTTTGTGTATATCCTGAACGGCTGAGTCGATAGTTGTTTAGTTTTTTTTTGTTTGAAATGGGAATTAATCGGAAGTGTTCCTAGCTTTATTTGGTGAATATCGGCCCAAGATGGCCGCCGCCACAAATGGCGAATAGCATATTTTTTTACAAAACCTTCAATATCGGTATCAAATGAAAGGACTTGATAAATTAAAAATCCAAGATAGCGCCCGCAAAAAATGCTGAATTGCGTTATTTCTTTTTATAGCTACCTCAATAATAATAATTTTTTAAACATATTTATTAAAACTGAAATATAAATAATAATGTAATGTTAAAAAATCGTTGCTGGAACGGCATCTAAAGCACATATTGTTTTTTTCTGGCAGAATCCGTTCATTTGTAAACTTCTCCTAAAAGGCAATACAAGAAAAATAACACAACAAAGTCTCCATAGATTTTTTGTTGTTTTTGTTTTGTGTTTATGTTTACGTAGTAGCTACTTATTTAGTGATTTGTGCTAATATTTACAATAATATCTAATAACACTCATATTACTTACCTAGATAAAATATAGCCTATGTTACTCGTGGATAGGTAATGTAGTTTTGTAATGGTAAAATAATTTTTAGAATCGGTCCAGTAGTTGAGTTTCTCCATTATACAAATAAACAAAAATACAAAATTTTCCTCTTTATAATATTAGTGTAGATATACCAAAAGTTCTCGCCAAATGTAATAGTGGCTGGTCGCATCGCATCTAACTTCCGAGTACCTATACGCGTACAACCTTGTTGTAGGTACCTATGTGGCCCACCATCACCCGCTGTTACCTCCCTGCCTAAAATGGTGTTTATGCAGCGACTCGAGCAATATCCAAAGCCACCATAAAGTTTGGCGAGATCTACCTATAGTTACAACTCTCCTACGAATGGATATTGTTTACAACTACAAAAATATGTTATAGAACAACAATTTCACTAAAATTAACAAATTACATAACTACATACTAGTTGCATAGATAGGTAATGATGATTTTATTTTATTTACCTTGCCTTTTTCACCTCCTGCATTTTTGGCACATTCTTTGAGGTGTTGTTTTCTTTTTTCTTTAAGAAACTATATTTTTTTTAAGTTCTTGCCATTTTATATTATAAAACCTAAACCTAATTTAATAATATAACTATTACCTATAACGTCTAAGCCAACTAATATTTACACTTACAAAATATTTACACTTTCTTTAAGAAACTATATTTTTTTTAAGTTCTTGCCATTTTATATTATAAAACCTAAACCTAATTTAATAATATAACTATTACCTATAACGTCTAAGCCAACTAATATTTACACTTACAAAATATTTAAAACCTAAGATCATCACATCATCGTCACAAATGAATATACCTACGACCGGAGCGACAACATGCATAGGTCCAACCCCGAAGAGCCCAATCGCTCGACTGGCTCGTCTCCGTACATTATTGTGTATCAATCGCTAGCGCACGGGCATAAGGTTCAGCATTGCGTAGCGTCTACCATGATCGCGGCCGCTCAAAAAATACAAAATCTTAAAACTTTATTTAAAAATGATTGGTAATAGTTATGGAAAAACTGTTCTGACAGAACCTTAATATTGATGTTACGAATGTATTAGAGTAATTTTGAAACATAAAGATCGTGTAACTTGCTTGTAAAATCAAAAATAGTACTTTTTTAGACGTGTTTTCGAAATTAATTATGATCGAGTAAAATTATCAGTATCGTGTTTTCGTTCTGGCAGAATCTAGATAAAGGTATCAATTTACCTATATCAAAATTTCAGATCCATTGGTATGCTGGTTGTCTTACAATCTGCCATGGCAAATGGCAAATAAAATCGAGGTAGCGCCTTAAGTACTTATATTAGAAGATATTTGGGGCGCTCGTAAAACAGGAGGACAACAATTGTGTGACCTCTCGAGCCATTGGGGTCAAAATGGGCCTTCTGTGATATGAATAAGAATCTTCTTCTATGCGGTTAAGTATTTTCTTTTGTTAGTTTTCAAGAAAATTAGACCAAAAAATGAGAGTGAAGTTACATGAATTCACAACAAGCTGAAAATTGGTGAGATCGTTTAAAATATAGTTCCCAATCTTTCCCCTGTATGGAAAAAAAAAATCTATTCAAGGTCAAAGGCCCAAAATATTTTTTTGTGATTTTCAGCAAAACGGTAAGTTTTAACATAAAAATACCACAGACCAAAATTGTAGATTATAAAATTATCTATAAAAATGTATCAATACTCTTTTCTTACGAGTCACTGTTCCGGCGATATAACGATTCAAAAATTATCTTCGACTTATTACGTAGATTTAAGTCATGATGCTTTTATGAATGGAATTCATCTCATTTATCGTCACCATTGACCTTTGAGGACCTGTTGAGCCCTTTCTTCTTCAGAGCCAGAGCACTTAAGAAGCGGTGAGGAGTGAGCGATCCAAGGTGGTGTCTATTAATAAATTGATTAACATTCATAAAAAGCCACTAGGGAGCCTATTTTAGTTAATTAAACTTGATTTTCATTTAGGAATATGTATCGTTGAAACTGGTTATTGTGGTGGATAAAGACATGTCATGCGGAGAAAAGAGGACCAAGTAAATATGGAAGGTGCTGGACATGAATGTGGATGTATATAGGGGAAGAGGACGACCAAAGAAACGATAGACGGATTGTGTGAAAGATGATATGGCGGCAAAGAGTGTTTTATGACGTCAGATAGGATACGGTCTTATACTCGACAAATAAAATGGTTTTGTATGTACTATGACTAGTACGGAAATATCTAAGATTTGTTCTTCACATTTTTAAGAGTAATCTTATATAGCAAATACTATCTAAGCCACAAAATACTTTAGTATTTGTTTCTATTATTACTAGTCCTCGTTGCAATCTAATTGCATTTAAAAAGCAATTCCTCAAAGCCATCAAATATAACTGTAGTACTAAGTAATAATATATTAAGCAAGTATAAATGAATCCTACGAATATTCAGTTAATTACGGTGCGGTCTGAGTCCTAGCTAATTAGCACGGCTCCGAGATGTCTCGCATTTTGTGCGGGAAAATTGCATCGGGATTTCTTTTGAAAAGAAGCTTTGAAAGTCATATTTATATTCCAATAAGGTATTTTTGCGAGGTTCTAATTATTAGTAGTTAATTTAGGTAAATAATATTCATTTTAGTTGACTTTAAATGTTCAGAATTTCGTTCATTTCGTTAAGTACATATATTACAAAAGAGATAAAAATGTAGTCCTGAAAGAGCTTCTTAGGGTTCTGTACCCAAAGAGTAAAACGGAACCCTATTACTAAGCCTCCGTTGTCTGTCTATCTCCAGGCTGCATCTCATAACCTGTAATAGCTAGAAAGCTAAAATTTTCACAAATAATGTATTACCGATGCCGCAATAACCACAAATACTTAAAATTGCGAAAAAAAATGTTAAGGTGGTCTGAAATTACACAGAGACTGATGTCTGTTTTAGGTAGAACCTATAGTACAGACCAGGCTTGCCCTTCATCGGACAATCAACTTATAAACTATAACTGTATTATGACAATAAGAAAAATGTTTAATTAAAAATCTGATTACTATATCCAGCATTCATAGAAACTATACCCACAAGGCACACTTACACCTACATTGAGTATCTTAAACCTCTCAAACACTACCGGGAAACAATTAATTGAGCAAATAATATCAATGTTATATTAAACCTGTTTGTTACAGGATCTCTGGTAAAGGAGTTAACTTGATATTGTTCTCGAAACCATAATTAATCATAATGTTGTTTTAACTTCTGCTTTAGTTTCTTGTAACAATGATTTTGCTAATTCACTTTGATTTGCAACCGACTTCTGATAAAGGGGAAGGGTTCAAAACTTTTTATTTTTATTTTGATGATGAAAAATCGTTGAAAACTTTTATTTTTAATGATTTTCGATTATTTAAAACGCTTGGATAGAATCGAATAGAAAAGGCTTTTCTTAACAGTCAATGCTTAGCTCTGCATTTGTTTTATTAAAAATGAGAGCCTTGCAAATAATAATATAAATCACATCCGAAAATACATACGTATTAGGCCAATAAAGGCAAAAAAATCTTTAAATACATTTTCCTACATTGTTCTATTAAACATAAACATCATATTTTCATAATGTCATATGTTTTACTTATTCATGTTTATGGCTCCTTCGTTAAATATTCGAAGATTTTTCAACGTCAAGGTAAGAAATGACAATGTGGATCGGTAGAAAAAAAATAAACACTATATGTGACTAAAAACCGGTAATAAGCAGAGATAGTGTTGAAAACTGGCCAAGTGCGAGTCGGACTCAAGCACGAAGGGTTCCGTTCTATCATCTCTAATAGAAAATCATGTTTGTTGTAGGCATACTAATTTTTAACTGTTTATTAAGATCGAGTAAAAATTGCTTTAAAATTACATTTGTTGGACCCCCTTAATATAGGGTTCCGTTTCACCCTTTGGGTACGGAACCCTAAAAAGGAAGAAAACATTTTGTTAGCGTTAACAGGGATAGAACTATTGTTATATTGAAACAGAATACCGCCTGGATCGTGTTACTGACACACGTCAAATGCGTCAGTTATCTGTCAGCTTTACCCGAGTACCACTAATGTTCTACAAATGAATACCTAGTAAGATTACAATACGGAATAATGATACATTATATCTATCTATTTGATACACATTGAAATATTGTTCTATTATTTCTATGTACTAAAATAATAGTATGAACGGAAAGTTTGATACGGAAAGTTTGATACGGAAAATAAACACAAATGCTGATTTTTTGAGAGGAAACGGTTATCCAAAGAGTATTTAAGGAAAATAAAAATATAAAAATCTTTATTGGCGGTACGTTTTCACCCGAGTAGTTCACGTTCAAGTCGGAAAACATAATTGAAATATAGCTTGATGTTATTATCACCAGATAATGTTCTTTTTCTATGGTGAAATATTTATATTAAACGTTTAGAAATCAAAGAAAAATCTCTCTCGCAATTGGGATTCTCCATCGTTTTATTCTGGAGTCTTTTAAAGAAATAAACGCATACTATAACTATTTTTTTTTTTATAAATCAACAGGAGAAAGGGTTATGTTTTCCAGAGTATTATGTAGTTATATTATAATTATATACTTATTTCGTAACTCAGTATTTTATTTCTTTTTGGTTTGAAAGATTTAAATCTGAGAGAGTGTCGAAATATTTGCGTGTCATACAAAGTTTTGTTGTCATAATATGTTTTGCTCGCAAAGTATATTTTATAACGAAAGTAATTAAGCAATGTCAGTCAAGCAACGTTGCCTTGTTTTAGTAAATCAAAGCTTATTCTAAAGCAATAAGATCGATTTTCGTATTCTTCAACCGTTGTATCAGCAATTCAATACATTACAATACCTTCTTTATATACACATCTATCTGTAGATAGTACTAGGCTGTCATAAACAGGAGACTGTTCACAGACGGATACTGACTACTGGAATTAATCGCTTGAATTGTTCTTTACGATGGCTTAATTAGATCTTCAGGTGCAGTGAGGTGAGTCGACCAGTGGATGTACTAGGCGCTCATAAAATAGAGGAATCGTTTTTGTAGGAGCGAGATGACGCATTATACAAGTAGTTCTGTTTCACTTTTGCTAAGTTTATTCTGAAAGTTGGTAGCAAGCTCAGGTCTAATTAATATTTAAAATGCTTTTGCTTGTTTAGATTGTAGCGACTGTTTGGGAAACACGTGCAGAAAAGGGTTTAAAGAAATTAGGTCGAGTTCCAATTTTAATTAAAAACAAATGCCGATCGGAAAATGATCTATTTGTTGAGCCGGGCAATAAAGTTTGAATGTGGAGGGAATTGTGGAAAGAGGTTTTTTTAATAACAAAATAGATTTTTACATTAATTGTGCCATTAAGAAAGTTTATATTAGCGCTGCTTTTTAGGACCTTCTTTCTTCTTCGAAATCTCTCTATCTTAAGTAATTTGTTGCCAGAATCACATTATAAAAAAGTCAAATTAGGAAAAAAGAAAAAAAAAAATTTTCACTCCACCAACAATATTTTCCCAATTTTCTTTAAAACCATGTCTAAAAATTTTATTACCATTCATTTGTTAAACATTTCCAACAGAATTTCATATAATTTTATTGTTTCACGTACTAGTATAGTGAAACATTATTCCGTATTGAGTGAGACAGGAGACTACATAACAGCAGTGACCGGAAATAGAGTTGTTACCTGAACTTCAGGCTTATTTCCTGAACATTCACATCTGCTACATCGATAACGGATCCGAACGATATAGTGTTGTGGCAAATACAAACGGTAAACAAAATAAAATGAATACGGTAAGAGGAATAAGTTTTTCTTTTCAATAATGGTAAAGTATTAAAACAGCTTTTGCAGTATTGTTAATTGTTTAATGTAACCTAAAAAATGTAATATGCAAAAAAAAATCCTTAAGACAAAAAAGTTATTTCTATTTTATTGGAAAAGAAGGAATTCTCTTTAAAAAAATAATGAATGGTCTCATATTCAAAGGATATTAATTTTATAAACAATTTTCAGCAAAATAAATTCTAAGTAAATCTATAAAATATGTTCTTAATTACCTGCAAACCGTTGTACTAAAAAACTTCAATATCGCAACAATATTCCAACTAGCTTCTTTCAACTTACAAATAGTGTGTACAAGGCCTTATGAAGCGGCCCGTAGCAGCTACGGCGCTACAGGTCGCCTCTCTAGTCGGCCACGAGCTACGGCGTAGAGCGCTCGTTAATCTCGTAGACGCGAGCGAAAACGAAGTTTGTTTTCGTCCTTTTTCTTAACAACTGTTATTTAATTATTTATTCATGAACAGTTAAACTTTTAAAGTGTAATACCAGTTTGA
Source organism: Chrysodeixis includens (assembly GCA_941860345.1). NCBI lineage: Eukaryota > Metazoa > Arthropoda > Insecta > Lepidoptera > Noctuidae > Chrysodeixis > Chrysodeixis includens. Next base: position 10,699,530 of record OW796106.1, on the reverse strand, counting down.
TTGTATATTGCTGCTTAATGGTTTAAAAGTTTAAAGGTAAGTTGCATTTTTTTTAGATTTGTTTTGTAAACAGGTATTTTTAAGTATTGGTGGTTTGGAATGGATTTTAACCTCGATAGTAAAACGTAAATATTTATTGATAATTCTGATTTAAATAATTGTATGGTAAAGTAATCACACAGACTGTAATTTGCGTCTACCAACTAGCAAAAAAGCACTAAATAAACATAATAACATTTGGGAGTACAGACGATAAAAAAGGGCACAACAATCAAGTATTTGTTCCATAATTATATTTTTCTTATATAAAATTGTCGTGTCTTGATTTCATTGAAATTTTATTTGTATATTCAGTAGGTCTGAAAATCGGTCAATTTCTATTTTCGACTGTACGAAGTCGCGGGCAATAACTAGTTCTACTAATTATAAATGCGAAAGTTTGTGAGCTTGGATGTTAGCTACTCTTACTCAAACGGCTGCATACATTTTGTTGTAATTTGATATGGAGTTAGCTGACACCCTGGATTAACACACACTTAGGCTACTTTTTAACCGACTACGTTAAATGGGTAATGTTTTTACAACTATAACAGGCAACAGTACAAAAGTCACCTCCAACTTTCAGAAACATACCTTTTGGAAACAAAGGTCCAATAACTTCGCATACCATATAAGCAGACACACTATCTAGGTACCAGGCGCACATGTATTAAAAGATGTATAACACTAAAGGATCAAATGGAGTACATAATGTTCGCACCGCGTACCTTTGCCTGAATACATTTTCCTTTCAACCGCTTCCCCAAAAAGCGGTTCTTTTTTGGCCTACTTTCGTATAAAAACAGATTGATGACCCAATTGATGCAGCGAGTTCAACTTTTGTGATTTTCGCACAGGGCAGTTTGTTTGATACATATTGGATATACAAACTCTTCGCGAAAATTGGATTTGATCAAAACTTTTCGTGCCGGAGTAACTTTTAGTGGTTGATGTGTATTTTATTAAAAGTACTTCAGGAACTATTCGTGTCTTTAAATATTACTTTATTGTTTGATTAAAGGCCTTTGTTTTTGCGTATTTACTTATAATTATTAATGTAGTGGAGCCGTGATTGACTCCAGTAAGTTCCAAAAAAACCTTCGAATATTAAAAACGCGAAATCTTGTGGCTAGATCAATATAGCTATACTCCATTTGTTTAGGTAATTAACTAAATGTAAACAATTTTGGTATGTCTTTTAAACAAAATGTGATCTTTAAAAATGTAAAATACGTTTTACAACATGAAATACATTCAGATTTTCTAAAACTATAGTTAATTGTATTTTTATAATAACTTTCGTGAGGATGATTCATACTTAAAACGTTATAACGGTTTACTCACGCGTATTTATCGGGATAGCCCGACTAGTTTCGGACCCAACCGGAGTCCCTAATCATGAGCTGACGCGGCGGCGGGGTCGCGAGTCGAACTTTCGCAATGTTTATAATTATAATTTAAACAATTTTAAGAATTTTCAGCTTCCCCTGAATTTGTCGTGGGTCAAATGTCTAAATTGACCGGACTAATAGCTGATACCCGAATGCATAAATTGTATAATATTTTATTTAAAATTTGATACCCCCTTTTTATTCCCCCTTAACCCTATTACGAACAACTTTTATCTCGCACACGTTACGTCGTGTAGGTATCTGTCCGGTATCCGGTCCAATCATGCGACAACCTCCCGTGTAACGCAATTTCCGCGGCACTAAGTGCGCACGTGTAGCCGCCGGTCAACTTCACGGCAACGGACCGGTTCCGGCACTTTATTAGTTAAAAAATGGAAAATCGAAATCAAAGCTGTTGGTTATTGTAGTTGGTATCATAATATAATGTCCGGACCGATTTCGGCCACGGCGGTTAGTGTTACTATGACATCAGCCAGCTACGTGGGACATATTTAGTGCACAAGCGTGTGCGTAATCGCAGGTGCACTGTCAGTTATTTTATTCTCATAGCATTGGGACGGCAATCCGACACGACCGGAGAGATATCAGGTGCAGGATGGACCCACATTTTTAGGTGCCTTCCGAAACACGGAAGCTGTGATATTTATTTCTAAAACGCAAACAACATTCGAAAAGTCAGTACGCGGTCGTTGTTTTTAAAATTGGTATTAAAGAAAGTTTAACAAACGTCCCTGTTTTATTATAGTGCCACAGTTTGATAGATAGATTTGAGCGTTATTTCTATAAAAATGGCGATCAGATATTCTTCGTCAATGGGCAATGGATTTTGAAGCGGCATTTTTTTTCAATTTATAAAATTGTAATGTTTCAAGAGGAAGGTTTATATGTGAAATGCATCAGTAGGCACTGCATTGGTGTGAAGCTAGTAAAGAAGATAATGCTCTGAAAGAAATCATGCCCAATCATGTGCCGAGGTTAATTACCTAGTCGATAAAAATTAATACACTCGGTTAGACTTTGGCTTGATGAACCGATAACACAGGGTGGTGAAACATTATCTGACCGATAGCCATTAACGTAAAGTATTTCTGAAAGAGAAAATATTCATAGATATACAAACGAGTCGGACGGTTGGAAGTTAAAACCACTATTGACTTTTGTAACGCCTTTTTTTTGTATCCCATTTCAAATCCTCATGGACTTTCAGCCGTCGGGGAGCCCGGGCCTACAGCCTTTTTGTATCACCTGTATTTTTAAGAACAAAAGGTCAGCACACTGCACAGGGCCTTTTACCTTCGAAATTTGTACTAGGCGCACATAAACATGTTAAACACGTCACAGCCATAGGAAATTTAATTAGTCACACACAATGTACGCGACGTGGCGTGAAATGAGAAACAATGCTGCGTACACTGTAATGCACTATTGATGTAAGAGTATCTGGCGCAGCTCTAGCCTTATTAAACACATCCAGCTCACTGGCTGTGTTAGCGGACTAAATAAACGATGCCCTATATCTTTGGGTATAAAAAAAGAACTTCGGATTAGATGCAGTTAGTAAGTCGAGAACGGTTTAAATGACTTTGATAAGATTTTATTTGTTGATGTTGAACGTTAATCGAAATATTGAAAAATTACAAAATTGAGACCAGGACTTCATGACGTTGGGGATACTGCGGATCACAGATAATTATTTTAATTTTGGTTTATAGAACATTGGTCCTTAACAATCACATTACTCTATTTTGTTAATCAGGTTTTAATTTAATGTAGATATTTCTGGTTTTAGTATTGTTTCTGTTAAATAAATTTATAAATTTGTTTCTCAAGTACCATACCATTAAAAAAATAATCTACAGAGGTGGATGACCTCTCGCTGCTGCCCCATTTATTAATTAGAGTTAAGTTTTCAACAAGGCCGCTGGTTTTGGGTCTCTGTCCTCACATAAGCCTTTCAAAGGACTAGTACCTACTCTTACTACTAAGAATAATCCGTGAAAATCAGAAGCTATGTACATAAATTAAATAGATATTTTAAAAGTTGATAATAAACATGAATGGCTATTCTGAGTTCAAACATGCGTCACAATGTACATAAAATTGGTAGACCATCATAAAAGTTCATACCAATGAAATATTACAAAGGTCTATCAAAAACGGCAATCTCTAAAGTATCTTATAACAGCTCAATTGTTATCTTTGAAGCTTTGTCAGTGATAACCCTTGTCACCAGTGTCCTTTCTTCTGACACATTTTTATCTATACCACCACAAACATACCCTGCATATACTGACGTCCTAGTACCAACAAACTAACCTACATGTATATTTTGAACAAATAACAGAAATACGAGACCTCAAAAAGCCTTTGTGACATTTAAAACCTGGAAAATGGAAGTCGTGCATGACTAGGGTAGCAGATATTTAGAGCATATGCGTTAGCCGCTTTTACCACAAACATGATACTGTAATAGTTTTTGTGTAACTCGACAAAGCTCCGATCTGTGGGTATAGGTGAATGCCTACCGGCTTACGTGTATGCGAATACCTAAATAGGATTGGTCGTAAAGCTGGTTTACTTTACCACAACACAGGAAGAGTCGGTGCTCTGTGCAGGTCTAAAGCGCTCTCAACTGTGAAGCTATCGGTCAAAGCGTTTATGATTTAGACGTAACGATTTCGACGCTGTGATTCGTAAGTGACACCTGATATGACACGTGCAAATGTCATATCACACAGCAAAATGTTGAGATTTAGTTGTATATCAATTTAACACCATAGTTTTTTGTAGAAAAAAAAATTAATAGCCATCAAAACTATACAGTTTAAACGTATCCAGAGTTTACTTCACCTAACAAATAAGTATACGCGAAACGAAAACTTGTAGAATAAATAAATCAAAAAACTTTACACTTCAACTATCAACAAATAATCTTGACTAAATTAACGTTCCCCGCATAGTTCTCCAAAACAAATAATAAACACTCAAAAGTTTACTTAAATTTTCAGTTCCCTGTACATTGTATTGTGCAAACATTTTCTGTGAACTGAGTCGGAGTCTCGCCGTGCAATCAATACACCCTCGGGTTAAGTGGACGGCTCGACTCAGTTCCTGATTCAAGATTATCGGATAAACCCGGGCATTGCATACAAACTTTTTACTTTGTAACAGTAATGTAAATCTTTCCTGGAATTAAAGAATTTAGTAAGTCAATAAGGAGTTGGTAATCATCTTTATGGATAAGAGTTTTGAACCGCACTAATAATCTTGTCAAAAAGCTGCGCTTGAGTGATCTGCATTATACTGCACTTTTCAGCTCACTTTGGTTTTGACAGGTTTTGACGGCAAACGCGTTTGGTTTCATTCTGTATTACAACGATTATTGATGATTATAAATGAAAAATCTCCGTTGCTTAATTAATATGATCGCTGCCACTTCAATTTTTTATCTCTATCTGAATCTAACGTACAATTATGTTAACTGGTTGAACTAAATCAACACTTAGAAAGCTACCACAAACATAGACATACACCGGACAGACGCGGCATTTAATCTAATAAAGCAAATTCATGTATTTAGGCTAATCTGTGTAACTTTCCAGATTAAGCTGAGCTTCGGGCAACATTTGTTGTTACGTCAGAATATGGTAAACACGGTTATGTCATAAATACGTCATTTATTATTGGAGGCTGTCCGCAGCGTCACCTCATTTTATGCTTCGTTTCTCACCATATTTCATATTTAGGCTTGCACGAGGCTCTTTCGCTTGTTGGTTTTAGTCTGCACTTAACTCTCAATATAATTAGTCAGTGGAAGCTGTGATAGCCTAGTGGTAAGACCATAGGACTACTAAGTCAAAGGCTCGAGTTCGATCCCCACGGCATGCACCGACTTTCCGAATGTTGTGTGCGTTTTAGAGATAAATATCACACTAAAAAGGTATAACGGTTAACTCAGGCGTATTTATCGAGATAGCCTGACTAGTTTCGGCGATTTAGCGTTCGACTCGCGACCCCGCTTCCGCGTCAGCTCATGATTAAGGACTCCGGTTGGGTCGGAAACTAGTCGGGCTATCCGGATAAATACGAGTGTGTTAACCGTTATACCTTTTAAGTATGAATCATCCTCACGAAAGTTATTATAAAAAGATAAATATCACAGCTCCGTGTTTCGGAAGGCACGTAAAAGTGTGGCTTCTGCGCCTGATCTCTCTCCGGACGTGTCGGATTGCCGTATCATTGGGCTATGAGAGGGCATCTGTGTTTGCCCATACGCTTGTGCATTATAGTATGTCCAGCGTAGCTGGCTGGTGTCATAGTAACATTAGCCGCCGTGGCCGAAATCGATCCGGACTTTATTATTAATTAGTCAGAGCAGTGAGCACTATACTAGATTTTATTACGTGTTGTAAAACAATTATCTTATGATAGACCGACTTTTTAACTGTTTTATCGCTGATAATTCTTCAAAACTTTTCTTCTTTTATAACTCTTAAATCAATTATTAGTTCCACAGCCCCGAAACTTAATTTACACTTCATATTAACTTATAAGTGACTTTTTAATTAAATTAATGTTAATTGAGTTTTGGTTTCATGCCATCACGTTCGTTATACTTGAGCCGAAACTTTTTACATTACCACACACACGCCAACTTATCATTAAGAGGTTTATAACTTTAATTTATAAAGGGTACTAGTCAATAGCTAGAATCACAAAGAAGCTCTTTGATAAATGAAAATTTAGATTGAGGCTCTTATTTTTTAAATGTAAAATGTTTTAGAATCTGGACGCCTGTTAGGACTACATACATTTTGTAAAAAGAAATTGGAGTTTTTTTTATGTCCTATATGCTTACATGTAGTAACAATGTAAATCGTAGTAAATTGTAGGGTTTGTTTTTATACTCTAATCATATATAAGAAATTTGTTCCTTGTTACTTAAATAATGCCTACAACCATGCAACTAGCTTCAGTAATAATTTGGATTTGACGTTTCGAAAGTGCCTGAAACGGCTAACTTGAAATAAAAACTTTTTAATTTCTGCCTCCTAAGTTGATTTGCCCATATAATCCTTCCTTCTAAAAGGAAGGATTATATGGGCTTCTCCTTGTATATTGCTAGGTCCATAAGATAAATACCCCATAATATTATATATTGTTTTAGTCTATAAGTTAATTATGCCATATTATGTAAAGAAAAAAAGACTTTAACTGTAGTTAAGTAAATGCCTAGTCTGTAGAAATTTATATAATTTTATTAAATGCCAAATTTGTACGCCGATGCGGCAGAACATGTTGATACCTTATTTATATTGTTAACACCACATTTAAAATGTTTTTTCACATGTTTCATACAAATAAACATATCTTTATCTTTATCTTTATCTTTATCTTTAAAAAATATATTTAAACTACAGTATTTTTTTTAGGTTATACGTAAATGTAATTTTAGGCAGTCGATTTTATTCTGTGAAAATCGGTGGGTACTAAAATAGCAACAGTAAAGGAGCTTTGCCGTGTTATTCGCTGGAATATTTTATATTTTTAGCTTTCGGTAATCCATAAATTTCGGTCCGAAAATACTTCATACGGATAAGATTAAAAGCTTATAAATAGAGCCATTATGGACAGCTAGCGATTAGAAAGGTTTTATTATTCTGTTTCGGCTTATATAACAACAATCGTGTTATTTCTTCTTTTTACACTTGGCTTCATATTCCCTATAGTCGTCAAAAGTTACTTAAATGATATAACGGTTTACTCACGCGTATTTATCGGGATAGCCCGACCAGTTATTTCGCCTTTTTTTACATACTCATACTTGATTAACAACAATTGTCTGGACTTTAAAAGAAACAGAGTCACCTGAGTTTGTTTCGACGTTTAGGAAATGTCGAATCATGTAAAAGTGATATAGTTATCTTAGTTACAGATAAAAAAAATCATCTCTAGCCTCCTATATCTGTTTAAACTTTAAGCAGATAACTTGCTTTAAATATATCGATTAAAAATATCTATTTTAGGACAAACTGTTCCTTAAACAACTTTCAAGAGCATGAAAACACTTAAGCTGTCAGGCTATTTTCCAACCAACCGTTTTATAGCAAAGGACAATTCATCCCAAGTTTATCCGCACTTTAAATATCACCTGACATATTGTACAACGAAGAAACAATAGAAAATGTCACCCACATCCAAAGTTCATTACAACCTACACTTAAAAGATTTTCATCCCCAAAAATAAACGGATCTCATACAAAATGTATGAGAGTCCTTCATTAGCGGGCTATTCATGGCGCTTGGCACTCGAGTGACCTGTCAGCCGGTTATTACATGCCTAATGGCATCTCGTTAAACAAGACCTCATTGGTTATGACAATATTCATATTTCCATACACTTTTTTGGGACTAAAACAATTGAAGGATCGTCCGCAATTGATAAACTCATTCAATAGGATTACATTTATAGGGTGCTGTAATTAATACTTGAACGATATACGTTCAGACTATGACTTTGGAAAGTAATATTTATGTAAAAATAGCTTCGAGTTTTGAGAAATTAATAATTTTATCTAAAGACGATACTGTCAGCGTGGCTGAGGGCTGCTGTAATAATTTATGGCACTCAATGCCATTGACTAACACTGTAAGAAGAGGAAAGTATTCAGTACTTAGGTTCAATCTTGCGAATCCCGGAATCACAGATTTTCCAGTTTTACCTAGCAGTCTTGAAATTTTGTTAAAACCATTAACGTGAAAAAAACTATCGATATTTTATCTATTCATCGCCATTTAGAATTAAACATAGGCCGATCTCGATACCTTTTTGTACTCATAATTGAAAGCACTTTCAATTGATTATTTCGGCACACTGGTACCAATTTGATCACACACCTCGTTCTATTCACGGGTACTCTATTCGTAAAGTCTAAATTGGGAAAACAAACTGCGAGCTATTGTTTAGAATTTATTTTTCCAGCTCGAAAACATTTTTGTTTGGCATTCGATGTGCGTTCAAAGGGTTTATTTATTATTTACTTTTGTACCAACGTCTAACGGTAGACACAGAGAGTTCATTTGACTATGTTACGGAAAGGTTTATTTTTGTATGTGAACTATTGTGTACCAGGGATGTATAAGCGCAAGGGTGTAAAGAAAATAGTCCTACCGCAGTTGCTCTTCCAAGAGAGCTTCGAGGAGTCTGTTTGTTTCACTTGGTGAGACATATCTATCTGATCTCCATTGACGTGAACTTTTTAGAGTAACACTGAAGTTAATAAATCCAGGCTCATTAGACGTCAACAAGACAAATCCTCCCGTTTACAATGTTATTCAGCACCCTACAATCACCGTTGTTATATAAAGGTTAATGGGGCAGTAAATAGTGAGGTGTAACGGTTTTTTATTGCCGTGCACCGTCGTCCGGCGGCCGTAAAGCCCCGTTTATGCCGGTTTTATGCCTTCTTAGTTATTATTCACGGCTAAAGAATTATGTAGCGGCCTGTGATGCCTCACTTCAGTAGCTTTTGTTAGATGGACATGAAAGTATAACAATACTTCATAGTCCCTGCTTTGATTCGGTCGAATTATTTGCGAGATTTGCGAGAAGTATTTATTTGAACGGCACGTGTAGAGCATTCAAGATAATTCTCGGAAAATACAAAAGAAAAACAAAATGTTACAGTCGAATTAATTTAAATATAATGGAGTCCTGAAATATGTTTTTGAATGTCGAAAGTCGTATTCGCTCGGCACATAAAATATTTCGAAAAATATGAATTCAAATAAAATAAGGCGACTTGAGTACTGTGATACAATAATGGCCTTTATATCAAAGACGTAGAGTTGATTTTCGCAAGTATTAGTGAGTCTGCAAGGTTAAAGGTCAGCTGACACTTTTTATCTGTTTTTCCAAGTGGTATTGACAAACAGTGTGTTGACATTGACCGAGTTTATTGCACACCGCTGAACCCAAACGGGATGGATCGCACGATTGATATTGTATTGTTATGGGATACATTCAATACAAACGTTTCGATTGAATTTTGGCAATTTTTGGTGTGACAGGGGACAAAATATGTGGGCGTACAATGAAATTACAAACATAGGCGATCTTCTAGGTGATAGATACTGATTTATTGTAAACGGATATGAGAGTGCTTATTGTAAAGAACTATAAATAATATGTATTGAAAAATATTCAGACTGAACATTATAAACCTTCTCACAGCGAAATCAGCTAAAATATAAATATCTCAAATATTCGCAAAACATGCGTAAGTTTAACGCACCACGTACAACTACACGTACAATTTTACTAATGACAGTTGTACTATTTGTTTCACTTATAATAATACTTTGCTGTACAAATGTAAGGAAATAAAATACCGTCGCAAAATATTTGTTCCAAAAGGACGATTAAAATTAAACAGTCGACAACCAGCAATTGGAATAAGTATCTCTCAGCGTAACAAGTTTGTATTTACATTAAAATAATACGGAGATAAATGTTGCCACAAACAAAATTTTAATTGGCAACCTCGTTGGTAAATTATCAATTTGCACCACAGACGTATAATATTTATTATCTGTGGCGAACGGATAATTTCAACATGTGATTTTAATAAATTATTTTGATTAACAAGCGTATTATCATATTGATAATACTTCGGATGGTCCTTTGACAGTTTTGAAACAAAACATTATTATAATGTTGCGATATATATACATGAACTGTCGTAGTGACCTTGTGGTTCTATGTGTGGATTTGTACGCACGAGGTGCAGGTTCGATCCCCAGCACAGGCAAGTTCCAATGTGACTATTTCAAAGTTATATGTACTTTTCTAATTATTGTAAGACACTACTGAGAAACGTGAAGGAATAAATAGGCCCTGGATTTCATATAATTTCAATCCGAAATCGCCAATCCGCAGTGAACTAGCGTAGTGATACGTGCTCAAACCTTCTCTAAAAGGGAAGAGGCCTATGCCGAGCTGTGGGACGTATATAGGCTGGTTGATTGTTGATTGATATATGAATAGATCAACTTTTCATACAAGGCAAAGGTGAGACGTCACATTTGCTTTAAAAGTAAGCATAGTATGTATGCATGCAAACTCAAAAAGAGCTTCAAAACCGACGCTATGAGGGAAAAACACAGTAAAACTTCGACGTTCAAAACTCTAAGCATTTGTGGAGAGAAAAACTAGTAACGTTATAACAGTGACAATTACTCTGCTAACGAAGCTAAAGCCAATTAATTATAATTATAATAATTGTGGCAAGCGTAATTACGACTGAAGCTTGAATCACGCTCCTAATCACTGAATAGTCACTGGATTTATGCAAATAAAGGACACATCAAACGTGTAAATTGGAATAACCAATACAAACTCTTTGACACTTCCAATTTAAGCGATATCTTTGGAAAACACCGTGTATAGATCTATAAGGATCTTTTGGTACGACGATGACATTAACATGAGAGTCTCGTGAGCATTTTCGCAACAAGAATCAACTCAATTGTCTGTCAAAAGTGGAATTCCATTTATGACAACATTAGTTCCGATTTTGGCCTCTAGCTAAAAGATCTCAGCGCTATAGTAAATTGTACATACATGACAGTTGTGACGTCATCACGTGTAACATAAGCTTCCCCTGTATTGCGCAAGTTACTAATTGAACGGCACTTTGGTATCGTTCAGTCTCATATTCCAGGCTATCGTTCATTTCCATTATGTTTCCCATGTGTTTTTCTAAAAAAGAGAAATTAGATGAATGTTATTCACGATTACTTTTTGAGTAAAAGATGTAAGAGTTCCTCCTCACACGTGACTTGTTTGCCCTGGAGATTATCTTGTTGCGTTTAAAGTACCTTTGTCAGTGATAAACGTACAACCCTTCAGACATTCGGTTTGACGTAAATGATGGATGGAACAAGTGACTTTTCAAACTAAGTTCAGAAGAAAAAAAATGTTTTCTAAATTCTTTTGCGTAAATTGACTAAACCGATATTAATACTTTTATTTTGATAAATTCGTAAAACAGGAACTACGGAAACATCCAGCCATCGGCCATCTACTCAGGAGCCTGATTTCTTTGCTAACCAAACTAACACGTAAATCACATTTGTATCGCAGTGTTAATAAAATTTATAAACGAGTCTGTCCTATATTACATACTGTAATTGTAATTCTATCCCAGTGGCTGTGGGTCACAGATCCCGAAACATGATAAACTTATCAGTGGTGTGCCCGCGGCTTTTAACCTAATCGTTTTCTAACAGACATTAATATTTAATCATCAAAAATGGCTTTAAATCTGATAAGATTTTATGCGAGTTTTTAATATTTTTGAGTAAAATAAAGTCTTTTTCGATGAAAGGCCATTATGTAAATGCGTATTCAATGCTTCAATTTTTAACTATGAAATTGTCTTTATATCTTTAAAAATACAAGGTACGATTCTCTTTGAAATCTCGTTGTTGAAAGATTGATGAGGTAAACTACAAAAGGTAAGTAAAAGAAATAACGGCAGATACAAATGATTTGTTGATAGCGAACTTTACTTGCTTCTGAAGAATAAACAACGCTTATTACCCTTCTTTACGATTATGCCGCTTTACTGTCATGTTACCCTGGTACTTAAACGAAAAATCACTAAGTAAATTGTGTGTACTTACAAAAAAAAACTTTTATTAAAAAAATATTACTTTTTACTTATCAGAATTAATTATAGGGCCGTCATTTTCTCTTTTCACTACGATTTATTTTATCATATTATCTTGAATTTCTATAAATCCTTACGTCAGCTTTATCTAATTTTACCAGGCTGTCATACCATCGCAGTGATTGGCGATAGCTTTGCATAATTTTATGACCCTCGTCTCAATAGTTGAGTTTGATTCGTGACAGATACTTAGCTATAAATAGATACGTCATGATTGGAACAAAAATAATTATTGAATATATTTTCGTCTAGCAAAGACAATGAAGTATCTTATTTGGAATTTTACCGTCGGGAAATAAATGGAGTAGAACCTTACGACGTAGTTACGTATTCTTTATGACAGCAGTAAATACACGTTAGGTGCTGTTGTGTTTTATAATATTTATAAGATGTACTAGGAGTGAAGTGGAAAATAGGCGTTTGCCCTGTTGTGAAAAATGAAAAGCAAGAAAGAAAATTAAGCATAATTAATTGAAAAACAAAATGAAAATATTGTGTTTGTAATCTGGTCACGGGTATTATAGACAAGAAACCCATTGTTAGTTAATCTTGATGAAATGATTTGTAAACTAACTTAACCCATGATCCCTCTATTTTTATGTAGGTACACTATTTTTCTATTTAAATGCAATAAAGCTACCTTGTTCAACTAACAAACTTACCTTTTCACATTTCCCTTTACAGAGCATCTGAATGAAACAGTTCTTGTTTGCTCATATTCACATAAGTAAAGTTCCACTTACTTAATATTAGCAACGACGCAAAACAAACTTACTTGCCGGTAGTATAAAAGTAGAATTTCATAAATAAGTTTAGTTATTAATGAGAAAAGTGTAAGGACATAAGTTTCTCTCTGGAGCACTTTTCTTTACTTATCTCTAGTTACGAGACTAAACTAACAAGATTTATTATTTTCTACTATCCTAGTATGTTTCGAGGAAGAATCATAGGCATCACAAAACAGGAATGTTCAGAGTTTGGACGTGTTTCTTACATAAAATAAAACAATACCTACCTGTAGTCTCCCAAAAGAGTAATTGTAGTTTATGATCTAACTTTCTCGGTTAAAGGTAACTATTATTTAATGCTACGTCTACAGACTACGTTTTTGGGCTAGTCAAGTCTCATAACATAAAAATAAAAAAAAACTGTAATAAAGTCAAGCTTTCATATACCTGTGATATTTGCTACTGGTACCAGGTCAACATGACAACAAGGAGGTATAACGTCGTTTATATTAAATCCGTTTAACACGTGGTTCTTTATTAAGTTCACTTAAAATTGTCCCGTACCCCGCCTCGCAATTTCCTGCTACTAAACTCAAGCTAAATGAGATTGTATTACTGGGACATAAAGTTGGATTTAGCTATAACGTCCGCTGGAACTGCTACCAGTAAAAATTTATTACATCTGGCTCAATTTTAATCAAGGAAAGATAGGAGTTCTGTATTTGGTGTGAGAAACGCAAATAGTCTTATGAAAGAGAACCATTATTACTTAATGGAAAACTTGCAGGGTCGCGACTTGGTTTTTAACTCAAGTAATTAAGAATTTACATTTATTTGTAGTAGGTTAGTTAGCTTTCCAGTCCCAAACCAATTTGCTGTTATTCTGCAATATAGGGCAAAGTCATTAAGATATCGAATCTTCTAATATAAGATTATGGTTTAATATTTGAATAGTTTGAAGGTTTTTTAGGAATAAGTAAAAACTGTACTACCTAGTTCATTTTGTCAAACGAATAACATAAAAAAATTTCACGATTCCATATGGACATAAAACATCTAAATCATTTGTTGCTTTTTTAAAGGATTTTTTTCTTTAAAAACAACAAATGATTTATAATTCTATCAGGGCGGCAGACATTACAAGCGTACTATATTACCCGCGGAGCTCTGTAGACGTCCCTTGCGTATCATTCCCGTGAATTTTTTCAATATACCTTGTACCTGAACACGTGCCACGTTCACAATCGGGTAACCAGCCAGTCTATACTCATGTCTCAAAGTATCATTATTGCGGGTGAGGAAGCGAGATTGCACTACAAGGTGTCGAGTGGCGTCCCTCTTCCACAACTACTGCACTTTTTTTTGGGGAATTGTAGGTATAAACATTATACAGGTATGTCAGGTATACAATAAATTATTATTCCTTGTTATATTTACTTCACTAAATTTGTAGTGTAGTCACATCGGTCTGGAACTTTCCTCAAAAGGCCAGTCCAGTAAATACCCTGCATTTGTTTATCCACACTTATACTCATTTAACAACAATTATCTGGACTTTAAAATACACTTTCGACTTTTCTTCTCAGGGGTGTCAGATTCGAAATATTGGATCCAGCGAGCTCAAAATATATACATAGTCATGTAAAAGAGATAGCCTAGTATAGAGATTATCTTTCTTACAAAATAAATGACTTCATTTTTCTTTACTTAAAGAGGTGGTGCGGTGGTAGGCATAAAATTATTAAAAATATAAAGCCACAACTTTCTCACCTGTATTTTATGGTGGCAGTTAGTCAAGCAAGCATTTTTTTAATGGCTTTGAATTATGGTATTATGCTTTCAGGCTATATTTCAAGTAGTTTGAACTTTGAAGTTATCGCTTATTTTACAGATAAAGTAGATTATTATGCATTCTATGATAATGTATTGGAGTTCCCATTAAGTTCATCTTTAACAAGCTACAATTGCCACTTACTTGGCTAGCATAAAACAAACATTAAATCAGTTAAAAAACGCACGTTAAAATCGCTTCGATATTAAACTCTCGTCAAAGTTTTACTTTTTATGTCAAGACATAAAGCTGATGAGTATAAAAAACTATTTAGCCTTTTAATTTATACAAAACACGCTTATTTACTTTATTAAAATATGAAAACCCAAGCTGTTATTTAGTTCACATCAAAGATTCATAAGATATATGATTACGTTAAACACAAGACCCAACGGCATGAAATCACCATGTAGGTATCATATGAATCTATCAATTTGTTATAAAAGAACTACAGCAACGCGTAAAAATACGGAGTACTATTTCCTTTGTAAAACACCAAATCTATACAAACACAGTCAAACTTGATCCTTTAATTTCTCTGTCACAATATACGTGAAACCTTCAAACAAACAAGCATTTAAAACAAAAAATATTTCACACAAAAAACGGGGCAAATGTTAATTGGCGTAGGTAAGGTCAGTAGCAGAAATCTGTTAACATAATCTACCACTCTATCCAAGTGATATTACTACAGCAATCGTAAACGAAAACGGACTAATGTATGGAATTGACATTTCGTTTCGAGGAGTCACGTGATTTAGAACTGTCATCTCCATACATTTGAGCGCTTTCTACCAATGCTAACTATTATCGAAATGTCACGTGTTCCTTTAGGCAGATTTTCAAAAGGCATAATTATATTCAGTGGCTTAAATTGTTGTTGTGCTGTTGGGGTGCCAAATTGAACCTGACTCTTAGGTAAAACAGAGGGTCTTAGTTAAAATATACTAAAGTACAATTAATTCATTATGCAACTGAAAAATATACTGGCACATTGTATAGACTGGCCTGTTGATCTAGTCGTTAGTGGCCCTGCTATACAAGAAGTCGTGGGTTCGATTCCCACCCAGGACAAATGGTTGTGTAATGAGCAAGATCATTTTTTCTGTGTGTAAGTTTGAGACTAGGTAGCGTTGTGTGAAATTCGTGGAATACATTATTATTACTGTAAATCGAATTGGCTTAACCGTTATCGGACTTATGTTGCTGACCGTACCAACACTATTTTGTGGCACCAGGTGCGCTAAAGCGTAACTGCCGTCTGAATTACAGCCCGCAAAAAGAATGGTAAGTTTAATCCACATTTCATTTGACTGGATGATTTGGGTTAACATGCTTTAATAAATAATTTAAGCTGCTTTTAAGTCCCACAATTGTTTATGTAATGATGAACATACATGTATGTACCGTTACCGATGTTTATGAGTACTTTATGCATTTTTTTTTCTGCTGACATGAACAAAACAGTTTCGCTGTAGATCTGATTACTTACCTTTAAACATTAACATGAAATTCATGCAATTAAGTCAGTTGAAGAACCTATAAGTAACTACCATATTTTCATATTTTGTTATTCAGCAAAAATGTACACTTGCTGGAATTTTGATGAATATTCGAAACTTCTGTTTATTTAAAAATATAACGAGAAATATGTTTTGACTTACTTAGTATACAATATTTGTTTAATACGAAAACATTCCATGATAAACATTGATAAGTTCGTGGAAAAGGCCAATTCTAGGAACATACAAAGTTGACTTGTTATTACATATTTGTTATACAGATTACTTAGTATGTATTTTTTGAATGATGTTTTATATTTGTAGTACTGTTTACTTTATGGTTTGTACTGAAATGTTTAAGAATTCTGATTAAATGTCATTAATTTCATATTCAAACACAAATGCTTGTTTTGAGTCTGGGTGTCTCTGTGTATGTGAATTCTATGTCTGTGGAACCCCCCGCGATACATGGATTAAATTCCATAGTGCGGGAGTAGTAGGTAATAAAAAAAAACGAAAGAAAAGAAAAATGCAATAACAAAGCTAAGAAGACTATTTCAGTAGTATTTTCATCACACGTAGGTATATTTTCTAAAATATGACTGCGGCGTAAATCCTACTCAAACGTGCAGGTAAAGTCACGTAGACGTCTTAAAAAGTGCAATAAATCCGCTGCAAATGTTCCGAGGCACTAACAATGAATTACTGCGAACACCAATCCATTAGCCACGCTTACCTATAATCCCACACGATCGTTTACTTAGCGAGACCTTCCTACCATCATATCTTGAAGTGAAGTTGTTGTAGTTGTGGAAAAGAGACGACACATTATACCGCGTAGAGCGGCGTCTCTTTTCAGTCTTTTCCACAACTGTAATAATATTAGTTTGAGAGGTGGTGGTACGTTTTCTATAGTTTCCTCTGACCTATAAGATGTTATTATAGATACTATTTACTAGAAATCTTTTTTTAAGGGTGTATTTTTAGGAATGATGATAAATACTATAGGACCATATTAATGTTGGTTATGTGTTACAACATATGTAAATGTGTAAATTTCATACCAAGCAAACATGAGTCTTAGGTGATGTTATGACGAAAAAAAGAGTTGATCCCTGAGAATGTATGAAAAAGTTGTTGCTTGAAGTACATTACGTTACCGGTCTCTGACCTGAAACAAAAATACACGCAATAAACCTAAAACAAAATAAACACCCTAAACCCCGGGTATCTTGAAGACTGCTCAATTGAATCTGCTGTTAAATCAACTAAGCACGAATATGATTAGTTGACCATAAAACTTACAACCTATCACAGAGCTTAACATGAGATTTGATTGACGATTAATAAATTTTTGTATTGATCAGCGTTTGAGAAACCAAAGGATAAGCCTATGAAATACTCCAAATGTTGTTAATACTAAGAAAACCACCTTTAACGTAGGCGAGATAAATGTCACTATAATAATAGACTAAGTAGAATGTGTAGACACAAATCTAGTAAACAGGATTCAAGTTGGATTGAACAGAATTATTAATAAATTAATCTGCTATTATCAAATTGAAATAGTAGATTGTTACGTAAATTAGTGGCAAACTAATTTGTGAAATGGATTATTAGATGTTGGAATATCCATTGTATTTTGGAACCGTGTTAATGCAAGTTATATCAGGAATTAGTAGTCATATTTCAAATACTACTTTTGGACACAGAAATGAAAACTATTGCTTTAAACTTACAAACACAGACTGCCGAACGTGCAAGAACTTTAGCCGACTGGTACAGGTCACTACGCCACGAATTTGTGCGTTCCACAAATGCTTGTTCTGAATCTGGGTGTCTCTGTGCATGTGAATTGAATGTCTGTAAAACCCCCCGCGATACAAGGATTAAATTTCTTGATGCGGGAGCAGGCTCTCACGGCTCTCTCATCTTTTCTTAGACATACAAATATCCTTCAGATTTTTGTCTGAGATGAGATTGTCACCCATCACAACCTAACTGCTCAACCGCCACAAGCGTGGCTTGTGTCATACTTTTCGACTTAATTTGATTTTCCGAAACCAAAAGTCAAAGTCGAAAAGTGAAAACAAAAGACAGGTCTTGTATTTCAAATTGTAATTAGCTACAAACCCTTGACGACAACATGATCAGTAACACAAAAATGAAAAAGGCGTAAAAGGAAAAATATTAACATACACAGAATTGCGAATTACATTGGCAAAGCTTTAAAACAAACATTCGAGGTAACGTTTTTCCACGTGTTGCCTCCGGCGGTGATCCTATTTACAGCAATATAAAGGTATATGCCATATTAAATTACCTTCTATATTACGTTATCTGACACGAGTTTAAACCTCCGCGTATTATTAATATATAATTACATGAATTTTGTATGAAACATGAATATTCTGATGTATTTATTCAGATAGAAAAGGTTGTAACCACGACGTTTCAAGGTAGAGTTATTTTGTAATATGTACGTCGGGTACTTACGTAATTATTTCTTCTATAGATCTCACAAACCCGCGCCTGAAATTTATTTTTATTTGTTGTCTGAAAGAAATATTTATAGGTACGCGTTTCTTCTTATAATATGCTTCACTCTAACTAGCTAATAAAATATAATGAAGAATACGAAATTTAAACCTACCTGTGATCGATAAAGAAAGTCTTACGTGGATACCTTACACTTCAAACATATTTTAGCAGCAAAAATGTTTCTTCAATTGTTGCGAATATACTAATTACGAAGCAAACTGTCAAGACTTGGCAATTGTGGTTAATTAGTATTGTTCGTGACTACAAACAACAAATAGTTAAGAAAACACGTCATTAATATTAAGCATTTGTTTAGACGAGATCTCGACGAGTCCGCTTCTCAAAGCGGTGTTCAAAGCTAGGAGCTCTGTAAACATAGCCTGAGGCGAACTTGGCCCGCTTAGGAGCCTCTCCACCCAGCTGTTTAAAATTCATTCTTATAAGTTCTGCGAATCTCTTTCAAACCATGCTTGCCTGGTACTGAATTATTTTAGACAGTGATTCCTTTACTTCTCTACTACAAGTAAATTGAGATATTCTGTTAATTAAATCGTTGATAGTCTAATATATCTATTAAAAAATAAGCGTAAAATAGTTTATCTTGAGACTAAACTGTCCTAGATATAATTAGTTACTGAACTTAAATAAAAATCTCTAAGAAACCATATTTTAAAGTAAAATTTATTAAATAAAACAACAGCAGTTTAATATTACATAAGACTTCAGACTGTTAACTACTAAAAACCTAAATGTTAACAAGCTCGCGACGCCATTATTGTACATTCAATTTGCATTTCAGTATAGCAATTACGTTTAGCAGGGTAGTGAAATGCAAATGAAACATCGACGTTCTGAAATTAGGCAGATATAAGTTGAATAGTTCATTGTGGTCGATCAAAATAGAATATTCTATTAGCCTATTCAATAAAACTTGCCTAGTGAATCCAGAATTGCATAGATTCAGATTGTACCTACTTAAATATTACATACTACAGATCTGCAATAAATGCAAACAGTTTGTTGCCGCACAGGAAAAAGATAATTGGCGGGAGATATTGAAACGTGATGGAAATATTACTTCCAGTCAGTTCTTTCGTACTTGTTGCCGATAGCTCGCTCCAGGGTAAATATGAACGGTGTATTGTATTCGAGATTCAAGAAGTTGCTTTTGTTCTGCAGTCCTAGTACCTTGGTCTATTGTTAAGAGAAAATATTTTCGTTCCCCTCCATTTATCATGTCCGTTCATTTATTTACTTCTAATTAAGAAATTAAACAAACAATAGATTTATGCTTTGTTACAAATAATTCCCAAATGTAGCTTGTTTAATATTAATAATAAATTGAATTAAGAAAGAGTTAATTTGGAGTACTACGAATCGAGAAGACTTATTTACTTAATATTAAACTGAAATTCTATTGGAATTTGGAACAAAAATTTAACTTGGACACAAGGACTATTACTATAAATGCAATTAAGCACCACTTAAAAAAAGATATTAACCTGCTGAAATTATTACCATCTGATTAATGAATCAGTAGAAAGTATGAACCACAGAATCTAGGCTGAACCTTTGCGTAATAAAGGAGAGTCGTTTGTTAGAAACTTCATTCAGCTTGTGTCTGAATGAAAAACATCGCTTCTACTGAAATTTTCAACCAAGGAGTAATTACATAAGACAAAGAACAATGTTTTGGAACGGCAGAGTTCCGAATTATCTTCTTATTTATCTTGATAATTTAATGGGGTTTGTTATGTCGGAGTCAACTTCTATTAAAATTAGTTAACCATAGTGCTGTGCATTAAAATTACAAAGCTCTTAAGTTTAAAAGCTTTTGTGTGAAGAGCATAACTCCAGTTCCTATTAAACTGAATTGTATTAATGTGACAATGTATTTTGTTACCAGGCTTCTGAAAGCCATTAGACTCTGTGCAGCGTAACATTAAACCCGAACCAATATTTTATCGGATTTCAATACCAATTTCTTCGTAAACCAAGCGTGGTTATACCAGGGCACCAGAAAGTAAAAAAATTCGAAGTTCTTGGTTGTTTGACTATAGTAAATCATTTTTTCAAATGTTTTATGTTCTTGGTAAAGCAGAACTCAAGCTGCCGAAACTGTAACTGCAGTTTTGAATGGAAAGTTTTAGCTTTGAGCATAACGAACAGTCAAAATATAAAGCGAGATTTTATAAAAATCCTTTTGTACGTACAGTAACAACTTTCATTTTCGTGATATTTTGCACGTAGTTGTGCAGTAACAATGTAAAACGGATTTCACTTCCACGTGTGCTAGTTACGCCAAATTCTGACAGTCAATTTAAAAGCATAATGGTTTTTATATTAAAAAATACATTTAGTTTTTTTTCATTCACACGATTTTACCCGAGTATTGATTTTATTTTTGTTCATGTGTCGAACATTTGTTCGATACCTCTTAACATGTTTGGTACCCTAGTACACTGACAAAACAAAAATTAAAACGTACAAAACAAGTTAACAGACAAAAAGTAATTAAAACAATTAGTAAACAATCGTACACCTGAGTATTCTGAGGCTCGAGGCCGATAGCGTTTTGTTTTATCTGTAGGTAGGTATAAGCCAAACAAACCGGGTCGCAAAACGAATAATTGCCTCGGAGCTTGATACTTCGTAAATCAACAGCCGAGACCTTCATCGCTAAATATGGACGGTTCCAGGTAACTACGTCATATAACCCGATTATATCGATTGGCATGATTCTTTACTTACCTACTATTTATTCAACTCAAAAAGTACTCAATCGTAGCTGATTATAATCAGAATGACATTATTATCATAGTGATAACATAATCGGATAGGCGCTGGCGAATGCTAGTGTAATCAACAATCGTATATCTTCGTATTCATGCGCTCCTAATACAATCGCACAACCTGACCTTAACATTCGACCAAGAAGCAAGGACATTCGAGTCTAATTTGGTAGACCGGTCTAAACTTAGAAAATCAAAAACGCTGAAAATTGTTCTAAACATGACGACGTTGCGAGAGTTATGAATAAAACATTGTGCCACTGAAAAATGGAACAAGGCTCACACGGTTGGGCTGACAGAGGAATCTCAAGGGTATGCTGACGGGCCATTGTCAAGGTTGAATCATGCTTTGCCGTCTGTTTATCTCACTGAGTGTCATAAAACTTGTAACAGGAACGCTTTTTAGCTACACATTCGTTTCGTATTCAATGTGTATGTCAAACAAAGTTCTACTCAAATGTGCATTTTTAAACACAAAAGATACGAATACGTTATTCTGTTTTCGTTTTTTCTGTTTTTTTATCTGTTCCCAAAAATACGACAACATTTTACGTAAAACGTGTTTTTATTCGAGGATAAATAAAATACGATATTCCTTTGAAGTCTCCGGTTCACCGTTACATAAACTGGGATTTAAATTATTTGAGTGGATCACGTGGTTTAGCTTTTGCTCAAATGAAGCAGAGACCGTGATTGATTGGAGACTGACTAATCCGTCATCGGTGAACCGGTAAATGAACTGTGTTTCTGTAACTTTTATGCAACGTATGTTGTTATGAGATAGAGTCGTAGTTCCCACAAAATAAAAGAATAACGCTTCGCTCGTGCTTACTGGTCAAGCACGATTTGAATTTCCTTGGGGGTATTCCATGCTCAAAACTTTTAGAGAGTTCGTTTCTCAAAATGGTGTAAAACTCTTAGAAACAGTTGAGCAACGGCTTGTTCCAAAGTACGTTCATAGATCAGATAATTCTCGTCACGTTTCCCAAATCAATCGCGGTAAACTTATGGCTCTCACACGTTAAGTACGAAATATTGTTTTGATAAATTGTTTATGTGGTGCAAATTCTAATCGGGATCTGTATATTCGGGAGAAAAATAATGCCATCTGTGCAGTTTGTTTTTTGTTGCAATTTCTTAATTACACATCGATTCTTTAATAATCATTATTTTATCCTTAATTATTAAGTTAGGGCGGTCTTATCGCTAAGATAACACCGCCCATTGTGGCACCATGTAACTTTTACTTTTGTCAAATCGGTTTTTAGGTGGTGTGCAATATAGAATATTCTATCTATCTATTAATGCAAGTGTTTTGTCACCAGATGGCTACCGACACTCGTACCCGCATTCAGCAGAACGACTTGCTGCTGCACGAAGCTGTGATCAAGAACGAGCCGGCAGCGGTCCGGGAAGCGCTGCAGAGACCTACGGATGTCAACTGCCGGAATAATGTAAGTTACTTACTTGCACAGGTAGAAGCCATAATTCAGTTACTTATTTTTACAATATACACAGTAACTATACAGGGTGATTTCGAAGTCGTGGGCAATATTTTAAACTAAGACACTATTAATGATACTAATTGCGTTAGGGCTATTTTTACGTAAAAAAAATAATAATAATGTAGGTAGTTACCTAGTCCCCCCCGGCGGGGCTGGGCATCCGACGCCCGGCCAGGCGCCGGAGGGGTCGCGGAAGAAATCGTCTTCGTTTCCCGTGACCTGTCCAAGGTGGCGCACACTGAAAACCCGGGGGTTTTAGTGGGTTCGGGGCCGTCTCACGGCCCAAGCCCCACACTCCACAATTTTTTTTTTTTTTTTGCGTATAGGTAGCCCTAACGCAATTAGTGTCATTAATAATGTCTTAGTTTAAAATATTGCCCACGACTTCAAAGTCACCCTGTATAAGATATGGCTACTAAGAATGTCGCTTGCGAGATGACGTAAGATAAAAACGTGTGGACGGAAAAAGAAAGATGATGATGACTACAAATCGATGCTATTTCAAATAGCTTACACGGTACCTTAGCATTTTTGCTTGGTACTATCTTCTTTATCTATAAAAACATCTACATGGATGTCCACCAGGTGGTGCACCTTCTGCTACTATCAAACAGCACGTTAATTAAACTACCGTTAATAGGGTCATGTTATGTTATTTTATGTGTCATGTTATTTTACACCACCCAATTATCAAATTATATTAGTGACTAGCTGATCCGGCAGACTTCGTACTGCCCCAATAAAAGATCTAAATTTTTGTTTAGGAAAAAAAAAAGATTTCCTTTAAACCTTTTAAACCTTCCCTAGACCTCTACGAACAATTCAAGACCAAGATGAGATAAATCCGTTCAGCCATTCTCGAGTTTTAGCGAGACTAACACGAACAGCAATTGATTTTTATATATAAGAAGATTAAGTTAAGAACATTGGTTGATCTTCAAAATGCACTAATTTATTTTGCTTAAGCCGTTTTTAATTAAATTACTTTTAAGACCAAAGACCTCCAGTCTGCTAAATTAAATCTTAAAATAATGTAAGTCTTGCTGAAATCTAATCCCCATTTAAGTGCTTTCCATATTAGTTGCAATCGATTAACTTTTAGTACACAAAGTAAACATAACAATGCAATTTAATCTCGTAAAGCCCCACTGCACGGTTGTTTGCTCCATAAATGGATGCGATAGCAATGCTATCGTAAAATATTTGTGTGATAACACTTCTAAGCCACCGGTTTACAACGTACTCATTGTTCTGAAGTAATTTCAAAGCTTCCTCTTGAATAGAGAATGTTATTTTGCTTGTGATAACACAATTTAAAACTTTGTAAATTATACATGAAATTACTAAAGCCAAACAAATCTTTCAGATATGATTTCTAGAGATTATTTTTAAAATTAATTGCAGTTTATCGTAAAAACGGTGTCTAAACCTCATTTCTTTGCATTCTCGTTACAAAGTATATCTAAGGATCAGCAAATCCATCTCAGTAACCGAACCTCCAGTTTATTTACGAGCTCTCGCTGTGAAAGCAACTAATCCTATACAATACATCCATAACCCTATTGTTTCCGCGCTTAACGTTGTCTTATTTATTTGTGTGCGGCGGCGTATGGCGGAAAAGATAATCCCTCGCCTTCAACAGGATCCCTGACTGGCATACGGTAAATGAGATAGGAAACGACAGCCATCAAGTACCAACATTCCTACTGGTCCATCACCAAAATAAATGGTTTTCGCGCTCCGCAAAACTCCGTAATTGTCTATTACTAAACATTGTTTAGAGAGCAACCCTGCATCCCTAAGGAGCATGCCATAATAACACTGTCACCGCAGAAGACATCACAAACGATGTTATTAGTAATTAAATCAATATTGGCTGGGGGAGACAATAAGGAGCAGAATACGTACTACACAAACATGCTCTATTTCTCGGTTCTATTGCGTGAGTAATTAATTTAATTAATTAGTCACGTGAATCGAGTATGAGCGAATGTTTTGGCGTATTTGCGCTGCAGATAGTCATTTAGAATTATTACCATTAAAATGATAGTTTTTAAACGCTGATTATTTCGATAATAACCTGCATATAAGTTAAGAGTAAATGTAAAGTTTCGTGTAAGGTTTATTTA
This sequence comes from Chrysodeixis includens, assembly GCA_941860345.1. Classification (NCBI taxonomy): domain Eukaryota; kingdom Metazoa; phylum Arthropoda; class Insecta; order Lepidoptera; family Noctuidae; genus Chrysodeixis; species Chrysodeixis includens. The sequence goes on along the minus strand of OW796106.1, from coordinate 10,674,318 downwards.
CCAACAGTAGGGCATCATCATCAAACAGTTTTTTTTTTAAGAAAATTTAACAGCTTCTATCTTTCAGTACGGCAGAGCACCGATTCATTGGGCTGCTAGCAGGGGGAACGTGGAGATAATAAAGTTACTCATTGAGGCCAAATGCGACATAGAAGCTGCCGATAAGGTAATTTACTTGAGAATAATGTATGTCCCTAACCGAAGGGACATATTTCGTGCTACATACCTTGCGGTTTTCACCTGTCTCGCATGTATTTGACGTGGTAGATAAATGATATGGTTTCCACACGAAGTGATAACCAACATCAACAGGAAGAATAATGTTTTTTTTTTTCAAATCACTTTTCAATTCCAATTTGCGGCAAATACTTTGTATTTCAGACGCCAATAATCAGTTTTATTTTAATTTCAAAATAATTGGCCTGGCCAACAAACATATTTTGACACCATAAGACTAGAAACTATTTAATTAATTAATTAATATTAAAATAATTCAAAATTATTATTTTACCTTTATTTATTACTGTTTAATAAGTAAAAATAACAAAACAGTGAGATCAATCACACAGATTTATGGTAATAGTTCCAGAACAGCTGAGATGATTGAAGTACTAGGCTCCCATAAAAACAGAGAGTAAAATCATATTTGTTTCAGTTCGGAATGCGGCCGTTGTTGATGGCTGCATGGCACGGACACATCGATGCTGTGAAAACGTTAGTCGGTGCGGGGGCTTGCCTCGCTGCAACTAACAAGGTATGCTGCCCTGGTGTTCATTCGTTCTACTTTTTTCATTTACTCTGCGCGTCGTTGATTAGCCGCTCTCCTAGTAGAGAGAATGAAATGTTAGTTTTGTACATCGGTCAAGGCCGTTTCATCGCAAAACACTGAACTCTTTTAGGATACCGTACTGTGTACATTCATTTTAGTAGACACATACTTTAAAAAGGTACTCAAGTCAATTATTTTTTTTAGTAAAAAGTGGTGAATACCTTTACATTTGAGGCTCAGAATATGACTTAGCAGCGGAAATAACGCTTGATGATTGTATACATTTAACTTAATTATCAATAGAAATTTAATTAAAATCTATGAGTTGAGCATGAAAGCAAACAATTTTAATTGGCACTCACTAATTAAAGCTTAATTTTGATGATGTTTATTTCATTAACCTAAAGTATGGTGGTTATCTGCAACCCTTGTTCAATAATTGGCTCCTATTAATTAATATTTCTGAGTTTCTCAAATTTAAGGACAACAGTGATTTTGACGTAAACAAACTTAATTTGAGAAAGATTTTACCATTGTATTTTATGATAAACTTTGAAGGATTCCGAAAATAAATCTCATTTATTGTTATTAACTTATTTCATAACAATCGATAATGGTTAAAATCACTAGAAACATATGTTAAGTTATACGATTTACGAGTCATGACTCTACATGAAGTTCCTCCTAATTGAACATTAAAATGCTATTCAACACAACCAATAAATGAAACTTATACCGTAAAATTGACAAATGGCTCACAGGTGGGGAAGTTAAGGTGACAAATTACTAGGAGTACATAATCCAAAGAGTATTTGTTCACAGAAACACAATGATCTACTCCAGTGCGCATGCGCCCGCGGCTCATTGGACGTAGCTGGGTATGCCATAACTCTTGGTGCTAAGGTGCAAAGTTCGGATGCAGCCGGTGACGCACCTCTGGCCTTGGCATCTAGAGCCGGGCACTCATCATTGGTGGAGTTGTTACTACAAAAAGGAGCATACATCGATGCTGTCAATAAGGTAAATATATTTGCGAAACAGGATGTTACAGTCTCTTACACAAGGATATTATTTTCTGTAATACAAATAGTTTATGTAATTGGCGTTGCTACTGTTTTGAATTACGAAAAACCCCAATAATTGACATTAAAGCTCAAACTACAGAAAATAACAATAAAAATCTAAGTAAAAGATCGTTTTCATGGTTTTTCCTTTCAAAATATTTATTCAGGAAACTGAATACGTTTTCTGAAGTCTACTCCTCCCGTTCTGTAAATATTTAACTTCACTTTTGGACGGAACCTTGTTTTCGGAGAGGTACTAAGAAAATCTTCATTTGTTATTTTAGTATTCTTCACTTTTACTTAATTGATCTGTTTACATAAAAAAAAACAACAGGAAAAATATGTTTTTATCGGCATTTAGAAAACATTTTAAATATTTATTTAAAAGGGTTTTAAAAGCAATCCAATCACAAACTAGAACCAGTTAACTACCAGGTTAGCATAAAGCTTAACAATGCATCGTTATTCCCTGATATTTGTTTCGCTTTTCCAACAGCGCGCGGCCTGCAATGATTACAGGGATTAACATTCTTTGGTGGAGCATAAAGTACGGATGATTAAATTATAAGGCCATTACGGATTCTCCCTGAGAACATAAATTCTCATAATTGAAGAGCCTTAGGGTCGTTCGTTATTCATTAATTTATGTGGGTCACAATAAAACTATTTGTAGAGGCCTTGGCTATTTAAGGGCCTTAATAAGAAAGTAAGAGATTCGTTTCCATCCATTTTCGTGCGGGTGACGAAAAAGTCTCGAAATAATTAAGTAGCAGTTTCCTTTAATCAATCAATCACAATCACAACGGTGAAGATACTATTCGCTAGGAACATTTTAATTTTCCTAAACCAATTATCTGTATGAAAATCTAAGATTTCTCGCCTCTGATTTTTTTTTCTTTTAATATTAATTAATTAAAAGTTCTAGCTACACAACTTGCCATATCTCAATGAACATGTAACATTGTCCGCGTGCAAAATGTATTTTTTCATTTGAATGAACCTGTACCAAAGAGGCCGCATGTAATAACAGTCACATCTATCATCGTCCTGCTCTCCTATTCATTTCAATCTGTCCCGCGGTTACGTATTCAATCAAAAATGTCACATGGTATGAACGTGTCGTTATACCGGTATATTTATTCACCTTTCGTTTAAAAATAATATGGTTTTATACTGTTGACAATTTTTTGATCTGCGCTTCAATTTTTTTCATCTCTATTCATAATTGTCTGATTCATGATACTGAATTCGACACATTGAACTTCAGACATGAACAATGCTTGCTTCGCGAAGATTTTTCATACTAATTTATTAGATTACCTAACAAAATTTTACCTTTAAAAGCAAGACTGGGTAATCAATGCACAAACAGATCAAAATCTCGTATTTAAACAAGTAATAAATTGCTACATTAATAATACTAATTGGATTTATCAAATATAAAATGGACAATGAATTACGTGATTAATTAATGAAGTAGATATTTTGAATATTTAATGTGCCTACATTCAATATCAATGACCGTTCAAATTTTAAATCTATTAAACATTTAGGTAAAATATGTGAGCGTTACAACGTAAATAAAAGAATAAACTAAATATAATAGAGAATGAAACTAAAAAAATGCAAGCCTAGCGCTGATAAAATTCAAGAATATAAAATCCGAGTTAATTTAATTTCTTAGCTGCGAGGCAGACCCATATTATAAAGGTTGGCACGGGATGGGAGATAAAATGTAGTTAATTATTATACCGAAGTGATTCCCGGAAGGCAAATTAGATAGCAAATTGAATCATCGCAGCGGAGCACTAGCTCGCAATTTACACAATACAATAAAACATAAAACCTTACCTTTCTTGTTACACATAAATGGACTTCGAATATTTTATTGTCAAACATCAAAAACCTTTTAGCTAAATCGTGTTTTAATTGTTTAGCTTTAAAAGTTAAAATGGATTAAATTCATTCCAATTGTAATGTACTGTGATATTCATTTTCGGTAAGGATCGGGAAGTAACTTTCTGTTCAAACAATAATTATTTTAAGTGTTCGCAGTGGTAATATTTTTTATTGGTTCTTCATAGACACAATGAAGAACCAATAAAAAATATTGCAGTCTTTTTTGTTACGGCTAGTTACTTCATCAAAGGAAATACTTTTTAATTAATTCAACAGTTCTCACTGCAATGTTTACAACTTTATTATGACTTTTAGAGGTAACCAATTGAAGATACTGTCCTTTTAAATTCATTTATAAACTACGCTAACTTTTTTTAATTTTCTATAGTTGATACATTTACTAGATGTGAGGAATTAATTTAAAAACGAATTGAACGTTCAATTCAATTGAAAGCGAACGTTTATGCAAAAAAGTGCTTTTAGTTTTTGCTCTCCTGGTACATTCCGTATTTTCTTTTTGTTTTGCAGCCAAGTTTTTATCGCACGTATCGCAAAATTAATTTCATGATGAAAATAAAATAACAACAATTTATTTTTCTTCTCACCTTTCTCAATTTCGTTGAGTTTTCTCTTGTTACATTTTTTATATAACATTTTTCATTTACCAAAATATTGACTCTGCCAACAAGATACTTTAATTAAAATGTGACCGCGAGACTATCCCAACACTCCGTGCGTTTACTGGCAGAATTTATAAGCGTCTTGTTGGATTAGGCACCTGAAAACGTAAACAGAAGAAAATTATATTATTTTAGCTAAAAGGATTAAGTCGACGTCTCTATTAAATCAGTAGCAGGTTTAACTTAAGTTGCAGTGGAATGAATCAGACTATATGTATTTATTCTTTTTGTAATTCTTCATCATTTTTGTAATTTCTTTGCATGCAAGCATTTTCACAGCGTAATCAACATATTATTGCTGTGGCATTGTTCTTGCTTGTATTTAATACAGGTGATTTTTTTTACTATCGTTAAATCTAGACTATAATGAGTAATCCAAAACAATATTGAATCGAGGATTAATCATGCTAATATTTCCGAATGGATGCACTGGAAAATTATCACGCACAATATCTACATGAGCGATTATATTCATCGTAGTAGATCGCGAACACAATTAATTGTTAATCCGATTCCGGCAATACTGATAAGTTATGAATTGATATTGGATTTCATTATAATTTGACAAAATAATTGAAATTAAACGAAAAATTGAGCTTCTGATGTCATCAAACATCGTTTTGTTCCCTTTAATATTTCTTCCTATAGAATAATGTCTCTCCTGACCGATTTCGGTCACGGCGGCTAGTGTTACTATGACACCAGCCAGCTACGCAGGGCATTATAGTGCGCAAACACAAGTGCACTCTCTGTTCCCTTACTCACATAGCCCGATGAGACGGCAATACGACACGACCGGAGAGAGATCAGGTGCAGGACCCACATCTATACGTGCCTTCCGAAATACGGAGAATAGCTCTTCCTATAGAACAGCTATAGTACATCCTTATAACTACGATCCTTTTCTTCCGCTTCCATGGATAATTACACACAGGCGCCATTTTAACTACCTGACCTTTTTGACAACCTATGGGGTCACTGTGAGTCAAGGACAACTGGTCATTTTATTTACATCAACTACTTTGAATAATGAGGATAATAAAAAAATAAACCAACAAGTATTTGCTGACCTACTCAAGTTTACTATGACCAAGAAACAGTCAAAAGTAATATACGTAACCTTTCAACAGACTTCACAATTTTGATCAAAACAGTCTTGCTTGAAGAGTCTTTACTTAGCGTGGTGGGTATTGTCAGATAAACAATAAGTACAAAAGGCATTGAATTGAGATCTCCTCTCAATAACGTTGTATCGTTGTGAACAAATTGCCGAGTGTTGTTTATCAATGCGGATGGTATCGACCGGTGTAGACAGACCTCCGTGCTTCGCAGACCATGCTTAATCTTTTAGGGTAACTGGTGCTGGCTGAAATGGGAATAAACAAACATTTTTCTTATTTTGACCTTAATTGAATTTAATGACGATTAATAAGTAATTCAAATATTCCATTTATTTTTAGTTGATAGTCGATGGTTAAGTATGTACTTTGTCTTAGATTTTCGTTTGCTAACCAACTACTTTTCATAGTTTTTGTATTATTTTTCTTTTTTCTTCTTTGTGGTAATATTGATTTAGCAAAACATGATGTATGTTGGTGCTTTTCCGCCAACACTGTTATTGTCCTTGATGACAAACAAACAAATCCATTTTATCTAACCTTGATTAGAACTATGTTAAGTCTAACATACCAGGCTAACATAAAGCCGAAAACATTAGACGAAAATCAGAGCATCGCTAACCGGTCATATAAGTCAAACCAAACAAGGGCTTCGAAAATCAACATGAACTCGTCGCCGATATAGACAGAGCTCTAATAAGCTATGTCACCCGAGTACTCGCAATTACGGCGGCTGTCCACCCACTTGACATCTGATGCGCTGTAGAGCCACTTCGGCCACGGATAAAGCAAACATCGTATGAATGTCCCCACGTATCTACCCCGGTACATTACGCTATCATAAAACATTATCTCACTTAATTATCGATGGACATGAAAACCTCATTAAAAGTTCATCAGATCCACTGGTTAACCATAGTTGTAACAGATATATATTAGTTGGAAATATTCAACATTAATTACAGCTTAACAAACAATCTTATTCTTTAAAGTTCAAATAAAAAGCATTTGATTAGAGATTATGAACGGTAAGCTTGGTAACCTAGAAGGATATAAAACAGGTTTCGTTTTATGAAAATAATTAGTAAACTTTTTTGCAAAGACCGCTCAGAGAGACTCTTTCTAGAAATACCCAAAGACATGAATTGAATACATTACACGATGTTACATACAGGTTGGCCGCACAGCTCTACACGTCGCTTGCGAAGGAGGCCACTCAGCGACTGCTGCGTTCCTGATGTCCAAAGGTGCCTCAAAAGAAGCGCGCGACAACTCCGGCCGAACCCCTCTACACCTCGCCGCGGTACACCGGCACACGGAACTCGTTAGAGTCCTGCTCGACGCCGAGTGTCACGTGGACGCCGGGGACAACGTGAGTTTATGATAGCCTAGTACTTCGCTTCCACGTTTTTGCGTGTTTGTTTGGACAAAGAGAGAAAACAAACCGAACCAAAACAACGTGACGACGGATTGTTTGATTTGACAGAAATTATTAGATTGATACTACTTTTGATTTCCCTTTCAATTTTATTATTGACATGTAACCATTTAGAATCTATGTTTAATTCAACAATAATAGCAATTATGATCAAGCCATGTAATTAGTTAGTGAATTTAACGTCCATTAATTCGCTAAGCTCCCCCGTTAGAAGACACTATATGGCATGTTATATATTCTGGGACATAGATAATGCTTGAGACAGTATATTTTAGGCTAGATCTAATATGGAAATCATAAATAGGAAAAGATGAATAAGGAAAATTTGTCAAAATGTTTTATTAACCCACTATAAATTATGTTATTGGTAACGTTTTAAAAGATTCGTGGAATGTACTCGCTCCATTTTACATTCAAATTTTTTCATGAAATGTTGGTCAGTCAAAATTGATGTTTGTTTTTAAGGACCTTTCTTTTATAATGTTTCGTTTACGGTCAATTTATGGGTTGTTAGGGTCAACAATACAATATCGAGATAACACAAATTTATCGTTCACACAAAGCTCGCAATTACGCAAGATGAAATTGTATGAATAAAACATTCTTAGCTCGTTACCCGATGCGTTGTTTCGGGGTATATTTGGCAAATGATCCCTAATAAAAGTGACCCTTATTGCTTACGGGTTAAAGCACAATATTTAATGAAGTATGTTTCCAGAACGGAGTGACCGCTCTGCAAATGGCTTGCGCCCAGGGCTGCCGCGGTATCGTTGAACATCTGCTTGCATTTGGCGCGAACGTCCATTTGCAAAACAATGTGAGTGAAGTATTCATAATGTTTTTTATCCGCAATCCGGTAACAGAAAAGGCAAAATGGTTTTTTTAAGCACTGAGGTTTTTTTTCCGGCGCAATAGTTTTCTGGATTTCCAGAATAATTTTCATAATATGGCTGCGAACTGGGAAGTGTCCAATGGCCATCCATAACTAAAAACTCCATGCAACTATTAAGGTCTAAAGCAACAGTTTAATGAAGGACAGCTTTTGCCTTACAAAGATAGTTTCATTACAACAGACTTTGCGCAAGAAGGGAATAGTAAACAAAACTCTTACATCACCATATCCCTTGCGTTTCTGTTATCCTGGTACCTCTGGTCAGGTGGGGTCTTCAGCTCTGCACGCGGCCTGCGCGGCCGATGCCACCGATATCGTGGAACTACTCCTCGCACATGGAGCGGACCCAGCACTCACTGACCAGGTATGAAAATCTGATTACTTTTTACCCGACTGTTGCAGAAAGGAGGGTAACGTTTTTTAATTTACTCCTAGTTTGTCTCCGTTAATCCGATTAGAGTTTTTTTGAATAACATTCTGTGTTACTTTTTATCTAACCAATGAATTTCTTCCTGTACTTGCTTAGAGCATTGGTTTAATGCTCTAAGTGTACTTGCGATCGACGCTCTTGATTTTACCAAAAATCATCATAAATCCTCTCTTTATTCAAATAATTTTAATTAAAAATAATGTCAGTGTGATAAATAGCAATTTATTTATTATTTGAATATTTTTCTACCGCTTATTGTCGAACATAATCTCAATTATAATTTTTCACAATAGTGTCTTAATGATATGTAGGTATAGAATACAAAATAGTTTTAAAAATGAATAAAATAAACACAAAAATAAATCTTTTCGATATGGTCTGTGAATATTGGCAAAAATGGTCCATTGACAAGGGGACACCCGGGTTTGAACCGGGGACCTCTCGATCTGCAGTCGAATGCTCTACCACTGAGCTATATCCCCACATACATGTATTTATTAAACAAAGGTATCGACTCTGTTATCTTAGTCATACATTATGACATCACATAATTAACATTCTAGAAAGGCAAGTTAATAAAGCCATATTTTACGCCCACTGATAACATTTATTTTATCGGCATTTGAACACTGATGACTCAATCTCTACATTATGACATGCCTGTGATTTGTTTAACAACGCTATTAGACGGAACAATATAATATTTTAATTGAATTCTGCTTAGGCATTGAATTTGAAAAACATGAAGAAAATGTATTGATTTGATATAAGACACTTATAGAACCTACTCGTATTTGTAAATAATTTCTGCAACACTAGACAGATTGTAATTTTAAATTGTTTTGCGGTACCTACTTACTTGGTTTTTGTAATTAAATATTTGTATTATTTCTTTCCTTTCTGACTGACAATCGCTTTTTTTTCTAAATACTTAGTCCATAATTAAATTTCAGAGTTTCATGAGCGTCTTAGATCCCCTGTTGTTTTAAGCTGGTTTTTAGATATTATTGTCGTTTCATTTTGTAAATTTAACAAACTTGCATTTTCACCTACCTTGTTCTTCGGATCGAAATTTATTTATTCATATTTGGCTGAGTAAAGTACCAGGCAAACATAACAATACAAACAGTGTAACATTCGATTCGATCACAAACGATCACAGAGCAACGGAATTTGCACGGGTAATATTAAATTCATTGGGATTTTATACATTATTGATGTCGGTCGCGGAATAATAAACTGAATAAATTCTGTGTTGGGTTATGTTTTGATAAGGCCTGGCAACGTCTATTTCTGAATAAACGACACAATTAGACGCGCAATTTCTTATATAACTCTCGTTAAATGTTGTTTCGCTTTAGGTTTTGTTCTTTACGGTGTTTTTTTTTCTTACCAAAAGTCTTAACCTCAGAATAAAGTATAATATCATAACTTGTAGCTAGTGTCGAGAATCCCGTACTATAGAGTGAGGCAGCAGGCTCAGGTTCACTGAATTATTGAAACGCCACGACCTCCGCACCGACTCTGCTCTCTTGGTACATTCTCATCCATTGCATAATACAAATTGCAAACTGTACGCCTCGTATGTTGTTGTTATTTGACCTTGTTAGAAAAATGGCATACTAGACAATTTTGGCAAAACTGACAAACTAGTACATTAAAAAGTCACACATAAAAATCTTGATATAATCATCAAATTAGCACCATAAAATCACATATTTACGTTGTGCTTTGTAAATCATTAAAATGACTAATAAAAAAAAAACATAACAAAAGTTACAATTACTAGGTATTAATTACTCCCTTGTTAACCCCTAAACAGATTTTGATATAAGTTTCTACTAATATAATGATTAGTAATGTACCTAATTTCATTTGATACTAGGTTGTAGTGCATAAACATTTTCGATAAATCCTCTTCATGTTCACTTTTCACATAGTAAGAAACACCGCTAAAAACATGCTTTGTAATTTATAAATACCGCATCCAAACCGATTCACCCGTTTGTTTACTCGCTACGGTGCCGCAGCCAAAAACAAATATTACTTGTCTATAAAACTCAAAACACCCTATTTGCTTTTTAATAACCATGTCTACCAGTCGTATATCTACATATACGACTTAGCGAGACATTTTCTTGCATTCACCGCTGCAAAATCTTAAAAATGTTCAAGGATTTACTTTGTAGATTATTATAAAGATTTGTGAGGATACTAACACCACTTCACTCTTTATGATGACCTAGTAGAAAAGAGAAACCATGTTTTGTACGACTATTCATAAAGCGACCCATTAATTTCGCCGGAGTTAGTACGAGGGGATATAGCTCAGTGGTAGAGCATTCGACTGCAGATCGAGAGGTCCCCGGTTCAAACCCGGGTGTCCCCTTCACCAGCCAGCAAAATTGTCGCTTTTTCTTTGACATTTTTAGTTTATTGAAAAAAACAAATTCGCATTTTTTTATTTAATTCGTATGTCGCGCGGTTTCACCAATATTCATATTACACATACCTACACCCAATCTCAAAACAAACATTTATGAACATTTTTACAAAAATGCAAGGACTAGACAAAAATAATTGTTTTACAGGGTTTGGTTTTTGACTGCTAAGCCGGAGGTCGTGGGTTCGATTCCCACCCAGGACAAAATTTTGTGTGATGAGCACGATCATTTGTTCTGTGTCTGGGTGTAATTTATCTATAATATGTATGTATTTAAAAATATATAAGTATGTTTATCAGTTGTCTAGTACTCATAACACAAGTTACTATCGTATACTTAATTTGAGACTAGATGGCGTTGTGTGAATGTTGAGGAATATTTTTTTTTTTTTTTTTTTTTTTAAACGATAAAGTTATGATTTTTTTTAATTCAAGTCTAGGGTTTAATTTAATTAGAGAATATAAATAATCAATCGTGTTTTCGGCTAAAATCCCTCCGGGTATAGAATAGAGAAAATACCAATCACTTAGTTCATTCTCATTCTACGTAATAAGTAAGTAGGTATTTACCTTCAATCTTAAACCAACCAAAATATTCTTGTTACCTCAGACATCTATTTGATATTAACTATTTACGAGCTATAACAATCAAACCAAAATTTATCCAGGAATTTCCAACTAGAACTAGATAAATATTGAAACTGGGAACGCAAAATTAATAATGTTGTTATTGTAAGCTAGCATAGCCAATGTAGGTCGCCAACAGTTTCCATGAAAATAAATTCTTGTGACTGTAAATACTGAATAGATATAATTTATTATTAATGCGTTTTGAACTGAATAAGTGTTTTTATTCTTATTTAATTTTGGTTGTGGAAGCTTGTAATTAGAAATATTGTCTTGTTTAATTTAAGTATCCATATGCTATTAGTCAGTAAGCTTTCCTAAAAAAATATTAATAAAGAAATCGTGTGTTCGACACGATTAAAAAGTAACAGTTGTAATGGCTGAAATCATCTCCGCAAAAAAAAAAAAACAGAAATTTTAAAATGCTACCTACCGTTCAAGGAAATAAAAACTATTTTGCCCAATCTCTATTAACCCTTAAGGACTCATTTCTACTGCAAATCAAACACCAGTGACACAGTCCAGCCTACCAACCAATGTCCAACAAATATTGGTATTTGTGTTGGCTGATTGGTGACAAACAATAACACACCGATTAACAGCTAGTAAATGCGACACAATTTGTCTGTGTATTCACCCGCTGTATTTTGTTTGTTGTCATGTCTCCTATAAAGCATTTAATTGGTTTAAAAAATATTGACCTATATCTGTATCAGCTGCACAAATAATAAAAGGCACAAAATAAAATAAGCAAACGGAAAGACAAAGTTGAACTTTCTCTAAGTTTTTCCGGAGCTACATTATAACCAACGTAGTACCAGGAAGTCATAATCAAAGGTAATTTATTCAAATTAGGCTACAATGTATAACTTTGTGAGAATCAAGATTTATAAAAAAATATAGACAGCACCCCATCACCCACCCTTCGCCGCTTCCTGTGCTTCCCCAGCAGCACGCTGTCTTTCAATTTACAATTATAGATATATTTTCACTAATATAGATTGTAAGTTTTTTAATCAGTAAAAAATACTGTTGTAAAGATTTTATAATAGTGTAACATATAGAGACAGTAATGCCTAAAATAGAGTGACTTTTGAGTGTTTGGCCGTTAACGTCCAAAAGTAGTTTGCTTGACTTTCAACTACTTTCAAGGTATTCTCTATACCTATCGTAATAAACAGACTGAAAGACCAAGTATCTTACTTTTCGCATTCATAACATTAGTTATGGATTTTGGATATGAATTAAAGGCCACACATAACCACATACAAGAGGTATGTTTAGTAAACTTATTTATTAATCATGTTTTCATCCAGTTAAACTTTGTCGGTTCATTATTATTGTGTGGAGTTAACAGTAACTGCTGTTACAATGCTAATGTTAGCTTAGGATCTTATTAGCCATTCGCATATGGAAGTTTGTCAAGCAAAGTTGAGCCAAACACTCGACGCAAGAAGTTGGCTGTATCGCCAGTGTTGACTAGTACCAGGCAAACATAATCGCAATATGGTTGAGTGAAAAAGTTCGCGTAACAAAGGATTTTGATGTGGTCGCAATCCAAATTTAAGAACTCTCGGACACAAATAATTTATGATTATGACGTAGGTTCTCAACCTACTTGTAATGAAAAGTAAATGTTTGTATACTTTGTATAAACTTGTGATTAGACCAAGTTATATTTCTACGGAGGTATTTTGTTTTTATAAGGCGATGGTCGCCAAGGGACAAAGCCTTTGTTAAGGTAAATGAAAAAAATGTTTTTGCTTAAAACTTATTGCGAATAGAAGCGAGTCTTTTGAATTACAGTATGATGAAAAATCTTAGTAAGTAGTTAATTACTTACTTTTATTAACGATGGCTTGTAAAATACGCAACGCGATTCGTTTATTTTAGGTGTAGCTCGCTGGAATATTTTCCAACTACACGTGTATTTTGACTTACAACTTCCGATCCAAAACTGAGAATTCACGGAACTACTGGAAGACTAACCAATCTAAATCTGCAATAGTATTCGTACAGAGAAAGTCGATCGGTAACCAATTCCAAACAACAAAAATTCTGGTACAAATAGGTACCTTTTTAACTGGATATTCGGGGCTCGGGCACTACGGAGAAAAGTAAAATGATAGAATCTATTGTGCAAGCTACCAATAGTTTTGATAGTACGGTGAGGCAATCAACCCATGCTCAGGCTAACTGCACAACAACGTTTAGAAGTATGAAATTACTACTTTCGCTCGCGTGAATGTCGGTTAAAGGGAAAACGTTAACCTTCTTTCTCGCAGTCAGTTAAAAATAGCTTTAACCGTGAAAGACTGAGAAACATTTATCCATACTAACAAATTTTCGCGATTATAAAAATTAAAAAAAATATATAATAATAATTGAAATGCTGAAATCCTAACGCACGTTTTTAAACTTTCGCGACTTGTACACATATTCGATATAATTCGATATTTACGTGTCCACCCGCAACCATAGTCGGTGCAACTCGACCGAAACGTCGGGAGACAAGAAATATCGAATTATATAGCGAATAAGACAAAACTAGGTAAATATAGTTTTGTCGGACTTTTTATATTTTCTAGATGTAACTTGTGCTTTTTTAAATAAATAAATAATAATAAAACATGCTGCGCCGTCCGTGTGGTGTCCGGATATAAAGAATAGCACCACCCCATATCCTCCACTGGGTGTCGTAAAAGGCGACTAATGGACCTTAAGACCCAGTGCACTGTAACAAGCACCTTGGGTCACCCGAATGGGGGCGGGTAAACAACCAACAATCGCATTCCCAAAGAGGGTTAGTGTCAGGCAGGCGGCCGACTATAAAACCATAGCCAAAACTTTAAGCAACACGTCTAGAAGACGTGTTGCGCCGACCCCAAATAATAATAATTGGGATAAGGGCAGGGGGAATGATGAAAACATGCTGCGCCGACCCCAAGTAAAAATTGGGATAAGGGCATGATAATGATGATGATGATGATAGCGAATAAGTCCCGTTTGTCGCCTATAATCCTAACGTATGTTAACAGTGGTCGCAGTCTCCAGTGAGCGTGGCGGGCGGCGCGGCGGAGTCTCCGCCCGAGGGGTTCCGCAGGGCCGCGCGGGGCTCCTTCTCCGCCATCTTGGACCTACTCACTGCCACCGCCAACCTGGAGGTGCCGCAGGTACTTATCACACTTATCCTATTGTTTCTTGTCTCCCAGTAACTGGCTCGAAGATGTTATGAAGATAGTTACCGAGAATTGTATTTCATATGGATGTCTTAAATCAGAATGAGACTTTATTATTTGTAAAACATAGGTAAACAGAAAATAGAAAAGCTTGTTGCAACTACTAATCAGGTACTTAATATTTTTTTAAACGAAATACATAGATGTTTTTTTATTAGTAAACTCAGTATCAAGAGCTGAAGGAAGATATACCTAACGTAACTTTTTTGTTGTAAAATTATAAAAGCAGTTTTAATTACGTATCTCTCTAATAAAACTACTACTAAAGTACGTCATTCGGTTCTGAAAAGCTATCTTACATATTCAAAACATGGCGGACACAAGATTCTGTTTCGTTTCAACGTTTGCAAATTAAGTTTTTAACAGTAATCATACCTTTAGACATTATCATAGCAGATCGCGATGTCACCGCTCTCCTGTCGCGATACCTTCCCTAAATTGAAAGCACTCACCCATAAAAGCGTTAGTCGTAACAAACGAAATTTCTAGTCATAATTGGAGTCCTCCAGAAATGTTCCATTACACAGGGAATTTTTAATATTTGAGTGTAGCAACACAGACAGCGTGCTGAAAACATTCGGGGAAAAATGTCCCTACAAATGTAGATAATAAATTCTTGTAGCATATTGCGCGGCTTGTTTACTGTTGACAATATTATAACTGTAGTTCATAACATTACTTTGCTCAAGAAACGAAACAAATTGTTCTTCATTTATTTTTGAATCGCATTTCAAAAACTTTCATTAGCTATTTCAAAAGCATTACGTAGGTACTCAGGTAATAACGATAGAAGTTTCAAATTACTGAACTTAACTTTGCAATTTACGATATAATGACTAAGTAATTTTCTGCATCTAGGGAATTTTCTACAGTTTTCACTAATATACTAGGTACCTATACCAAACAAAGGCTACAACTTAAATCGCTCGCACTAATGTAAATGAATTTATGTTCATGCGTACAATAGCTGGTTTCATACCATTCCAATACGTCTAAGAAACTATTTCACTTAACACATACCAATAACTCGAATTAGTTTTCACACAATTTGTAATAGATACGTAGCATGGGTCCATGAACAAACCTGTTCATGCAAAGACCATTGTCGACTTAACAAGGCCACTACGTGTTAGACCTGTAAGCCTTTCAAAGTACTGGTAAAAAGAGATTACAATTGCTTTGATTTCCAAACTACATAAGTAAAGTTAAAAATCTCGTGGCCCTAAAAATAAAACAAATACTTACCGAGTTTCTTTTTCCTAGATTTTACAAAAAAACGCAGGGATAAAGTATCTAAGTAGGATGTAAAATGACTCTGTAGCAAAATAAAGTGATAAAACTAAAAGCATAAACAACCTGAATCTCCACGTAAAGTAAAACTTAATGGTAAAACTTTTAAACGTTTTCCGGCGCTAAATATCAGGCGAACGACTGTCTCTTATGTTGTCCTGTTACAAATAAATTTATCTTGGATTCTGGAATCGTTGGATTCAGCAGAATTATTAATTTTGATGCGATTCATAATGAAGAGTTTTTCAGAAACTTATTCAAAAACTCGATAGATTTTGGGGAAATGTATTTTGTACATACCGTATATGCTGATTTACCGATATCTCTTGCCCGGTAACTTCAATAATGTGGTTTATTACCTACACTTATCATTAGTTGGTCTTCGGATACACAGCGCTTAGGTTTATTATTCGTTGACTGCATCCAAAATCTGTCGAGATAAAGGAGAGAAAAACTTTCTTCTTCCGCGTCGTTAGCTCGGGACGATGCTTAAGGAGAGATGGAAGTTATATATAAGTAGCTTTATTAGGTTCAGCAATCTTGGTACATATTTCGCCAAAGGAGGACCACAAAATGTCAACCCGAGATGTCAATGCCGTGACGCTAGCATTACCTTCGAGTCAATCAATTGCTAATATTTTATAAAAGAAACCCTTTTTTGAAAGCTTTGGTTTAGGTAGTTGTACCTATATCTAACTAAACTAACGTACCCTGTCGATGATATCTAGCAGGGTAATTTTAAAAGGCAACATTTAAAAAATATGTAATTATCGCTTTTTGTAGAACAAATTTGGAAGTAAAATATAAATTCAGGTACCTATCGAGAAATACCGAATGAACGCCGTTGCGCCTGACCGGAACAAAAATCTATTGTTTGCGGTCACCGGCTACTGCGGCTACGGTAAAAGGCTTATAGAAACAATAATTGAATTGCTACTCTTTTGACAGAAGAACCCTTTTCATTTTATTTTTGGCCGGCCATATTGAACCAGTTATTTCCGCTTGACCTTTGAAATAGATACATAAACCAGATTTATTTTTAGAAATCATTCTTAGAATTTAACTAGCAACCAGGAGCCCATAGTATCTAGGTGTTATATAGGAGAACCACTTTGCTTTTACTAAACGCATTCCAGGTTATTTACCTGCTCGCCGCTGGGCTAATGGAGGTTATAAAGGCACTATAACCACGTTACGTTCCATGCAGGAAGCCATCCCATCCTGTGTGGCCGCTTAAACTGTTAAACTGAAATTGCCGTTAAGTGCCCCACGTTCCTCGATACAGTAAAGTGTAACAGTTAGAGAATTTAACTGGATCGAGCAAGTTGGAGTACCTAAGCTACGCCGGTCGTGACCGAGCGCTGCCGAAGTTCGCAATTATAACTTCCCTGCAGCTTACAGTTGGACAAAACGAACGGAAACTTTTATTTTCATTAGTGTAGGTAAATACGAAGTCTTTTCGCAAATCATTTACTTATTCAGACTGCCTGGAATTTAATTCACATGAAAGTTTTCTCAGTTGGTAAAGAGAGTAAAGATTTGTAATGTTTCAACGTTCTATAACCAAGTAATAATGATTAATTATTATTATTAAAAATAGCAAGTTTACATCGAATGGACATTATAAGATAGTTACTAAATAAGTTCAGATAATAGGTAGATACATGTTCCTACCTATCTTTTTTCCATAATACAGCTTTTTGATCATAAGCCACAACAAAATCCGTTGAGTATCGGAAGTTCTCGATGCAAAGCCAAAGCAATAAACAAACTAAGTAAGTAGGTAGTTTAATTAGTTTCATGTTACTAACTAGCTACAAGTTCCCTAGTCTAGATACACTTAGATGAAGTTCGTGAAGTCAATCCAAGTAGGGGGTAACTAAATACCTAAATAATACTTTAACACACGATTAGCACTTATTTATACCTAGTATTTAATAAAGACCTACTTACATACTCAGAAGCTACGTTCCGAGTATGGAATACTTACATTGTATTTAGACACATAATCTGGCCCACCGTAATTAAATATTTTTATGGATATCTGATTACTTTTTGGCAAGTACAAGGAGAATATTATAAGTCGAAATTCAACGTAGCAATACAGAAGTCCCGTTAATATACAAGGTAATCTATCGGCATTAAACTAACTTGTAAACGAAATGCCCTCAAGGCGGGCCAGAGCCAGCTGGCAAGATTACTCCTGCATAATAATATCATGTTTTCTTATCAAACTCGCACAGGTAGGTTCCTTCAGCCTCCGAAGTAAATCTCTGATATGAAATTATTTTTATTGGAACAGACCTACTCGAGCGTTACCTACTCTAAGCTATATTTTTTTTGTATTTAAGTAGACACAACCACGTATTCCGCCTACTTACTGTTATTGGAATGTAAAAATAAAATGGAGGAAGAAGCTTTGACTTTCAATATGTTGTAGAAAGTTATTGTGTTTTGGCAGAATTATTTGTAATATTGGGTTCTTACAAGAATGGATCGTAAAAACTGTATTGCTGGGCAAATACCTACTCATTTTAAAACACCTAGGTACACACATAGCTAACAGATGCCCAAAAAATCTGTCACGTAAGTATCATGAAACGTGACAATAACCGTCTGGAATATAAAACTCCGTGTTACTGATACCACACGTCAACCAACAGCAATAACGAATTGGATTTGCAACCGACAGTCCGTGTAATACGAGGATACAAGTTGAGCAAACGAAACGAGATGTCGCCGCGCCGTAACAGAAAAATGTATCAAACAAATAGAAAGTATTCGATTCTTCGGCGCTTTCTGGAGAATAGAAAATCATTTCTTTTTTAGTTTTTAGTGTTCAAGCAATGGGAACCCACAACATAAACGAAGTTTTAATAGTCTTAGTCAGTCAATGTATTTCAGTCACGCATATCAAGTTTCTTCCGACTCGAATGTATAATTTTGTGCCTTGGCTGGAGGCTTAACTTCAATCTCTCGAACACAGTCCGGAGAAGTAGTCAAAGCCTCCTTCAGCCTAACCGCAGCTGACCTCTTTAAAAAAATCATATCAAGTTTCATGTTTCGTCAGTTTTAGCTTGCTTGAAGGTTAATACCAATCTTCTGCTGATTATTTCGTTGAACTGTGCACATAGCGTGCTACGTTAAGTACTTTCGGCTGGATTAGAATTTGAAAACCTCACACGCTCCGCCGTGTCTGTCGGTAGAAGCTCGCGCCAATTTCCTGTCATGATATCAATTTCCCGTCACCCTGGCCGATTCAATTTCACCGTCACGTCGTGTCGGTGTTTCTTACATGTTCAATATTGTGGGCGTATTAGTGGGGTTTTCGATTGACACCTTTACTAACCTTCATTGGAAAAGTTTAGATCACCTAAATAGCAGTGCGACTTCTTAGCCTGAAGTAGGCATAAAAGATGGCGACGAGACATCACCAAAAAGGGCTAACTTTCGATAAGGGCTTATCCCCGCGGATTTATAACTTTGTATTTATATGGGCTCGTCCGTACATACCGGGCGCCTATTGAGTTACAAACTCACAACGCTCGTTCTTGTGCTTTATCTAATATTTGATATTATCCAATATACCTAATTATGTAGTTTATCACTTCGTTGCCATTTTCTTTTCGCTTTTTTCGAATTGGCTCTGATTAATATTTTAGTTTCGAAATTGTTAACGTGTATAATTATTTTTATGCTTTTATTGTTACCTTACAGGAACAATCCGATGGTTCAGCTTCACCGCGAGCCGATGACAAATCGCGAGGTCACTCTCCCGCCCCTAATGAAGGTGAGTTTATTTCATAAATCGTATGAATGATTTATTCCAAGACCATTTAAAACACCTGGGTGATAAGTATACGCCTGATAATGGACGAAAACAAAATGTTAAAACGGGCGTGAGTTAAAACCTTGATCCTGGCGGTCTCATACCGAAAGGAAGCAATTTTTTTTAATTTATCGTATTCTAGGCGTGGAGCACGACAGTGAGAGGTGATGGTCGGCCAGCACTCTGCTCGATCGGTTGGCGCAACGGGGCTTCGCAGCAGATACAAGGCTTGCCCTCCCACCCACCGGTAAATTTTGTAATTAGTCAATACACTCTTTGTTTAATCTAAGAGAAATACACCCCCCTTCAAATACTTCTTGCGTTATTATGATGCAGGGACCGCACAAGTTCACCAGACCCTTATTATTTAATCATGAATTATTCTTCCCATTTACTTTTTCCTAATTTTTAGATTCAAGATTAGAAAACCAAATAATTGATAACTCGCCAGAAAAATGTCTAATATTAGTGTTCAATTTGCAGGTTGCGCCCGTTACCGCGAGCTATGCTACCGCGCCGCGCACGCGCACCTCCCCGAGGACGCCGCGCCCCGGCCCTGCGACTGCGTCAACTGCACGGCGCGGCGACATTCAGCCAACGCACCATGAGACGCGGCCGCAGTGGCCACTACGGCCGCTCTCACTCGCCCTATATCCGCTGTACCATCTCTACTTACCAAGCGGAAATGATCTTTGATGTATTATAAATGTTTTACTTACATACTGTATCTTAGTGTTCTTCCATTACCAGGTTCTCCATCAATTTTTAAATAGATGTTTACTATTTAAATGTACCAATTGCACAATGAGTGCACACGCCGCTCCTTTTTTTATTATGGGATTTTAAGACAAGTAGTTACTCCATAAGGCATCACTAGTTTCTCTTTTATAATATCATCACTGTTATTATAAAATTATACTTACCAATTAGCTTTAGGATTTTAATGTGACTTGGCAACAGGTTGACAACTTAGTGAGTTTACTCAATTAGTTAAAATGTACTTAAATATTATGCGCGTCTAAACAAACCCCTTTCATATTTTAAATACTGCTATTCCGTGCATGGAATGTTGCTGCAATTTTCAAGAAACTTATGTCTGATCATAACATGTGTATAGGAATGGGAGATCATTTTTATACCTAACAGGCTGTTTTGCTAGTTCGTTAGTCAATTCAACATAAGCGGGGTCTGTTAAGACACGTTGTACATAAATCTTCTAGAAAAATGTCCCAAAAATTATGGAATACACGGACAATTTGAAACGGCCTATCAGTTGTAACTTAAGTGTAAAATTTACCATTACTTCGTTTCGAGGCCTTTACAAAAAAGGAACAATAAGTCAATTCCAGTAAGCGCTTTGGTCATCCGTTGTAAATAATCGCTTTGTCCTAGTGCCTTACCTGTCCGCTTATCGCTATTTTGCAATCTTTTTGGCACATTGAAGCAATGTAAGACAATTCCTTACATACAAAAATTGCACATCCAAAGTCGCTTTTGTAATTAAGGAAACAAACGCAGAGTGCGGTAATTTTAAAAATCAAAATGATAAAAATATGATGTATTATAATAATGTCGTCTGTCCATTGATGATAAGAATAAAGTATCCTAATGTAAGCTTTGTAATAAAATAATGTGGAAATTAAATTTACACAATTTATTTAGACGATTCTCTACATAAGAATTTCCGTAACACTAATTTATAATAAAGAACACGTTTAATATAAAAATCTAAGCCAAAATATATAACTTAGGTGTAATGTGTAGGTGGCTATCATTATCTCTATGGTCCATAGTATTGTACTGCTAAACTATAATTATAATTCATGTGTGCTAAAGTATATTAACCTCTTAATTTTAGAGCCTAATATTAATATATGATATATAATTAAATGTAATTTCTAAATTAAACCATCTGACCTAATGTATACCTGTCCATTGGTGTAAGTTTAAACGATTTATAATAATTATAATAATGTACATTAAATGCTATTTTATATTACATCGTTAAAAATTATAAACATTAATTTTAATTACATACATTTTAAACTTCTGATCTATTTTCGATTGTACTTACCCAATGTCATTAAATTTTAATCGTACATTATTTAAATATTATTAACAAGGCCTACCTACTCGAGTTATAAAATGTAATTTAAAACGATTCAAAAATAAAATATAAGATTATTATAAAAAATAGTACCGTCTATCAATTTATACACCTGTACTCATGGAAGGGAAAATTACAACTAAACAGTAACAGTAGGAGGTTTTCTAGGCACTCTTTTTGCGAATTTAAATAAAACTTAAAATAATTAGTGTTTTTATTTAGGTAAACAAAAATACACGTTTCAAGAGAAAACAGTATAAACAAACGCAACTGCTTTAGAGGCCGAAAGCCGCGAATGTTTGTTTATATTTCATCGCATATGAGAAATTTCGTACTCGTATATAAACATGCAAACAAATTCAGTTTTACATTTTAAATGTACTCGAGGAAAGTTTTCGAATTTTGTCATAAATGCCTCATAATAACAAATAATACCTATTAACGAACATGATTTCTTTGAAGTCACAGAATTTATTTTTAACCATTCGACATGGTTGGCTAACCTATCTAAAATCTAGAAGTAAATATTAGAAAAATACGTCAATTCATTTTTGTTTTTAACGATGAAAAAAACTAGGTCATACAGACATTGCTCACGGTGGTATAAAAATTGTGCAATCACACCCAAAATTAGATCACTGCAAAACATTACTAAAAAAAATAATGGATGAAATACTTGTGGGCATTATTGTCTATAAAATGGTATCTATTTTACATTTATCTTGTATAGACATCATTAAAACTAAAATCTTACGAGATTAAAATAATCTTTAAAAGCTGACACGGAATTGTTGAGCAAAATGTAAAAGTATAAGAGTTTTACAAACGACAGGTCAATAATAAGACAGAAGAATAAACACTTGCGTATTTTACTGCCTCCTCGCTAAGCTAGGAGTAAGGGAGACTATGAATTAAAGCAAACGCTTAAAAGATTAGAATTCGAGAACTATTGTTGAGAGAAGACAAAATGCCAATTCTGAGAATGATATTACAACTGAGAATTTTATATTATAAAAAAGCTCACTGGATGGACGCGTCCAATCAGCCCACACTACACAAATATATCCAAAAGAAAAACTAATCTACTAACTTAATAATTCGGAAAACTGTCTACAAGACACGCCTGTTACTAATTACATATATCTTATTCTTGTCAAATCGATGACACAAAACACGCCTTCAGCCTGTGCATGTTGATATTTGTCAAAGAATTGCTTAAAAGTCAAAAGTAAATTTAATCAAAAAACTTAATTGATTCATTAACAGGCGTTCCCTATAGACCTTTTCCAATAAAAACAATTTACAAACTCAATGATTGCGTTCGTAAAAAAAAAGATATAATATTTTACAAGTAAAATGTACGACAATGTTTGTTAATAAACGAAGATTCGCACATGATGTTAGCCTAATTTGTATAATACATAAACTTAATATGCTTTACGTTATATAAAGCTGCGAGTGACTTAGTTATTATTTATTTCCTGTGTTTAAAAAGCAAGTTAAAATTAATCAGTCCGTTATTTCTAAAGGTCGTCATCTAGTGACGGCCATGACGGGTGCGCTTACAAATAAATTGTAATAAACTATGCGAGAAATATCTTTCTAAACCTAAAATAAAATAATCTATATCGAACCGGAATGCAAGTAATAAAAATCCTCGTTAACTAACAAACATTGAAACGTGATGTAACCGAGTTACCAGGCTCTCATGAATGGCAAGGAGTCTGTGCAGCTCGCTCATTAACGCCGATAGGGATGGTAGGAAGTAGCGGAGGCAGTGCCGCCTGACGATGAGCCGTGGTAGCTGCGCTTTGATGACCGTTGGTAACCGTCGCCGGACCCACCAGTGTATTCATAGTCATCACCTAGTAATAAAAATGCACTATAATTTATGCCTACAAAACATTCAATTAAAGCAATAATTCCAAGCCAATAAAATGGGTTTTAAGTAAAGATAATAAACTGAAACTTACCGCACCACGCACCATAATCCACCCACCAGTTTTGTATCATAATCATACATCTATCTACAGTTTAGGACACGAGAGGTTTCATTCAACATGGTCATATAAATTATTTACTGAATTACGACATTATGTTGTAAATAAAGTGATTACCGGCAAACAAAACCTCCGCATACTAAAAATTCTGCCTACATATTAATAATTCTACACAATTTCAGATGCCTCCAAATATCAATTCTAATTCTGTCAATCCAATAATTAATACATGATATTGATTATGTTTATTGAATTCTTATGTCCAAAGAAAAATATAGTACGTAAATGGAAATAGGACACTACATGGCTAGTGGAGTATTGATGAGGGAAGGGAATAGAAAACCTGAGGCAGACGCAGATATATCGGAGACATTGCAAAAGGACGGCTGTGGCGACACCATGCCCCCGCAATACATCAAAGTAACCTGTTAAACATTATGTTAATTGTGCTTATTTATTGCATAACAACATAATTCTCATTTCTTAAGAGTGCATGTTGTTGCCGCAGCATATAGCGTTCAAAATAATTTACGAAGAAATCCTTTAAAGCGCCATCTAGCACAAAATGTTAACACTTTGTGGCTAAGTCTTTTGGATTGGCTTACATGGCGCCCATGGCGGAAACAAACTTTTAATCTTATTTTTTATTATGATTGGATTATAGACCTGCGGAGGCGTTCCTATTGCTTCGGACATCTGCGGAACGTTCACATACTTGGGACTGCCCGCGTTACTGCCCACACCGTCGCCCTCTGTCGTACAGGACTGGTCAATATTGTGTTTTATATACAATTAAATTCTTAAACTTCACAATACAATATCACTTAGGAAATTCAGGACATTTTTCCCTTTATATCATAAGGTATGCCCATAGATGTTAATTATTGCGTGTGTAATCCTAGTGATTTTTTTTTAATGCTTAATTTACCTCACAATTTTTTAACTGAATTTTGCCATGCGTTCTCTTCCAGTAAAGTTTGATTCTTAATTTTAGATTTTGTCGTTGGCTCTTACGGCCATTAGCACTGGCTTTTAATCAAATTAGAACACTACAGTGTATTTGTATTGCGAAATTTACTTACTTTGAATATCAAAATATATTACTAATGCGCTACATAGTATAAGGAAAATAGGAATAAAGAGGAATAGAAACTGGTAGATAATATAGGAAGAAAGAATACGTTACCATAAGAGAAGTGATATGAGAAGTGTATACATACATACTATGTATACATAAGATATGACAATATAATTAATGGAATCGGCATAATTATCGTTCCATGAGCTCTGAGATGTTAGTCACTATTGCTTTCAGTGTAAGACTATTATGGATATTTCAAATAACGTATTTTTGTGTAAAAAGAAACAATATAAAAACAAAAATTATGATATCTAAATAACTACTCGTCTGGAGGACACATGACTACAGGAGAGGGGGGGTGTGAAATTCATCATTAAAAATGCCATTGTTATTTTGAAATTTTTGATTTCTTTTAATTATCTACGTTTTATAATGTCCTTAAAGTAGATATATATTTCATCATAAGATATCTCAAATATTTGCAGTGGTAATATTAATATTTTATTAATCAACCAGTAGTAATTACTTAATCCATTAAGATAGAAGAAGCTTAATAATAGGAAACTACGACAAAAGTGTTTATTTCTTCCATTACATTATAAACTACATACTTATGTTACCAGTTAAATCTAACACTAAATATATATACCCAAAATACCTAATATGAATAATGCATAATTTCTACTCCGAAAGACCTCAGTGTTATGTAGTGTGATAGCACTTATTACATCAATAAATCATCGCGTACAAGCTTCTCGTCTTACTTTAGTGCTTCGGTTAAAATTAATAATTAAAACCGTAATTAACTAATTATCATTAGGTAATAATCGTAAAAAAGAAACAATAAGGACGCACGTTTAAGTCTATCATAATTTTCCTTTTTATACGAACATAAAGTAAACTTATGTGGAGCGCCCGCTCGGCTCGGCGGCCCAGCGCGCGCTCCGCTAGGCTTCACCAAGTATATCAGCACGTTAGGGCTAAGTATAGTAGTTTACACATTACAAGATTACAACAAATCTAGATAATAGTCTTACAATTGTAACATGCTTAGTTTGTGGCTAGGTCGCGGTCGCCGCTTCCGATTAATTACATTTTAGGAAATTAATACAAGTGTGTATTATAAATACAGCCCGCCCCGTAGTGGGCCGGTGTAAATTAAAACTTATATAGGTACTGTTGTAAGTAAACATTACTTTAAATATTGTACATCAGTCGATAGTTCACCTAACAATTTTGTTTCTAATCAATCGAGAATTATGTACTTTTATTTACTATAAAGAAAATAATAGTTTAAAAAATAATCAACATCAATTTTTTAATTAAAACAGAAATAAATAACAACTTGCCCTAGGTTTTATAATAATTAATGTTATAATTAACTGTAAAGCCCGTGAAATTTATTTTACTCGGGATCAATAATTACATTTATATTAAATTCTAGTATAAATATGAGGTTTTATATTTAATAATACCTGCATTGTTTTTAAAATAAGTTTCGAAAAGACTACAGTTAAGGCGGACGATAGTGTCGTCCTCTGATATACATTTAAATGCAAATGAATTAATTTTATAAGACGAGTAAACAGTGAACTTAAAATGAGTCGACTGCTAATCTAACGTTAAACACTAGGGGTCTTGTATAATTAGTCAATTACGATCATAAATTTATTAATGAATACTTAGCACGGCACTGAGGCGCGCCCGCTCGCGCACCGGCGCCGTGCTCGGTGCTGCTAACTTTACTTTATCATTATACCAAAATACACTTTTACACAAAACATTGTTTCCTTTATATACTACTGAATAAACATACACATATAAAAACCGCGTACACTATATTATAAAGTAATACAAACAAGAGTCGAAAGGTTAACTACGCAACAGTACTACATTTAAGCCATGATTAAAATATTATTTCATAAACATTATTTTAAAATACAGCTGCATATCTTAAATCGATATAACAGGGTGTAATATTAAAATGCAAAGGATGCACGTGTCGTCACTCACGGATTGTACATAGCGTAGAATGGAAGTGGATCGTGTATATACTGGGTACGTACATGTACATAATACGTTACACATATACGGAGTCCCGTGAGTGGGCTCGGGAGGGATGGGGAAGGAATCGCCGCAGTAGAGACAGACGCGCAGGCGGCACGTACGTGTGAACACCACATTTGACAGACGAGCCTCTAACGAGTCTTATCGTATTTGTATTTTGCTAACTATTTTTAATTAATAAATTCATCCAATATTTAATGCTCTTCTCCTATATAATAATAATTAAAACCCATATAAATAGTCTCAATTGTTTTTCACAATAATTTGCACTAAGTTTAATGTTGAGTAAATCTAAAATTTCTAATACATATCATACTTTATTTAAATAAATTATATTCTTTATGTTAATAAGAAGATTGCCACGTTGGTTCATTATAAACTAAGTTCTTAAATTGTTCCAAAGGTTTGTGAGTGCGGGGCAAAACCCGTGTCTAAACACCTTAGTGCTAATTGTTATCACTGAAAATAACATAATTATAAATCATCTCTATATTCACTTAACTTTTTGTAAGGCATCGTTTCCTAATATTAAAACAGATGTGAACAATTTCGTTCTTATCATCGGTGGTTGTATATTAAACCTACAGTAAGTATTTTTATCATTAACCCAAACAATGGAACATAATGGTATTATGCAAACTGAACATGTGCGAGGGGGGTCGCGTGAACCTAGTAACGAACGACACTGAACCGAGCCGGGATCGGGGAGCCAGCGAGGCGGGTTACTGCGAACAAATGCAAATAGTACAAGCGATACGAGACAGCGAGACCGAAACGAACGAACCACTACCCATGTTGAGAAAGATAACCAGGAATGAATCGAGACAAATTAACCTAACATAGGAACGAAGAGAAAACGAAGCGGCACAAAGCAGCACATGTACACGTAACCTAATGGGCAGTCAGGCACCGACGTCGATTAGTTTATATTATTTCATTATATTGTTATAAGGTACGAGTTTCACTTTCCTACATACTGAAGAGTCTCAGTCGAGTCTGTTATGTTATATTACTTTAAGAGCTATAAGAAATGTATGCGCGTTAACTATGATCATCACATTGTAAAAAGGCTTCTTCACTATTTTTTACCGTTAAATTTGGGACATCGCACCCCTCGCCCCGTACCGCTAGTCACTTATAAAATTTGCTTACACCTCACAATATTCTTCAATAGATAAATTATACTTTACTTATGGAGCGATCTTAAATAACCCTATTCTAAACGATCAAATTATGCATTCAATGTAATCATCAACAATTCGTCTATTTAAAACATTTATTAACAAATCTTATCGTGCGCGGAGCGGCGCGGTTCTATTATTTAAACTTAAAGGAACAACTCCCGTCCTTGGGCGTCGGGCAGTCTATCAGTAGGTCCGTAAACTCTAAGATAATTACAACAAATAATGGTCAGACGCGGCGCGCGAGCGCTGGGCCGACCGCCGCGCGGTCGCCCCTCTGCCCCGCGATTAATTACTTAGCTTATCACTAAAATTTTAATCAGTCGATCGGTCAAACGATTGAGCGATATAGTACAGTAAAGGACTAACATTAAATTTAATCTAACAATGTTATTTTAAATTATAACTCACTTTGTAACGGGGCAGAGCGGCCGCGCGACGAGCGACCGCGTCGGGTACATATTATGATACGACTAACATACCGGCCGTAGCGGCCGTCGAAAGCTCTATACAGTTTTAAAAATATTTGGCAATCACATAAATTAAAACTTTAAAACTATGTGACGAGAGAATCGATTAAAATTATGCTTTACACACAAGTAAGTATATATATGTACAAATGTATGGTGAGGGCGCGAGGGGTGCGTCACGCAGCTGCGCCGGCGCGAGCGACGCATGCGGCGATAACACGTACCGAACTCTATATCCTAAATGCTTGAGCTTCATTACTTAACACATACGACAATATCGTTTGCTCGTTTAACAATTTGGCAGGTAAATTTAATTTATTAAAGTATAAATTCCATATAATAATAGTATCAACTTAAAAATTGCGATAAAAAACTAAAATGCGTATAAGAAAACAAATTAAAATTACGAATATTTATACAGAATTGTTCCCTTTTTAAAAATGGGAATAATTAAAAATATTAAAATCACGATCAGTCACTATGTTTTGTTTAATATTAACACATAATTATCTCATTACATGCCTACCGTTTTCCTAAGTCTAGTGTGTGGTAAATAACCAAAATTCTAACATTAAACATACATACCGATATATATACCAAATATTTATACAAGTTATTAGCTTAAGTTAAGTTCTTTTAGGTCATTTTCCCTAAATTGGCCTTGTTTAACAGTGTCTGTCAAATGTGCGTCACGCGAACGAGCGGCGACGAGCGGGCGACGCGACGGCGCGCCTTGCTCTACCGGACTGCGGGATGCCGCGGAACACGAGGGTCCCATACAACAATACACGTACACGACATTATTAAAAGAAATCACTTTAGTAAATCCGACAAAAAATATGAAAACATTCGAAATGTGTCAAGTAAAAATAAATCGTTCACAAAAAACCCACATCCAAATAGAATATTAAAAGCAAAGTTAATAAAACTGTGTACACCCGTTGTACACGCAAATGACAGCGTCGTTTAGCTTTAGAAGAGGGGTCGCGAAAACTTCCGGTCATTTTATGTCAGAGCCGCGATATGGGTTCACCGAATGGTGCCTTATCGAGTGTTTTAATATCATTCGTTCATAAATAGCGTTCAGAGACGGCCGAATGCCAAAGGTTGCGAGAAAATGTGGGAGTACCTTATTAAATTAGTAGACAAAGAGTTTTAACACCTAATAGTTCCAATGTTATAGTTAAACTATTTTTATTTATTAAAATTATCGCTTACTTACGCGTGTGGGTTTGTGTTAATGTAGTCGTCGGTGACTTTAATTACGTCGCCTAAATAGGCTTTAAATAATTTATTAATTAAACTTTAGTCAGTTATTATAAATATTAATTTGTTGCATTGTATATCATAAGCTATTTTCACGTCTTATATTGTTTGGTTCGTGAAATCCAAAAACAAAACTACAAATCTATATCTTAATGGGAAGTTTTCAGAGGTATATTAAATTGTCGCGTCAGTTTTATGTGGAGCATATACTTTATCAAAATGGTTAAAACTAACTATTCCTATTATTTTTGTCGTTATATGTCATCGACTTAGAATCGATAGATGGAGTCGATCGAATGCAACCGTTGAAATGATTAGTGAACCTTCAAGTACGCACTCGCTTCATGAGAATGTCAAGCGAATTGGCTACCACTACCATTATTTAACACGATCCATTTGTGTCACACAAGCGTCAATCAGGGTACTAAATGCTACTAATACAAGTGCGTACCAGATGGCGTATCAACGACTGCGTGTGCGTCTATCGCAGCGTAACAAACTACAGAAATCACTCTACCTACCTCTACATACCTTATAGAAAAGAATATTGTGTATATCAACATGTGAGTGATACGACTGTAGTTAACCACACTGCGGTCGTGTATGTGCACAGAGAAGGAAACAAATGGAGTTCTAACACGCATATTAACCCTAAAATTATTTTTGACAAGAGAGGGTATTCTTAAGAGATAGTTTAAAAATGATGATGTTGCGAGCGTATTTTTTTGACATGCGATTGTCACGATGATATCATTACTTTTGTATCCGCGATGCTGCAAAATCGGACACACAATGACTACCCGACTCCATTTGGTTACCACTCTCGATGTATGTGTGCGTGTGGTGTGTGTGTGTTGGGGTGTGTTGTGTGTGTTGGGAGGTGTGTGTTGGGTGGTGTGTTGGGTGGTGTGTGGTTGCCTACGCGGCGGGCCACTCCTTGTTAAACTCGTTGGCGTTGAAGTGTTTGGGCGCGTGATGCGGATGGTGCACACCTGGCGGCTGCGCGCCGGGCGGCGCGGAGGCGTGGTACTCGGTGGCGGCGCCGTACCGCGACGCGCCGCCGCCGTACGACGAGCCCTACCAGTCCCGCACACGTTAGCCCAGCTGCAGCGGACGCATCGAGCTGAAGCCTAGCGTGTACCTCTCATCTACGTGCTCTACCGCGTATAAAAATATAGCTCTCTCGAGTCTAAACGGAGCCGAGGCTTCGGCTGCGGTGCGTCCGTTAGCCGTCATGGAGCATATAGTGAGGGCGCTATTAGATGGTAAGGTACATGCTGATATTACTATTGGATTATTACTAGAGAACTTCGGCCGCATTCGCAAATGCTCCATGACATTATATGTATAACAAAATTTTGTAAATAATGTACTCTGATTACATTTAACAGAATAGACGAACTCTCATCTCTGAACACTTAAAGTACAGCTCTTAATATTATTTTTATCGATAAAATTAACTATTAATGAACCTGTAACAATATGAGAAAATCCAAATTTTACTAATTTGTACTTTAAATGCCAATTTACAAGTGTTGAGATGAAACAAGGCGATTGAATCATCTCTCACGGCTACAAAATGCAATATTATATATGAATATCGAACGGAACTAAGGGTAAGCTTATATCTAGTGCGGTGCGATGCCTTAATGATGAGCGCGCGTTATCGTCGCAACAACCGACCGTCCATAGTGAGAAACCAGTGTTTCGCGACATTCCCTCATCCGATACCCGCCCTTATCTCTAATTGTCTTTCTGGAGGAGCCACTCTTGTGGGCCCTGATCGACCAACTGGAAAAGAAGAACAAGACAATAAAGTCCCACTCGCCACAATTCAACTGGATCTTTAGCAGGTTTATGTAAGTAGCGCAGCGCGTGAAGATGGACCGGGCGAAAGCGTGACTATCCCCAAGGGCGAGATGAAAGTTTAGGCGAAAGGAGGACGGGAGCGGAGGAGGCAGGAGGAGGAACCGGTGAGCTCGGTGATGAGAGACCTTCAGCGAAACTCGATAACAACACTAATCTTCTTGATTTTTCACTATGGATAGCGGTGCGACTATGAACTAGCCACGAGCGCAGCCGTCTACAGCGCCGCGTCTTTCATTCTCTTTATGAACCGCAGCATAGCTCGTAAAATCAAAAAGACATCGCACATTATTCTCGCCACTGAAAACATGCAGACAAGTGGACTTCGTAGTCGCCGCGTATGACATTATAGTGATATAAACAAGCATTTCGAACACAGCACACAGATGCAAGGGTGGCAAACTAATGGCTCTAACTAGAAATTCATGCTGCTTATAGCCGCGATTCCTTTGTTTCCATTCGCGGATAATGTTTTCGCTGAATATCACTCGCTCACCAATACGTGCTGATCATAACCATTCATTCAATCGCAAACAATCCTAAAGTACAACCAAATTGAAATGAATTCACTACAGAAAGGCAAAAGAGTTCATTTCTTACTTCATTCTTACAATACACTCACACTACGGCCTCAGTGAATTTAACTAATATCAAACGGTCATTCAAGCTATCGGGCACACGTAAACGCGCGATACTAATTAATACGAAGGTAGTTGCAGGAATCAAATCATAGAGTAAAGCGCAGGAAAAGGAGTATGGAAGGAAGGATGCAAGCCCCGAGGTGATGAGCAAATAATACAAATATGTTGATCAACTTGGCTGTACTTTTGTGTAAATACCATCCATAGCTGTCAAAAAGCTATGACCGATAGACATGAACACAAAAACTGTACCTTGGATTAATGGCATTCCACGACTTGGATTAAGGATCAAATAAAAAAAATCGAAACCAAGCTCTATCCAAGATATAGTCGGTAATTGTTTGCAATTTCGATATTGGATGATGGAATGCAAGAGGTAGGCAAACAAAAATAAAATATATAGTCATCCAGTATCTGGTAAGTATTCCACACATCACAGGCAATCGTCGAGGCCACCCGATGAGTGGCGTCGTCGCTCACCCGTCTCAATCGAGCGGGTATTGTTAACTATTGCACGCGACCTACTGACACAACTTGCGATCACCTTATTTGTTATTGTAATGTGTTTTTTTATGTTGTACAACTTATCGCTTACTGTTTTAGTAGACTGTAACTATTACCATTCTCAGGGTCAATTTGAGCACTTATTGTCTCCCTTTATTGATGCGAATATATTTGGAACTCCATTCATAGCATATGAGTGGAACTGCGAAATTTAGCCAAACATTACAAGCTTGCTGAATAATAGCATTCAAATTAAACTGAATTCATATCTACTTAAACAGAAACTACGTGTAAGCTAAAATAAACAACAATACTTTTATTGTATTACTACAAACTGAACGCGCTGTGTCAATACGAGCGATGCAATGTTCTATATAGCATAAGCATGAACTTCAAGACAGAAAAACACATTCATATTTTCATGGATTCCTTTTTTTATTTATTTTAATTAAGCTTATCTAAGCTAAGTATTGAGATGATATCCTAAATAAAAGTGTGTTTTTCTACCTCGGTTTTGTCCACCCAAAATCGCAATGTCGTGTTTATATTACCATACCATCACCGGGGCTATAGCCTAAATGTTTCATGCCAAGTTAAGCGCAAAAGGCGCAAATATTAATAAAAGACGTGTTTACATTAAAAGAAACAATTGACAGTGT
The DNA here is from genome assembly GCA_941860345.1 of Chrysodeixis includens. Taxonomy (NCBI): domain Eukaryota; kingdom Metazoa; phylum Arthropoda; class Insecta; order Lepidoptera; family Noctuidae; genus Chrysodeixis; species Chrysodeixis includens. Next base: position 10,640,758 of record OW796106.1, on the reverse strand, counting down.
AATTTTTTTTATATCGAACTTTCGATATGTTTATTATAAGTTGAATTTTGTTTCGTTATTGAATCATAAACACATCCTCTATAATGTAATTTACATGGATACCCCGAATCAAAACTGAAATTTGTTGTCTCCGAATCAAAAGTATGAGTTGAACAAATATGTACTTGTTATGATAAAAAAACATGATTAATTTTAATTTAAACAATGCATTTCAGGCTAGATTCGGTAAAAGTTTTAATTTACTAAAAGTTACAGAACATGAAATGTTTAAAAGTAAATGAGATACTGGCTTCTAGATTATATTCTCAAAAAAATTCAACAATACATAAAATAATTGAAAATATATTCATACGAAGTCTAAGCAGGATCTTCAAGTAAAATGATTCAATCAAAAAGATCTGTTTTCTAAATCGGTACTCCCGTCAATATCTCAAGTACATAAGCAGATAATTTAGTTTAACAATATTTCCAAAGGTATAATAGTGAGCTGAGCATAGTCGATAAGTCTATTGGCATATCAATCGACTTACAAAAGAAATGATTATCACAAAGTTAAGATGTCTCTTCTCGTCATAGGAGAGAGTGGTTTTATTTGATTCACAATAACGTCTTAACATAAATAATAAATCATTTTGTTTGTGTTGTATCGGTCTCGGCTCGCGAGGCTCACAGTGTATGTTCGGTGCGGTGTATGGTCTATTCGGCTTGTGTGTGTAGGTATTGTTGCGCGTGTACCTGGTCCTGCTGATAGGCGGGCGGGTACTGCTGGTAGGTGGAGTAGTCCGCGGAGGAGGACTTGCTGAGCGCGGCGGAGGAGAGCGCGCCCGTGAGCGCCGGCCCGCCCGCGCCCGCGCCGCCCGCGCCGCCGCGCCCGTACATCTCGCCGCCCTCCGACAGCGGCACGTACGAGCCTGCGCACACCACCGCACCACCCGTCACCACATCAGTTATACAAATACCGTGTCAACGGAACACGATCCAATCGAATGTTGCAAGACTCGCAACAACTCAATAAATTAAGCTTCAGGCTTCACCCTTTATGATTATTTAATCAAGCTAAATTGCATGCATCCTTTTTATTTAGACTGCAATAAAAGAACACAAAAGGATATTTTCTGTAACCTCTTTTTGTACTCTACAGGTTTACGAACAACCAATATATAACATTTTAAGCACTAATGTCTGAGTGCATGACATGCGTGCGGTATGCATACACCATCTAATATAATCAGAGTGCCCTCACTGACGGTCAGAATTTTATTATTTTGATAGGTAACCATAGCCTGGTACTGCTAATATCTTGCTATTGAGACATTAATAAAACTTTTACTTGGACTAATCTTACAGTTGCCAACTTGTGATGACGGCAGTTACCTATTTCATTATTACACTAAAAGCAAATCCCCTAAAACAATCATATTATTCTAAGATCTATTACGCCAATTTGCACAGGTTACATTTGTTTAATCACAAGTGATAACACAATGATCCGTCTCGCAGCCATTCCCACACGTGGAAAGTGTCCATTGTGTAGACTAGCGATTCTAAAAGTATTCTAGTGTAAGTATCGGTCTGTGAGAGCGTCAGATAGAGCCGTTACTCACCGGAGCCGGTAGAGTTGGAGTTCTGCGGCATGTTCCAGTTGGTCCAGCTGCCGCCGGCCGACGCGCCCGCCGGCGCAGAGCTGTAGTTAGCTGTACACACCAATAACATCACGTCAATCAACATGTAGGCAACGAGGTTGACTGGTTGCGGAAGGCGGGAGGAAGAGGCGCAACTAGGAAGAGGCCTATGCAATGCGTCCAGATTACAAGTTGTATTTTTTTTGTACATTTAACAACTTTTTGTAGCATTCAACATTGACCAGTGCCTGTTTTTATACCATTTATGTATCGCTTCTCTTTTTACCGATATCATAAATGTATTGTTTACGATGTAATAGTTACTAGAATCTTCCACGTGGGTTGGTTATAATTGCACGATGTAATGTTGCAAATTAATAACGTGCTTACTTTACATTCCATAGGTGGCGCTGTGCCGGCGCAGCATGTGTAGCCCTACTTTAGGGTTAGTCTACACTATAACAAGGTTATGCAAGCTTTTGCCAGAAAGGATGAACTGAACCTGTTTGAGTTCTCTTTTGGCGGAAGTCGTTTAGGCATAATGATCCAAGCCTCGACAACTATTGAATTGGCAAAGCCACTAATAAACTAGAGGTTTCTAAAATTTATGTTAATTAAATGTCGCAAACCTTGTAGACTCTCTTGTCCATAGGAACAAAGAGTATATGCTAGTTTGCGTGTTACTATCCCACAAACATCTGAACGTACCGACAGAAATATAACTGAAGGCACTGCCTGGATGTGGACAACATTTTCTCTAAGAGCTACTGGTTCAAGGAATTTAGTCATGGAATCGCGCGTCATGGGGAGACTTTATTTACCCTTATTTACGGGTCTACGTTAGAGGTGTGTACTGACCGTAGCTGGCGTAGCTCTGCGCGGGCGGGTGCGTTTGCTTGTACTTAAGCTTAAGAATCATGCGTTACCAACGTCAAGCAATCACCAGCCAGACGTAGACTTACACATCTAATATACAGCTGAGCATAGGCCCCTCACGAAAAGGGGGATAATACATACATATATCTCAGTCATGCGTCATCTAGTTGGTAAGATTACGGTATTCTTATCACGCTGAAGCTGTTTATTGCTACTACAATACATCTACAACTAACTACAACTGGTTTTCAATAATTAGTCGGTGTGAGTGTCGTACCTCGGCATCGACAGGATCGGGAACCATGGCGGTATTGGCGGTAATGATCTGTGCGGGAGGCGGTCATGTGTACGTACCGTAGCTGCCGTAGCCCTGCGCGGGCGGCTGCGTGTGCTGCGTGTAGTTGTTGGTGGCGGGCCAGGCGGGCGCGTGCGGCGGCGCCTGCGGGGCGGGGGGCGCGCCCCAGCCCTGGTAGTTGCCCGGGCCTGCGCCCGCGCCTGCCGCACCGTAACCCGCGTACGATGTCTGCCCGGGAGAAGTACCCCAGCCCTGGTACCTGCACGCACCACAACAATATACTAACTTCATCTCTGTGAACTATGCACATTTAGGTTTTGGTGTGCACAATATCACTTAATCATATTGATAGACTTAGGAAATCAGCAAATAAAAATGAGGGGTAACATTAAGCCTAGTGTCCCTCAGGATAAAAACTAAAAAAAAGTGGTTACCCCTGCATGATGTTGGGGCCAGCCATCGGCATATTGATCGGTGGGCCACCCATCTGGCCGTTATGGCCCTGGATCATGTTGATGGGCGCGGCGGCGGGCGGTCCCCACTGGCCGGCCTGCGGCGCGTCTCCCGGCGCGCTGAGCGCTCCGCCGCCCATGCCGCTGGCGCCCGAACCGAGCTTGCCTGACCCATCACGAGGCTCCGCGCGCTTAATCTCCACCTGTTAAGCGCTCGATTCAATTACTATACCGTATTATAGGTCAGCCAAATGACCGATCAAAATAAACTAATCTAACTTCTAAGTCACATGACATTTAAAAATAGATCTTTAAACAAATCTTGAAGAAATTACATTATCTTTAATCTTGCGTTCATAAATAATTTTAATTTTTTTATTGATAACATATTACTATAGTATTTATTGCCTGTAGTTGCAAATAAAACACTATCAAAGTTCGTTGACCTCAGTATGTTATTTAAAATATGTTTAGTTTGCTTCTTGATTCCAATTACTCTTGCTTCTATAAGGAAATCCGGCAGAGTGACTAATTCCACAAAATCTTGTGATATAAACACTAAAACAATAGTTAGCCCGGAAAAGATAAAAGCATGCGTAATACAATGACAAATGGAAGCACTTTGTAACTTATTGTCATGTACTATTTAGACAATTCCATTCAATGTACACCACGTTTCCGATAATATTGAGAAAATATGCTATTCCCGCAGTAAATTCAGTGTAATTCGTGTAAGTTTTTAACACGTAAGAATATAGACAAATATTTGGCAGAAAGTTGATGTTTTCAAAGTAGTTACATTACCTGCTTGCCGTTCAGATTGATGAAATGCTCTTGGGTGACTCTCTCAACAGAGATTTCGTCCTCAAACGACAGGAAACCGAAGCCTAAAACAAGGATAAATAAATATAGCTTGTTGAATGAGAACAATAATTTAATACAAAGACGAATTAAATAAGACAATAAATATAAATAACCAGTAAAAAAAAGAGAAATACATACGAAGAAGTTGTAAAAAAAAATATGAAACATCAATAAAATAATTGAAATACTATATTGTACTTAGTGTATCTTCAATCCTTATTGAATCAAGCCAAAATCGTCTAGTAATAATACCAAATAATAAAGAGATGTTCCCCGCTTAATTGTGATTACAACCCTCGGATCACAACCGGTCGTACGAGTTAAACAAGTCGTAAATTGTTTGTCGCCCCGAAGGGTGACACCTTTCACGGAGCGAACGATTGGGGTCGTCTCATGTTACCGTTTGGAAAGCAAACCGACTTTCTTGCAAAAACGTGTGCATCTTGTGAATGCGCTAGTGAACAATTAAAGTAAGATGGTAATGTATGTCTGATAAGTCCCGATAAAGAAAATGCCACGCCCTCTCCACGTGGATCCCGGGACAGATTATTTACGTAAAATTTAAAGCCGTATTAGTCTAGTCATCTTTTTTCTACTAATAAGAAGGTAATAAATAATTGACGCAATAAATAATATTATTTTAATAGACACACCCCCCATTACAGATTGCAATCATTTTTAAAAGAAAATTGCAACCATAGTTTTAAAGTGACCTGTCGCAAACCTTGTAGACTCTCTTGCCCATGGGAACAAGGAGTATATGCTAATTTGCATGTTAGTATCCCACGAACACTGAACGCACCGACAGTAGTTAGCACTATCGGCGCTGCCTGGATGTGGATATTGTAAACTTAGGTAATTATACAGATAGGAGTCGGATAAAAAGAATTGAACGCCTACTGTAACTGTACTATGTAATAAGTATAGAAATAAATTTATAAAAATATCTGATCAAATATTATTTTGTAACATACATACATTGGTAATTCGACATGGTGGCTAAGAAAAACATAAACCCACATTTATCTTAGTTGTCAAGAATACAAACAGTATTTAAATGTGAAATACCACGTTTTTCGTAAACAACTATTTTTTGCAGTTTTCTCTATATATCATTGCCTTAAAATCTTTAATTACTGCAGATATGAGTCTAAAGAATACAATGTATATTAAGTTACGTTCAGACAATTATACAGTCAAGAAAAAATGCAGTGCTCCAGAACCATGTCCAGGGCAACTGAAATAGAATGAAACCTGTGGATAATGTAGGTAGAGGCGCGCTCACCTCTAGACTTCTTCTTCTCCTGGTCGTACATGATGACCACTTCCATGACCTTGCCGTAGCGGCCGAAGAACACCCGCAAGTCGGTCTCGGTAACGTTAGATGGAAGCCCACCGAGGAACACCTTCGGGTATCCACCGCCACGCTTTGGCTTCTGCAGCGTGCGAGGGTTGCACGGCTTCGGGTCAATGGTCCTGTTCAGGAATTGCATTTTTTTATAGACAAATAAATAATGAAGTATGTCGTCGTTGGATAGTGTTTTCACCAGAATTGGTGCGTGACAAGTTAGTATAACAACTTTTTGATTGGTTCAACTAAGTAGAGAAGGTATGTAGTTTTCATATTAGACAACAAAATGTACAGATTTGTTTTACCTTTTCGGTAATAACCAAGAAAAAGGCAAATTAGAAAAAAGTACTCGACGAATGCATTGCATTAATTATTTATTTATAAAAATTGTGTCTTAATACGATTTGGTAAACACGCTCACATTGCGATTTCATCATCGCCATGTATGAAAATCAAGTAAACAATTAGATTTACAGCAGGCGTTAAAAAAATAGCTCAGCCAATAAATACATCGGAGCTTTAGTCGCGCGAAAAAAAAAAAAACCTATTAACTACATAGACATTCGATATTTTTTGTCTAGAGCCTTATTCGCACAATAAAGCTGTATTACAATATTTATGACTATATTATTCGGAAGCATTTTTATTTATTTATTCCATTTCTTTGTTTTCATTTGTGTATGGTAATAGCTCGGTTTATTAATAAAAAGTACGCCTCATACTACACTCAGTATTCAAAGATCAAATCAACCAAATCTTTGATTTACCTAAACCTCATCTCTTAAAAGCATAATAATATATTCATTTAGGTGCATGTATTGATTCACACACATGTAGTAAAGTCTCCATGCGACTTTACTACATGTGGGTCCTCAACAAAATTGCCATTGTTGCTTTGATGAAGCCCGGTCGTCTGTCGTGTGAAAAAAGTAAACGAAGAATGACAATAATTGATTCGAGAACAGTAAGTTAAAGATGTGCCAATAGCAGGGAAAACTTGGCGTTTTCTTTGTTTCTTTAGTTTAGACTACCCTTAATAGTTCAAGTATATTTCAGGTAGATAGGCATATATAGCTACGTTTAACACATACACCTGAAACTAACAAGTTTTAAAAAAAAAGTTAATTTGTTAAGTAGATTTACGCGAATACCCACCCCCTACCCTTTCGTAACGAGATTTGGTTTACTCTTGATTTATGATGCCCAGTTATAGTTCAATAGTAGTTCTTAAGAGATTTTAAACAACCAAAAAGCATAAATTAATAGCCCCCTCAGTCTATCGGTTTGGTTCGATGTTGAAGTTAATTGCATTTCTTTACAGGGATGTACGAACAAAGTTTCGGCTAGATTTGTGTAGGTGTAGGTAGGGTTACGGATCGACTCACTGATACTAAAAACAAGATGGCGGATTTCAATATGGCCGCAAAACGAAATAAGAAATGTTTGATCAATCTAAAAAAAATCGCACAACGCCGACAGCGTTTTTCCTTATTTAGCGAATGAATACAGATAATTCTACATTGTTATCACGATTCCATATTTTAATGATGTTTACGAACATACTATTCTTTGGAATTCGTACCAATCCATAAGGTACATGTGTTGTTACATTAACGACGCAATGAGACGAAGCGGTATTTGCGCTATTGTGCAAACTGCTCTTTTCTGGTGGCAATTGAACCCTATCCGCCTCAACAACTAAGATTACAGATGAAAGTGGACATTCTTTGACCGCTTTATCAGTATGTATATGGTATACATTGCAGACAACAAGGATAAAACAGTTAAGGCTTTTTGTAATACTTTTGTACAGAGTTTGTTACCCTCTGCAAATCAATATCTCACCTTTCTTGTTTGAACAGATGTTACTTATAATGTTAAGCAAAGATGTTTGAACGGTGTTGTTTGTCTAACGTCTAAGTTTTTTTTTAGATTCTAATATAATAGCATTACCCAATTTCTAAAGGACTTTAAATAAATGTCTTAAATAGAGGACATTAAAATGTCGCAAACCTTGTAGACTCTCTTGTCCATAGGAACAAAGAGTATATGCTAGTTTGCGTGTTACTATCCCACAAACATCTGAACGTACCGACAGAAATATAACTGAAGGCACTGCCTGGATGTGGATAATTCAATTTCCAACAGATCGTAAAAAAGGCATTCTATTATCGTTAAGGCACCTTTCTTCAATACTTAAATCTTCCTCCTCCCTCTTTTCTGCCAAAATAATCTTATTAGCCTAAAAGGATCTAATGGAATGAGGAATGATTCTTGATGTCAAAATAGTTTTAAGGTTAGCTTTGAATTAGCATAAAATGTCTACTTACTGTAATTTCTTCATTTATTGCAAGTCCTTGATAGTGTAAAATTACATAAATATCCACAACACGCAAACACGCACATTGCAATAATAACCAATTACATGACAATAAACACAATATGAACCTTATTGGTCGGTTTATACGTATCTTTGCATCCACGTTATAAGGACACTTATCTCGTAACCTTTTTAATTAATTACAAGTTCTTTATACAGTTGTGTGCATTACGCATATAAGTCAAAATATAATATGTAGTCTGCAAAACAAAAAATCTACTTCAACTCTGAGACATGTAAATTATTGATTTCTTACTAATGTACACAATTCGTTTTGGCACTTACGTACGTACTTAACAAGACTTTTCTAGTCATAATGAAAAAATAACAGTTGAAATTACTAATAAAATTCTTAAGAACACGTCCACGTCCTCCATAATTTAACGATCCATTAAAAAAGACATTTAAAGAACAGTTTTGTTATTATACTTTCCAAATATTCCTAATGGTACTTAGACACGAAGCAAAACGACCCCAGAAATCATGGAAATAAGACAATCGCTGTTTGCTGGCACTGCTAAATCAGAACTCTATTGCAAAATAGTTGTTGAATTCTACAGGTTCATCTATTCTTGAGTATGTTGGAGTAATTCCTCAGCTATCATCAAAACATAAATAAAAATGTATAGCTTGACAGTTGAACAGTCTGTATTTGAGTAAGGCCATACATACAGTTTATTTCTGTTCAAGAATTGGGTCACAATTATTTGTAGCTGCAGCATTGTGTCTTTTTAGAAAGATTTCACACTATTTTTGCGATGAATGCATTAATCATGAGAATACGTCTGCCTGCCTGACACCGTTTAATTTAATTAATCCATGCGTTCAGTTTATCTGGTTAGGCCGAATCTATCTACATCATCAAGTGTTTAATAAATATATCCTATACAAACCAATCCGGTATTCTGCAAACTCTTTGCCAATTTCACGTTTTCAAAACTGGTCGCTTTTCGTAATAACGGTACCTATTTTAAGATGCTTTCATGGTTTCACTAATTGGGTTAACTTAATCTGCTACAAACAGTAACTTACAAAAAATATTTGATTTGCTATGCTATTATAGGTATGGTTTGGTTTTGCCTGTGAATTATGATGGATGATAAAACAAGTATGTCACTGACCTGCCATCAAGCTGATGGGGCCCGTTCTGCAGCACAACGTTGACAAGCGCCGGTTCAGCGAAGGTGACGAAGCCGAAGCCCCTGGAGCGGCCCGACTCGCTGTTCTTCATCACGACGCAGTCGATGACGTCACCGTACCGCGAAAAGTAACGCTGCAAGTTCTCCTGAGACGTCTCCCATGACAGACCACCGACGAACAGTTTTCTGGGTCAAAAGGATGTAATACAGATATTTTATAGCACTTAACACTTGTATCAGATTATACAAAATATGAAGGCTTGTCCACTAGCTTGGTTTTGTCAAGTAAGAATTTTGCGGAGCTTTATTTGTCTAAAACGTACGTGTAAACATGTAACTTCTGTCTGTATTCAAATTTAGTTTCGCCTATTATTAAACCTAAACACAACTAAGTTGTATTATATCGTAGGTACTTATCATACACATACACTCTACATACAAGATAGGTCCAAATAAACGAAAGCGTTGTAAGAGTGACTTTAATAATGAATTTTAACGATGTACAAGTCCTTGACAACTCGCCGGCTGGACCGCTTGTTAGGTAGGTATGTTCGCAACGGTTACCGGCGCATCGAGCACTTGAAGCCGAGCGATTGAAGAGTCGTAAATAGGTATTTTAGAGGAAGTTAGGCTTAAATTATTATGTACTAGCTCAGAAATCTAATTCAGAAATAAAATTTTGAATCGGATAATAATGATAAAAATACTTTAAAATATCAAAACTATCATCATACTGAAAAAAAAAATGCAAGTTCAGTTCAATTTTTTTAATGATACATTAACATAAGAGTAGCTTGTTAGCTAAACATGCAAGTTATCAAAAAGAGGATATAGCCCAGTCAAATTAGGTAAAATAAGCGGTCAACCTCGGAATGAAAGATAATAAGCTGAAAATTGGTGAGAACCTTTGTTTGGTCGATCTAAATATTGTCTCAAAAGTCACAAGTTCTATCGTGTCCGCGTCTTAAGATATTCAAGGTCAAAGGTCACGATAAACAATTTTTCGCGAATATCTCGGTTTCTATTGCTTAAATGATATTTTCACCAATATAAAAGTTGTAGAGTATAAAATTCTCTACAACTCTTGTCTAAACTTTTTGTTTATACGATCAACCGTTTTTGAGGTAGAGCGCGAGGAGTGCGCAGCGTACGGTCATATAATATATGAGGTAAAGCAGGGTCAAGCGTGAGTTTCGGTTGTCAGTACGTTGTATAAAATCAATTATTAACAAAAAAATTTATAATTATTAAGCAATTCCCATTATTTCTGTACATAATAGGTCGGAGAAAAAGTCTTTTCGCATTATAGCATGTATGAACTTGTAATAAAATCTTTCTCTCTCAAATAAAATTAGAATTTGGAATTATGTTCTTCAAAATTTTAACTTTCAATTGAACCAAAGCCAGCCAGATACAAATACTATAGCCAAAAAAAAATTATTACAAGTTCATACCTACTACAATGCGAAAAGACTTTTTCCCCGACCTATTATGTACAGAAATAATAGGCTTTGCTTAATAATTATATTTTTTTTGTCAATAATTGACTTTATACAACGTACTGATAACCAAAACTCACGCTTGACCCTGCTTTACCTCATATATTATATGACTGTACGCTGCGCACTCGTCGCGCTCTACCTCAAAAACGGTTGATCGTGTAAAAAAAAGTTTATACAAGAGTTGTAGAGAATTTTATACTCTACAACTTTGATATTGGTGAAAATATCATTTAAGCAATAGGAACCGAGATATTTGCAAAAAAATGTTTTTCGTGACCTTTGACCTTGAATATCTTAAGACGCGGACACGATAGAACTTGTGACTTTTGAGACAATATTTAGGGCGACCAAACAAAGGTTTTCACCAATTTTCAGCTTATTATCTTTCATTCCGAGGTGAAACCCCTAATTTGACTGGGCTAATATTGTTTCCTTTAGCTTAAGTAATTAAAACATTTGACGTCATGCGTAAATTCCAACTTGTTTTATCTACAGGTCAGAAATTATTTATAAAAACGAGATGTCATAGTGAACCATATGACATCATGACATGATTGTCTCCTTTATCAAGTGTTTGTGCATAAGGTAAACAATCAACCTCAACTTAAATACAGATTCAAGCAATAATTTCCAGCTTATATTTTCGTATATTTAATGAGGAAATATCTACTCAAATACTTGTGGTTGCCTATCAATACTAGTTTATGTGGCTGCTGAACAGGTAACGATTGAAGTATTTTTTGTGTTTAGAGATGAGAGCCAACATTTTACTAACCTAACTGTAAATCATTGAAGCTCTGTTATATGTATATATTTGACCTCAAAATAATGATTGCACTGAATTGCCCATTTAGCAGTTTAACAAATTGAATCTATGCAATCAAAAGATATAAACAAGAATAAATGACCTAAAAACCTACTTGGTTGTTGCTATCTATCAAATATATTCCAATAGTCATTTAGTCTGTGATAAGGACAAGTTAAATACTTGGAAATTTACTATTGTTAATTTTAATTGTTAACATGGTAAACTGTATAATTATGTATATTAATGTGAATTGCCTTCTCAAATGGTATGTAAAGTTCACTAGGCTAAATATTTCAAGGATTATTGTAATAAGATAATTGATAATGCATCAAACCTGAGCTAACTCCACTATGGTTATTGTTGTGCAATACATGTTATTTTCTCTTAGAAGTTATTAAATCGGTGATGAAAGTGTATTCATACTCATCAAACTTCACAAGTTTTATGTTATTTAGCAAGGTAATGCATAATAACTTTGTCTAGTGTTTACTTTCACTAATCATGAAGATAGAATTGATTTGATATAGTGATAGTTTGGTATGAAAATCTATTAAAATTTCCTTCACTTTGCGGATGAAGCAGCTTATAACTTCAGAGAATGAAAAAGTTAACATAATTAGATGTGCATTTTCAATAAATTACCTATTCATAGCATGTATTATTTTTATGGTGCACATGCACATAACCAATAATAACTAAAATAATCTTCATATCCAAGATAAGGTTTAATTATATACCTTATGTTGGTTGGTAAATAAATTAATATAATTGTTATTTACCTTATATTTTTACCATTTATTAGAAATAAACATAAATACCATGAAGTTACTGCAACATATGTTAGTAATGTTAATGTAATACAACCATAATTTTATCTTTAAAAGATTTTGTATTACTCATCCTCCATAATCTTGTCAAAATGAGTAACCATTATTTTCAATAAAAATATTTAACAAATATTTTTAAGATAGCATCAACAGCTTTATCTAATCTGTGTACTTCTTACTTAGCCCAGGCAATATTCATTTATGTTCATAATTATACTTTTACTTTGAATAACCTCTAAATACAATGATAGTGAAATAATTTTCTGCTAACTAAGCACAGCAAGATGGGTGAAAGTAACCATTCACTTCTGTCAGGTCACAAGTTTTGGCTATATGAACTATGTATGCTACATATCTATTGAGGTATGTATGTATAAAGCATTGGCTTTATAGAGTGCATTAGCATCTTGAATGAAATCTAGCTAAATCATGATGTTAAGCAATTCAGTTTTAAAGAAAAATCTATAATGCACACCAGGTCAAAATATATACAGAGTTAGTCAGTGTGTGGAATGTGATTAGTTAAACATTGAAATGTACTTATTTACTCACAAGTTAAGACTAGAATTTAACATTTTGTTAGTGTAAATATAGAGGACGACAAAATATCACTTAATAACGACACGTCTTCGATATTTCAGAGTGCAACCTGAGCGCTTATTTGTAGTTTACGGCGCTTGTCTATTATCCAAGCGTCCATAGCGACCGCCCAATGCATGTTTACTAAAAAATAACACACATGGGGGCAAAAATCAAAGAAATATGTTTATGAACATATTTTGACGACGCAAGTAACCATATGCAAATGATTCAGCACGTTTCGCGTCTCGTAGGTAAATGAGATCGCGCTACGCGGCACTTCGAACATTGATCTAATAACCTCATTATATAGTTAGATACTCAATTTTTAAACATTTTCCATAAAATATGACGCTTGCCATACCCTTGCGCGAAATCACCGATAAGAGAAAGCAACGATTAGTCACAGAAAGGTTAATTTTACATATTGCGACGTTTCCACATCAACAGCTTTCCAACTCGAAGTACAGTTATATAAACTACTTCTGTGTAAATTTTGGCAATGAAATGATAATAGAAACAGAGAAAATATAGTATGGGAAAGTAATAGCTGCCATGATCGTACCACGCAAGTCGCACGGCGAGGCTTGGGGTCGGTGCCCGCTAGCCGGTATAAAGTAAAAGGCTAATTGAAATATTGCGGCCCGTATCTATAGAATTATGCATGTATTGTCATAGAATGAGGAAATCATCACGAAAATGATGCTAAAAGCATACATAATTGAGTACGTAATGCTGTCTCACAAGCCCTGCTGGCTATCCGTGAAATGCGACACACCAAGCGAACATGCCAGTTTGACCTATTATAGTTGGCACGTCGTGGACAGCCTTATACCACACCAAAAATAGATGAAAACAAACTCACCCCTTCTCATCATCGTCCATGTCTGGATTCATACGCATAACTTACTACTAATTAAAAATAATGGTTGGCACCGGTAAAGACAACCAAACCACACAAGCACAGACCCACACGAATGATTATGGCGGACCAACCATTTCCGCTTTCTCAAAAAAAGTCATGGAAAGGGGAAGTAGTCAAAACAGCAACAAGATCATGTATAAAATCCGTGAAATTTGCAAAAAAGCTCTTGACTTTTATTTGGATTGATAAAATTAATTATTATTTATTTTTTGGCATTAATAATTATCTAAAAAATATGATGCATAACAAATAAAGTGAAAAAAGTACAAAAAAGATTTACGTTTTTGAAAAGAAACTCGTGCACCAGAGGGCAGCACATGAAATTATGTTGCCATACTTATTAAATAAAATTTAAAGGACATCAACTTGTTTGTTAAGAAAGCCTTTTTTTATATTAAAACTTAATTGGTATTTAGGGTATTTCATCTGTTATTATAAACAAGGAGAAATATTATTTTGTATTTTGTAGAGATTTAAGGTAAGCTGTTCAAAACACAGACATAATATTTATTCTATATCTGAGATTCAGAATATTTTATTTAACTTTCATAACGCCATCTGTGGCAAGTACGTGAAATTACATTGAGTCACAAAATCAAAATACAAACCAACATAAATTTTGGTATAAGAACATAGTTACCTAAATGGCAGTTTTGGCCAGTACGAACTCTAATGGAATCTGAACTCTTTCTGTGTTAATAATAAAATACACTCCTTTGCAACGTGCGGTGTATTTTTAATAATCATAAAAAGTTTAAATGTCCAATCATAACTCATCTCTATTAAATCGAAAACAGAATTCGTAGTTATTTTCTAGTCAGTTCAGTCGTCTACTTAGCATGTCTTTGCACACATTTATGTTAAGGAAAGTCGTGGCATAACCAAAGTTGTGACACTACAGTGTAAAGGAGTAGTTTCTAGTTGTTAAGAAGTTAAACAAATCATTTCTTAATATAATGTTTATTTGTTAAATGAAATATGTTTAATCAAACTCGTAATGTATCACTGGCGTCGTAGCTACAGTTACCGGTACGTCTCCTAGTAGACTCAAATGAAAAGGGAATATCACTTCAACCTGAAAAAAGGATGTGGGTATAATAACCAGTGAGCAAAAAGGTAGAAAAAATAAAACCAATACACAATAGGTATGTACTTATGTACTATATACCTATTGTGTTTTAATATGGGCTATGGAAATGGCCGGAATGTATTTTCTTTAACATCACGAGCTGTTTAAGAGCCTGAGTGTATTTTAATGTTATTTTTATTCATTATTCTTTACCTAACGGTTGAGAGAGAGACACAATAATCTGTGCGAATTATGACCCATTTAAAATATTGTAGGATGGTCACACCGTCTTCAACAAGTGAAAATTTGCAACAAACATATCGCAAGATCAAAATTAATTTGCCTACTTACTCTAAAAATATAAGATACATCTATCATAGGATCCACTGTATTTAAGCTTGATGGGATTAACTGAGGTATCTCCATGTTGAAAAAACATAATTCAGCAACGTTTCGGGAAAAGTTTTTGTGTTCCACATAACACATTTTCCGTTCTTCCTCGGCATATCCTTCTTTGACATTATATCGCAATTTCTGAAATTATTAACGAGCGGTTCAGAAAAAAATATATTTTAAGCTTCTAAAAGTCAAAAATCTCTAAAACGAATACTAATGGAAGTAGGTATCAAGAGGATTACTGAAGTAGATTAAAATTTACCTGGATCAGAGTTACGACTATTTTTCGTATTTTGACTTTCTTTTCATTGACAACAGTGATTTCAAAAGGTATCGTCTGTCTCGGTGCGAATCCTTTGTAAGTCTTAAAACATATTCTAAAACTTCCAGATTTTCGAAAGGTTTTACTAAAATCGTAAAATGTGGGCATCTGAAATATAAATAAATATATTATGTAGCGAATACAACGCTGAATATTTATAACGTTAAATACTATCTACTTGGTGTTTGTTACTACAGTTTTCGGACTTACCAAAATTTCATCTACGTGGTTTAAATTAACGTTTCCTAAAACTGTGAAGGGCACTGCTTTTCTTAATTTGTATGAAGGTTTACTTTTAATTTTAATGTAGTATGCGACTTTTGCAATCGAACTTTCAAAAGTTGACGGCAAGTCTGCTGGTAAAGCGAAATGGAACGGGTACGTGTGGATGCCAGCCGGCATAAGATCACCTGAAAAAATAAATGAGAGTACATACCTACTGATGAAATTAGCAAAATGTCTCATGAAAAGAGAACTGTGTTAGGTAAACTTAGATAGATCGACAAATTCGCAGAATTTATCGTCAACTAACAGTTCGAAAGGGTCTAAAATAAAATAATAATAATTTAGAATTTGGAAAAAATGGAGACTTGATTTTACTAAACAACTTCCAATTAATTGGCGAGTTTACGATGTTTTATGTCATTGCGACTCTTTCCACCTACAGTATCTAGACAACGTGACACATATTATTATGTTTGGACACAAAATTTAAGGGCGTCCTCTTAAGGGCCACTTCTGACTGAGTAGATATCTTTGTGATTATGGCAGAAACTGCCATCTTTGCCTATTACGCAAGTATACATACTGACTTACCCTTAAAACTATCTTTAAATATGTTGGGTATAAGGATACTCAATACTTTCTTCTTTTCGGAGTAAATTTTAATGTATGGTATCGTCGGCGCGGATCTCGACCAGTTGGCCTTGCAAACACCGCTGACTTTGAAATCGATACCTGAAACACAAGTGAAACAAAATTTAATTGAACTGGTAATAGTTTCTTTTCTTTTCCTATTTATACAGGTTTTTTGGCTTTTAACAATACCTGTGATATATAGACTACATAGAGGTACAATGCAAGATCCTAGGTACAAATGAACTCATATCTTTCTTGGTGTAAGATAACGCTTTTCCTCATGGGCCGGGTTGGTTACGGTCCGATTTTCTACCGGTCTTTAAAATACTTGCTAAGTAACTGTACAATAATTCAGAGCTGAAGATATGTAGGTAAATGTATCCAGTATAGTATAACCACATTATAAGTACTTATCGTTTTTGCTATCTTAAGCCTAAGAATCGTAATTAATGTGGGTCATAAGCTTATCTAGATTTGTAGTGCCGAAGTAAAAAATGCAACAACGCTTTAACTAGCGTGATGATGTTGATACTTAAGTCATACGAAGGTACTAAATAACTCCAACAGTCAAGAAGATATGTGAATAATAATATTATTCTTGAATAAACGATTAGACAATTTTAACATTGTACTTAAAATACTGTCTTAAACTAACATGTGAGGTTTAATTTCAAGTTGAATGAAATAATTAAGGAAAATTAATTACTTTCCAATTTCTGGTCATTCTTCAAATCCAAAACAACGACCCCAGTCACAACATCACCGGCATAAAAGTTTCCAATGGAATCACTATTTAACGTAATAGAACATATCATGACAAATGTTGTTAGTTTGCTTACGAATACAACAAAATAAGACTTCAGTATGCTTTATGAAAATAATTATTGACGACTATCAGAAAGTTGATAACGCCGATAAGTTAGATAGCATTAATGACAGTAGATAATCATTCTCAAATTAGCTAAGATTACTTTACTGCACTGACAATGTTTTATTTTGTGGCTTGTTATTTATAATTTTTATTTATTATCTTTAATTATAAAAACATGTTACTTTGAAACACCATTATAGATGCCTCGATAATTTCTAACCATAGTCCATTTTTTGTAAGTAGATAATTGGTTTGCCATTAAGTAAAGTTGTCAATACTTTGCAACTATAACTTGATTTCTAGATAACAGTCAACCCGAATGATAATAGACGACTCAGGTTGGTATATAAGTACGATGACACAAAATGTTTCTTTGAATTATTTTTTTTAGGTTTGGTACCTCAACATCAGAGTAAATCTGGAGTTTAGTAATATGTAATTGTTTATATGCTAGGCCTGTGGTAATATGTAACAGAATTTTGTCTGGCTTTTTCTTAGTTATCTATAATTTCCGAACGAAAACAAATGACACTGACAGCTTTATGACATTTCGCATTATTGAAAATCGGAAGTTCGTTCGTGGTGATTTTTCCGATCGGTAGTTCGGCATGATTCGCATAATATTACTGTTCGATCGTTATGTTTAGCTGTTCATTGCATATTTTATTAAAGAAGTATTTAGGATTAGTGTGTTTTTCCTATATCTCTTTTGATTTATGCGTCGTAAGTTAGTAGTGATAGGTTATGTTATGCCCTTTACATTTTCAGGGTGAAAAGTAAGTTTGTTTTATTTATTTCGCTATGTAATCGATTATTTTGTATATTTGGCTGTAAGCTTAAGATTTTAGATCTTACGTAACATATGCTTCATGAGTACTTTATCTAATATAGTATAATCATAACATGGTTGTCTGTGCAAATTCGAACATTATTGATGCACAAACACTTTCCGGTTTTTTCCGAAAATACGACGTGGTGAAGTGTCATATGGTGAGAAAATGATTATTCTAAGCCCTAAGTGGTGATATAGGTGTAGATGAAGTAGTTGGTGTACACTATACCAATATAACTGATAATATGTACGTGCTTGTTTATCCATTGAATGCTATACCTAAAAATGTATAGAGGTGTCGTGTGCGTCAGATTTTGGTTGACCAACATAAGGCAAATAATAATTTTAGCTATCTGATGTTGGAAATATATTTATGCTTATATTCAATAACATTAGTTAATTTATCATACTTATTAATTAATAAAATTCGGCTTGCACGCTTATTTACAGTTTGGTATTATATGCTACATCCAGTAGCTAGCTTATGACTAAATGATTCTGAAGGCAGTGACTGACTCTGCCCATTTCATTTACATAGCCCATTTCTGTTGTTTTTGTACAATAGTTCTTACTTAGTAGCTACTATAACATGGTTCAGCAGCTAGATTGTTTGTTACAATTGACCATGGTCCAAATTCTGGTCTGCTAATCACCAGAATCTTGACAGTTCTTGTCTTGACTAACAATATACTACTATGTCTACTATAATGAGACCAAATGTGGTGGTAAGCCATACATTTTTCTGAAGAAAGCACAGCAAGACTGAAGAAATTCATAATCATAAGCAGATGCAATAAGTAGGACTCATGACAAATACTCAATTATTTATTGCATTCCATGTGTTACAAAGATGTATAAAATAAAACAAGTTCAATATGGACTCCAAAAATTTTGGGAGAGACGAAGAGGGCTATTAGGGCTAAGAGGCACAAAAATATGTTCTACATGATTCATTAGTAGAAAATATCTCAGGCATATAATGCATAAATTACAACAATTTTTACCATGATAAGCATAGTTACAAGAGAGAATCAATCAATCAATTAGCCTACTGCAGTCCACTACTAGACATAGGCAACTACCAATATTTCATCAGATCAACTTTACATTCATTAATTATCTTCATATATGTATTTAGAAGCTTTTATTATAAAATAATATGTTGGTCTCATTATATTCATATTATTATCAAACATCAATTTTTATCCAAAACTTGACTCACAAAACTTTTATTACAAAGAGTTGTTTCTATATAGTTAATCTTTTTTACAAGGTAATCACCTAAACCATGGACCCGAATATCTATGCACTGGTCCTGGACACCTTGAACCGTGCAACCAGTCAGGACACGGAGGTACTGAAACCTGCAGAAAAGAAGCTTCAAGAATGGGAGGTGGAACCTGGGTTTTATTCAGTACTTTTGGTAAGTTTATTATATTATTACTTACTGTTACCCGTGACTTCGTAAGCGTTTTCCCGCAAAAACAAATGAAATTGGGATAAAAAATAGATGTAGGCCGATTCACACACCTACTCAATATGCTCACAAAATTTCAAAAGAATCAGTCAAGGCGTTTAGGAGGAGTACGTAAATAAACATTGTGACATGAGAATTTTATATTTATAAAGATTAGCCATAAGTGCCACTGCAGGGCAAAGGCCTCCTCCTTTCACTTATCCTGGTCTTACAAAACTAGCCCTAGTTAGCCATATTCCGGTCTATGGCTAATTGAGGCTCTTTTTTGTGAAAATGAATGAATCTCATCAAGTGGTAAGTTAAAAAACGAAATTATTTTAAAATCTCTTGGTTTTAAGTGCAATCATCCATCGGAGAATATTACCAAGTATTTTACCTTGCGGTTGTCTTCTGATTTTTAAAAGTATGCCAACATCTTAATTGAATAACCATTTATTTAGTTATTCTTAATTCAATCATTAGTTATTCTTCTTCATATTCCTAGCAACTTAGTTTTCACTTCCGAAAATATGGCTCTTATGAACAAAGGAATTTGAAATAAAACTATTTATCTTTGTTTGTTGACTCCTCAAATTATCCTAAGCAAAAGTATAATTTTAAAATCTGCCCAATCTTTACAGAATGTCCTTTCAAACCATTCAATTGATGGCAATGTTCGATGGCTGGCGGTGATGTGCTTTAAAAATGGCGTCGACCGTTACTGGAGGAAGAACGCGCCCAACGCCATCAGTGATGAAGAAAGAGTCAAATTGCGACAAGGCCTTCTCACCACAAGCATTTTGAGCGAGCCTGTCTCTCAAATTGCTACACAGCTTGCCGTTTTGATTTCAAAGATTGCTAGGTAAGCATTTTGTGAAAAGAAACAACAAGTCAACGAGAGATCTTTATAACAAGTCTATAGAAATGTATTTCTTGTATTTTATTTTATCGACTCCCGCACTACGGATTTTAATCCTTTTGTCGCGGCGGGTTTCACAGACATTCAATTCATATGCCCAAAAGACACCCAGAATCAGGACAAACCTTTGTGGATCGTACAAATTCTTGTTACACGCGGTCGTCATTTGTGTACGTCATACAGTCAAATATGTTAAACTGATTTTAAATGCTTACTTAACTAAAATGTTCGTTGTAAAGCTCTTTTTTCCCGACCTGTCTAGGTAACTTGCACCTAGGCCACGGGATAATATACGAATCTCGAAAATCTAAAAATCTTGTATAATTATGTGCAGATAGTAAAGGATATTAGAAAATTCTAAAATTGATACTACTCAATGAAGCATTGGATTTGTATACACTTCTATAATACACTGTCATAACATGTTACTGTTTAGTAAAAAAATGTAAAACCAATAAACAATATACAGGTTTGACTGCCCCGGGAACTGGCCGGACTTAGTGCCGGAGCTAATGGGCGCATTGAAGGCGCCACAACCTTTAGTGCAGCATCGGGCCCTGCTCATCTTCCACCATGTCGTCAAAGCTCTAGCCTCCAAGAGACTGGTCGGCGATAGACGCACATTCCAGGTTAGTACATTTCAGGTCAGTACCACTTCATCATTAACCATTATACTCTAGCTACTATACAGATAATTCAAATTGTAATTTTAGTTAACAAAATAAAATGACTTATGAAATTGTATTGTCTTCTCAAAATCACAGATAAATAAACAGTTGTCTCGTACTATCATAATGAATACTTTTTAATTCTTGGAAATTTGTGATTAAGCAAGCATTTCTGTTCAAACATTGAATGCAACAGATACTTTTTAGTGCCGCAAGTTCATCACTAAAATAATTGAACACAGGGTGTATTTAAAAATGCCGATGCAAGTTGTTGCAGTTATAGAGCTCAATTTAACAAATAAGTTTTACTATGACATGGTTCTATTTAGTAACCGTCAAAACTGCTATAGTAACTAAGAGTATTGTTCTAACATTCATATAACCATCACTTCTAATATTAGATATAGATTGCTGGATACTAACAAATCACTAACAAATCACTTAGTAATCGATCTTGACTCGTGTAGCAATATAAATACTTACTTTATTACCTCTCATGAATGTTTTCACTCAACATCTGTGCATTGTATTTGTTCGAACAATACTAAAACGATTTGCTATCAATGTACTCTTGTATGTTTGTGATTTAATCCGCGTTTTCTAGAAATAATAAGATTTACGTGTATGTGAGGAATAAATGTAAACTTCTTGTGGATTTTTAACTAAAGTGGCGTTGGACCATTTTCTATTTAAGAATAACATTAATGCCACCATCAATATTAATTAATGGACCGTTAATTATATTTTTTTACAGTTTAATAACAATCTCACTAATTTTCTTTAAGTAATTCAGTAATAATATCTAGTTAACCTACAAACTTCAAGACCTGAACATGTCTGCTATAATCTACAGTAAATACATACAAAAAATCCACAGAATCTAACAACCACAGTTTACTCGTTCATCCTGGGCCTTTGGCACGAGAACACCGAGATCTTCCTCCGGCACATACAAGAGGGCGCTGCTACCGAGCTAATCACTGAGCACTTGGAGAAGGCGCTGCTGTGTCTCAGGATATTAAGGAAACTCACTGTGTTTGGCTTCAAGAAAGCACATGAGAGTCAAGACGCTATGGCCTTTTTGAATGTTGTGTTTGACAGGGCTAAGACCAGTTTGGAATGCAGTGAGTATTTTATATCCTTATGTTATTTGTTAATCTATAATTAATTTAGCTGCAACAGTTGGTTTATCAAACTCGAGTAACTACATAAATTGCCTGTTGAATCTCCTCGGCGCGCATCTTAATACTAAAAATATAATAATTATGAAGACTGGTTATCAGACAAATCCACCTTTTGCACATGGTTCTATTTAGTCAACATTTTCTCTCTAAGCCTCTTACAAATTTCTTTATATCTAAACAATGTAATCATTTCAGGGAAACTCCTCAAAGGCAGAGGCATTTACCCATTGGAGCTCTGCGAGAAATTCATCATACACCTCACCAAAGTAGCGCTTGGAGTGTTGTGTTCCCAGCCATTCTCCTACGTGCCTCTCATCAGGCCTTCCTTAGAGTTCGCTCTATACTACTGCTTCACAGAACAGGGCATGGCACTGATCTATGAGAGGTTCACGATACAGTGCCTGAATATAGTGAAGGGGATCCTCCAGTGTGTCGAGTATAAGCCTCCTAAAGGAATGGATCAAGTTAAGGAGCCGTGTAAGTATAGATATCTTTTTTGCATGTATTTTTATTGAAATCTAAGTATATCTGACTTATCTAATATTTTTTTTATTTGTGCGGACAACACTTAAGGTTCAGGCAAATTTTCTGAATTGGGCATTATACTAATTATCTATTCCTTGGTCCATAAGAAAAAGATAGTTACAATATGTTACATACACTTACTCTTATAAATAGTGTGCAAAAATATAGTTGAACAATGAACCCCGTGCTAGGGAAAACCTATGTTATGGGGTTTATCCATCCATCCATTATAGATTATCACTGGAGTAACAATTAAAAGACATATGATAGCGTAAGTTACATTATTAAAGTATATAAAACTAAAAACTAGAGGAATAGGAAGGGAATATTGAGGATGTTTTAAAATTTTGGACTCATCTATTGTCAGTATTCCAACAAGCAGTTCTTGCTAGTACACTTAAAGCTACATCTTATACCCTCTACAGTAACGCTCCAAGCTCATCAAGTCAAAATGGAGGTCCTCGACCAGAACACACTCTGCCACATGTGCCGGCACTTAGTCTCCCATTACTTCCTGCTGAGCGCTGATGACTTGGCGCTGTGGGATGCCGAGCCGGAGAGCTTCGCCACTGATGAAGCGGGCGAGTCTTGGAAGTACAGTTTGAGGGTAAGTACTACACATAGGCACCTTTTAAAGTTAAAATCTGACGGGCCTGTTGGTCTAGTGGTTAGTGACCCTGACTGCTACACCGGAGGTCGTGGGTTTGAATCTCACCCAGGACAAATGTTTGTGTGATGAGCACGATCATTTGTTCTGTGTCTGGGTGTAATTTATTTATTATATGTATGAGTTTAGAAATATTTTACTATGTTTATCAGTTGTCTAGTACTCAAAACACAAGTTACTCTCATATACTGAATTTGAGATTGTATGGCGTTGTGAGAATGTTGAGAAATATTAGGGCGCCATTTTGCTATGCGTCTGTTTTCAGTACGGGTGTTAGTCTATTAAGCAATCCTTCAAAATAACCGTTGATTTGGCAGTTCTTTTAAGTAGATCTTTACTAATTTTTGTTTTTTTACTTGTAGCCTTGCACTGAAGCCCTTTTCATGGAGCTGTTCCAATTCCGCAACGTGCTGGCTCCTGAGCTGGTGCGCTTGCTGGCAACACTGCAGACACAACAGATCTCGCCCGACGACTTGCCCGGTATACTGAAGAAAGATGCCGTGTATAACGCTGTTGGACTAGCTGCCTTTGATCTCTATGACGACGTATGTATTCCTAACATTAACCATATATATTGGTTACATTTTGTATAAGGTTTTGATTCATGTTTTATGCCCTAGGTTGACTTCGACGAATGGTTCACAAACGTACTGAGCCAAGAATTGAAAATCAAAGACAATAACTACAGGATAATTAGGAGGCGGGTGTGTCAACTTATTGGTGAGTACACTAATATACATGCCTATCTTCATTATCATCATCATTCCCCTGCCCTTATTTCAATTATTATTTGGGGTTGGCGCAGCATGTCTTCTTCTTCCACACGATCTGACGTCATCTCGCAAGTGACACGATTTGCAGCCATATCATCTTTCACACAATCTATCAATACATGCCTAACTTTTAATCACGTAATTTGCGTATCGGATTACATTTTACATTCCATGTCAGGTCAATGGTGTGGTGTTCGCGCGTCGCAGTCTCTCAGACCAGCGATGTATGCTTCGCTGTTGGAACCGCTCACTCGGGCGGATGAAGATGCCGCTGTCAAGCTAGCGGCCGCCGAAGCTCTAAGGAGCACTATCGATGACTTCAACTTCGATGTAGAACAGTTTGCACCGTACGCGCCACATGCGATCGCTGCGCTTTATGAACTCCTGGTAAGTTAAAGAAAATAAGTTGAAGCAGAGGTATTTTATTTTCTCATTAATTAATAACTAGCGGCCCGCTTCAGTTTCGCACGGGTTAAATTTTGTTTATTCTACATATATATAAATAACTAGCTGACTCGGCAGGCTTCGTACTGCCCCAACGATAAATAAAAAAAAAGTCGCACCTTTTAAACCTTCCCTAGGCCTCCACGAACAATTCAAGACCAAGATGAGATAAATCCGTTCAGCCGTTCTCGAGTTTTAGCGAGACTAACACAAACAGCAATTGATTTTTATATATAAGATATTGCGTAGTTTTAAAGACTTAAGGCGACATACAGGCAGACAACGACAGCGACCTTATTTTATACTGTGTGGTGAATCCTTGAGTTTACGCCTTAGAAACAGTTAAGTACGAATATGTTTGGTTCTGCATAAATAAGGTCTGCAAGATTTTGAATAGTTGGAATTATTCAAATTCAAGTCATATTCATGAATCACTTTGATTAAATTAATTTGTGTAAGAGTTAGCCAATGCCCGTTCGGTGGTGTCGCGGTATTCGTAAGCCCGTCGAGGGGACAGACAGAGAGTTATTGCGGTGTTCATGTGCAGGTGGAGTCAGAAGAGTGCGACACGAAGATGCACGTGCTGCACGTGGTGTCGTACGTGATGGAGCGCATGGGCGCGCGCGTGGCGGCGGCGGGCGGCGCGGCGGCGCTGTTCGCGTACCTGCCGCAGCTGTGGGCGCACGCCGCGCACGCCGCGCACAACATGCTGCGCGCCGCAGCCCTCGCCGCGCTCGTGCATCTGCTCAAGGTACACCTACATACCTCACTCGTACGTGATGGAGCGCACGGGCGCGCGCGTGGCGGCGGCGGGCGGCGCGGCGGCGCTGTTCGCGTACCTGCCGCAGCTGTGGGCGCACGCCGCGCACGCCGCGCACAACATGCTGCGCGCCGCAGCCCTCGCCGCGCTCGTGCATCTGCTCAAGGTACACCTACATACCTCACTCGTACGTGATGGAGCGCACGGGCGCGCGCGTGGCGGCGGCGGGCGGCGCGGCGGCGCTGTTCGCGTACCTGCCGCAGCTGTGGGCGCACGCCGCGCACGCCGCGCACAACATGCTGCGCGCCGCAGCCCTCGCCGCGCTCGTGCATCTGCTCAAGGTACACCTACATACCTCACTCGTACGTGATGGAGCGCACGGGCGCGCGCGTGGCGGCGGCGGGCGGCGCGGCGGCGCTGTTCGCGTACCTGCCGCAGCTGTGGGCGCACGCCGCGCACGCCGCGCACAACATGCTGCGCGCCGCAGCCCTCGCCGCGCTCGTGCATCTGCTCAAGGTACACCTACATACCTCACTCGTACGTGATGGAGCGCACGGGCGCGCGCGTGGCGGCGGCGGGCGGCGCGGCGGCGCTGTTCGCGTACCTGCCGCAGCTGTGGGCGCACGCCGCGCACGCCGCGCACAACATGCTGCGCGCCGCAGCCCTCGCCGCGCTCGTGCATCTGCTCAAGGTACACCTACATACCTCACTCGTACGTGATGGAGCGCACGGGCGCGCGCGTGGCGGCGGCGGGCGGCGCGGCGGCGCTGTTCGCGTACCTGCCGCAGCTGTGGGCGCACGCCGCGCACGCCGCGCACAACATGCTGCGCGCCGCAGCCCTCGCCGCGCTCGTGCATCTGCTCAAGGTACACCTACATACCTCACTCGTACGTGATGGAGCGCACGGGCGCGCGCGTGGCGGCGGCGGGCGGCGCGGCGGCGCTGTTCGCGTACCTGCCGCAGCTGTGGGCGCACGCCGCGCACGCCGCGCACAACATGCTGCGCGCCGCAGCCCTCGCCGCGCTCGTGCATCTGCTCAAGGTACACCTACATACCTCACTCGTACGTGATGGAGCGCACGGGCGCGCGCGTGGCGGCGGCGGGCGGCGCGGCGGCGCTGTTCGCGTACCTGCCGCAGCTGTGGGCGCACGCCGCGCACGCCGCGCACAACATGCTGCGCGCCGCAGCCCTCGCCGCGCTCGTGCATCTGCTCAAGGTACACCTACATACCTCACTCGTACGTGATGGAGCGCACGGGCGCGCGCGTGGCGGCGGCGGGCGGCGCGGCGGCGCTGTTCGCGTACCTGCCGCAGCTGTGGGCGCACGCCGCGCACGCCGCGCACAACATGCTGCGCGCCGCAGCCCTCGCCGCGCTCGTGCATCTGCTCAAGGTACACCTACATACCTCACTCGTACGTGATGGAGCGCACGGGCGCGCGCGTGGCGGCGGCGGGCGGCGCGGCGGCGCTGTTCGCGTACCTGCCGCAGCTGTGGGCGCACGCCGCGCACGCCGCGCACAACATGCTGCGCGCCGCAGCCCTCGCCGCGCTCGTGCATCTGCTCAAGGTACACCTACATACCTCACTCGTACGTGATGGAGCGCACGGGCGCGCGCGTGGCGGCGGCGGGCGGCGCGGCGGCGCTGTTCGCGTACCTGCCGCAGCTGTGGGCGCACGCCGCGCACGCCGCGCACAACATGCTGCGCGCCGCAGCCCTCGCCGCGCTCGTGCATCTGCTCAAGGTACACCTACATACCTCACTCGTACGTGATGGAGCGCACGGGCGCGCGCGTGGCGGCGGCGGGCGGCGCGGCGGCGCTGTTCGCGTACCTGCCGCAGCTGTGGGCGCACGCCGCGCACGCCGCGCACAACATGCTGCGCGCCGCAGCCCTCGCCGCGCTCGTGCATCTGCTCAAGGTACACCTACATACCTCACTCGTACGTGATGGAGCGCACGGGCGCGCGCGTGGCGGCGGCGGGCGGCGCGGCGGCGCTGTTCGCGTACCTGCCGCAGCTGTGGGCGCACGCCGCGCACGCCGCGCACAACATGCTGCGCGCCGCAGCCCTCGCCGCGCTCGTGCATCTGCTCAAGGTACACCTACATACCTCACTCGTACGTGATGGAGCGCACGGGCGCGCGCGTGGCGGCGGCGGGCGGCGCGGCGGCGCTGTTCGCGTACCTGCCGCAGCTGTGGGCGCACGCCGCGCACGCCGCGCACAACATGCTGCGCGCCGCAGCCCTCGCCGCGCTCGTGCATCTGCTCAAGGTACACCTACATACCTCACTCGTACGTGATGGAGCGCACGGGCGCGCGCGTGGCGGCGGCGGGCGGCGCGGCGGCGCTGTTCGCGTACCTGCCGCAGCTGTGGGCGCACGCCGCGCACGCCGCGCACAACATGCTGCGCGCCGCAGCCCTCGCCGCGCTCGTGCATCTGCTCAAGGTACACCTACATACCTCACTCGTACGTGATGGAGCGCACGGGCGCGCGCGTGGCGGCGGCGGGCGGCGCGGCGGCGCTGTTCGCGTACCTGCCGCAGCTGTGGGCGCACGCCGCGCACGCCGCGCACAACATGCTGCGCGCCGCAGCCCTCGCCGCGCTCGTGCATCTGCTCAAGGTACACCTACATACCTCACTCGTACGTGATGGAGCGCACGGGCGCGCGCGTGGCGGCGGCGGGCGGCGCGGCGGCGCTGTTCGCGTACCTGCCGCAGCTGTGGGCGCACGCCGCGCACGCCGCGCACAACATGCTGCGCGCCGCAGCCCTCGCCGCGCTCGTGCATCTGCTCAAGGTACACCTACATACCTCACTCGTACGTGATGGAGCGCACGGGCGCGCGCGTGGCGGCGGCGGGCGGCGCGGCGGCGCTGTTCGCGTACCTGCCGCAGCTGTGGGCGCACGCCGCGCACGCCGCGCACAACATGCTGCGCGCCGCAGCCCTCGCCGCGCTCGTGCATCTGCTCAAGGTACACCTACATACCTCACTCGTACGTGATGGAGCGCACGGGCGCGCGCGTGGCGGCGGCGGGCGGCGCGGCGGCGCTGTTCGCGTACCTGCCGCAGCTGTGGGCGCACGCCGCGCACGCCGCGCACAACATGCTGCGCGCCGCAGCCCTCGCCGCGCTCGTGCATCTGCTCAAGGTACACCTACATACCTCACTCGTACGTGATGGAGCGCACGGGCGCGCGCGTGGCGGCGGCGGGCGGCGCGGCGGCGCTGTTCGCGTACCTGCCGCAGCTGTGGGCGCACGCCGCGCACGCCGCGCACAACATGCTGCGCGCCGCAGCCCTCGCCGCGCTCGTGCATCTGCTCAAGGTACACCTACATACCTCACTCGTACGTGATGGAGCGCACGGGCGCGCGCGTGGCGGCGGCGGGCGGCGCGGCGGCGCTGTTCGCGTACCTGCCGCAGCTGTGGGCGCACGCCGCGCACGCCGCGCACAACATGCTGCGCGCCGCAGCCCTCGCCGCGCTCGTGCATCTGCTCAAGGTACACCTACATACCTCACTCGTACGTGATGGAGCGCACGGGCGCGCGCGTGGCGGCGGCGGGCGGCGCGGCGGCGCTGTTCGCGTACCTGCCGCAGCTGTGGGCGCACGCCGCGCACGCCGCGCACAACATGCTGCGCGCCGCAGCCCTCGCCGCGCTCGTGCATCTGCTCAAGGTACACCTACATACCTCACTCGTACGTGATGGAGCGCACGGGCGCGCGCGTGGCGGCGGCGGGCGGCGCGGCGGCGCTGTTCGCGTACCTGCCGCAGCTGTGGGCGCACGCCGCGCACGCCGCGCACAACATGCTGCGCGCCGCAGCCCTCGCCGCGCTCGTGCATCTGCTCAAGGTACACCTACATACCTCACTCGTACGTGATGGAGCGCACGGGCGCGCGCGTGGCGGCGGCGGGCGGCGCGGCGGCGCTGTTCGCGTACCTGCCGCAGCTGTGGGCGCACGCCGCGCACGCCGCGCACAACATGCTGCGCGCCGCAGCCCTCGCCGCGCTCGTGCATCTGCTCAAGGTACACCTACATACCTCACTCGTACGTGATGGAGCGCACGGGCGCGCGCGTGGCGGCGGCGGGCGGCGCGGCGGCGCTGTTCGCGTACCTGCCGCAGCTGTGGGCGCACGCCGCGCACGCCGCGCACAACATGCTGCGCGCCGCAGCCCTCGCCGCGCTCGTGCATCTGCTCAAGGTACACCTACATACCTCACTCGTACGTGATGGAGCGCACGGGCGCGCGCGTGGCGGCGGCGGGCGGCGCGGCGGCGCTGTTCGCGTACCTGCCGCAGCTGTGGGCGCACGCCGCGCACGCCGCGCACAACATGCTGCGCGCCGCAGCCCTCGCCGCGCTCGTGCATCTGCTCAAGGTACACCTACATACCTCACTCGTACGTGATGGAGCGCACGGGCGCGCGCGTGGCGGCGGCGGGCGGCGCGGCGGCGCTGTTCGCGTACCTGCCGCAGCTGTGGGCGCACGCCGCGCACGCCGCGCACAACATGCTGCGCGCCGCAGCCCTCGCCGCGCTCGTGCATCTGCTCAAGGTACACCTACATACCTCACTCGTACGTGATGGAGCGCACGGGCGCGCGCGTGGCGGCGGCGGGCGGCGCGGCGGCGCTGTTCGCGTACCTGCCGCAGCTGTGGGCGCACGCCGCGCACGCCGCGCACAACATGCTGCGCGCCGCAGCCCTCGCCGCGCTCGTGCATCTGCTCAAGGTACACCTACATACCTCACTCGTACGTGATGGAGCGCACGGGCGCGCGCGTGGCGGCGGCGGGCGGCGCGGCGGCGCTGTTCGCGTACCTGCCGCAGCTGTGGGCGCACGCCGCGCACGCCGCGCACAACATGCTGCGCGCCGCAGCCCTCGCCGCGCTCGTGCATCTGCTCAAGGTACACCTACATACCTCACTCGTACGTGATGGAGCGCACGGGCGCGCGCGTGGCGGCGGCGGGCGGCGCGGCGGCGCTGTTCGCGTACCTGCCGCAGCTGTGGGCGCACGCCGCGCACGCCGCGCACAACATGCTGCGCGCCGCAGCCCTCGCCGCGCTCGTGCATCTGCTCAAGGTACACCTACATACCTCACTCGTACGTGATGGAGCGCACGGGCGCGCGCGTGGCGGCGGCGGGCGGCGCGGCGGCGCTGTTCGCGTACCTGCCGCAGCTGTGGGCGCACGCCGCGCACGCCGCGCACAACATGCTGCGCGCCGCAGCCCTCGCCGCGCTCGTGCATCTGCTCAAGGTACACCTACATACCTCACTCGTACGTGATGGAGCGCACGGGCGCGCGCGTGGCGGCGGCGGGCGGCGCGGCGGCGCTGTTCGCGTACCTGCCGCAGCTGTGGGCGCACGCCGCGCACGCCGCGCACAACATGCTGCGCGCCGCAGCCCTCGCCGCGCTCGTGCATCTGCTCAAGGTACACCTACATACCTCACTCGTACGTGATGGAGCGCACGGGCGCGCGCGTGGCGGCGGCGGGCGGCGCGGCGGCGCTGTTCGCGTACCTGCCGCAGCTGTGGGCGCACGCCGCGCACGCCGCGCACAACATGCTGCGCGCCGCAGCCCTCGCCGCGCTCGTGCATCTGCTCAAGGTACACCTACATACCTCACTCGTACGTGATGGAGCGCACGGGCGCGCGCGTGGCGGCGGCGGGCGGCGCGGCGGCGCTGTTCGCGTACCTGCCGCAGCTGTGGGCGCACGCCGCGCACGCCGCGCACAACATGCTGCGCGCCGCAGCCCTCGCCGCGCTCGTGCATCTGCTCAAGGTACACCTACATACCTCACTCGTACGTGATGGAGCGCACGGGCGCGCGCGTGGCGGCGGCGGGCGGCGCGGCGGCGCTGTTCGCGTACCTGCCGCAGCTGTGGGCGCACGCCGCGCACGCCGCGCACAACATGCTGCGCGCCGCAGCCCTCGCCGCGCTCGTGCATCTGCTCAAGGTACACCTACATACCTCACTCGTACGTGATGGAGCGCACGGGCGCGCGCGTGGCGGCGGCGGGCGGCGCGGCGGCGCTGTTCGCGTACCTGCCGCAGCTGTGGGCGCACGCCGCGCACGCCGCGCACAACATGCTGCGCGCCGCAGCCCTCGCCGCGCTCGTGCATCTGCTCAAGGTACACCTACATACCTCACTCGTACGTGATGGAGCGCACGGGCGCGCGCGTGGCGGCGGCGGGCGGCGCGGCGGCGCTGTTCGCGTACCTGCCGCAGCTGTGGGCGCACGCCGCGCACGCCGCGCACAACATGCTGCGCGCCGCAGCCCTCGCCGCGCTCGTGCATCTGCTCAAGGTACACCTACATACCTCACTCGTACGTGATGGAGCGCACGGGCGCGCGCGTGGCGGCGGCGGGCGGCGCGGCGGCGCTGTTCGCGTACCTGCCGCAGCTGTGGGCGCACGCCGCGCACGCCGCGCACAACATGCTGCGCGCCGCAGCCCTCGCCGCGCTCGTGCATCTGCTCAAGGTACACCTACATACCTCACTCGTACGTGATGGAGCGCACGGGCGCGCGCGTGGCGGCGGCGGGCGGCGCGGCGGCGCTGTTCGCGTACCTGCCGCAGCTGTGGGCGCACGCCGCGCACGCCGCGCACAACATGCTGCGCGCCGCAGCCCTCGCCGCGCTCGTGCATCTGCTCAAGGTACACCTACATACCTCACTCGTACGTGATGGAGCGCACGGGCGCGCGCGTGGCGGCGGCGGGCGGCGCGGCGGCGCTGTTCGCGTACCTGCCGCAGCTGTGGGCGCACGCCGCGCACGCCGCGCACAACATGCTGCGCGCCGCAGCCCTCGCCGCGCTCGTGCATCTGCTCAAGGTACACCTACATACCTCACTCGTACGTGATGGAGCGCACGGGCGCGCGCGTGGCGGCGGCGGGCGGCGCGGCGGCGCTGTTCGCGTACCTGCCGCAGCTGTGGGCGCACGCCGCGCACGCCGCGCACAACATGCTGCGCGCCGCAGCCCTCGCCGCGCTCGTGCATCTGCTCAAGGTACACCTACATACCTCACTCGTACGTGATGGAGCGCACGGGCGCGCGCGTGGCGGCGGCGGGCGGCGCGGCGGCGCTGTTCGCGTACCTGCCGCAGCTGTGGGCGCACGCCGCGCACGCCGCGCACAACATGCTGCGCGCCGCAGCCCTCGCCGCGCTCGTGCATCTGCTCAAGGTACACCTACAGGACGAAATACATTACTTGTTTAAGGCTCCGCGCAAACCTGCCGGGGGCGCGGTGAATGCGAATTCCGTACCCCTGGTCATAGGCAGATCAAGAGGACGCTCCAGCAGTAAAAGGGCACACCTCTTCGTCGTGTGACGAGGGACAGTCCATGAAGATTTCCACTGGGATACAAAAAAAAGATAAAAAAAAATGTGAATTTAATGTCTGTGAAACCTCCCAGGATACAAGGATTCAATTCCTTAGTTTGGAAGTAAAAAAAAAATGAAATGTATTTTACATGCACACTACCCAAAATAGCTCATATTTTGTGCCATCTTCTCTTGTTGTAGTTATCACACAGTGTTGACACAAACGATTAAATTAAATTAAAGAAACATGTAAAATTATCAACTTTCCACACTATTGACACGAGAACCCTAGTGTAGTATCTAAGTACCCCAATCAATAATGTGAAATACTCACTAGCCATAAACGATTTTCTATTTAATATTTATATGTAGTTGTACATTGGCAGAACTCAAATAGGTTTCCCTTATGTATTTCTCTTGGTAATTTAATAATGTTCTACATTGTTGAACCTGTAATGGCTGTAATGACAATTGTATGTTACCTAAAAAAATATAAAAATAAATCCTTTAACCTGTATCGTGTTACCCAGGCCTTAGGCGAATGTCCTCAAAACATCCGTCCTTGGATCCTGAGCGTGGTGAACGAGTCCACCAAGCTGTCGGAGCCAGCGCACGTGTATCTACTGGAAGACGCGTTAGAGCTGTGGCTGGCCGTGCTGGAGACGTCGCAGACTGGAGACCCTGCCACGCTGCAGTTAGCTGAGAACTTACATCCTATACTAGGTAAGGATTCTTTTCTAATGATAATATACTTATATTTTAGACAATTAAAGGGGTCTTATTCGCGATGCAATTGTTTGTAAATGTTTCGGCCGAGTTGCACCGGCCCTGGTCAAGGGTGGGAGAAAAGAAATGTCGAATTACATCGCGATAAGACCCGTTAGTTGTCTAAAATATGTGTACAATTCGCGAAAGTTTAAAAAGATAATATAGTTTTTAGTACAAATTGATATTTGGTAAATCTTGTGGTAAAAAGGATTATTATTCTTGACTGGTATTCTGGTATTTTGAATTATTCTTGTTCGAATATAGAGTGATTTTATGTTTTTTAAGTGATATTATCACTTAAAATCAAGTCAATTCCAGTAAAATAGCAAGAAAGATACAATAAACATTTTCTACTACTTAACTAAACCACAGTAGTCCACATACTTCATCACCCACAAAACAAAACAAACTCATATTCCAATTTCATCACAGAACAATCATCGGAACACCTCCGTATAGTGGTTTACATAATGCAAGCCTACACTCTCCTATGCCCTGAAGAGTTTCTATCCGGGCCGGGCGGGAAATGCATGGCTCTACTGGAAGACATGCTGAGTGACATGAGGACCGAGGGAGTCATCACTGTGCTGAAGATGGCTGAGATCTGCATCAGTGTAACCTTCCCGGAGAGGAATGCCTTCCTAGGGGTCAAAGTCATCTGGCCGCTGCTTATAAGAGTTATACAGTGAGTATCTTGAAAGTTCTTTTTGGTTTTGATCTAGTTTTTAGGTATTAAATGTGTTTAAGTAATTTACCCTTGTTGTTTGTTTTTAGTTATTGTTATACTAATAAATCAATTTATTGAAATATGATAAAGTTAGGTTAGACAGACTGAGGAGCAAAACTTTATAAGACTAGCGCAAACATTTTGATTGGTTGTTATTAGATAACATTTTTTGCATCCATTTATAAAATTTTGATGTATAAAATCGTATTTGTAGGTATTTTAGTGTTATTAAAACTACATAACTAAATGAATAACTTCTTTAAGCTGTGCTCTATAGAGTCCATATTGATTCTAGACTATAAAATACACCACCAGGAAAACATATGAAATACTAATAAACAATCGAACCGAATCTATATCCTCCACTGCTTCAAACAACAAATCAAATAAATAATAACAGTAACACGATCTCTAGCTGCCTGCTGGAGGGCGACGACCTCCCGATGGTCCTCTCTGTCCAACTGTGCCTTGTTTCCCGCGTCATCCTGCTCTCCACGGAGTTGTTCTACAAAGCCATACAGGAGGCGGCCAATGGGATCGCGGAGTACGATTCGGACCCTGCGAAACTGTTGACCAGGTTCCTACATGTGTGGACCGAGAAAATGAATCTGGTGACACAGATTGAGAGGTGGAAGGTTGTTGGTGAGTGTTGGATATTTTTTAATTCTCTGTGGGTATCTTTGTGCATGTGAGTTGAATGTCTGTGGAACTTACCGCGATACAAGGATTGCATTATTTAGTGCGAGAGACGTTATTAAAAAAAAATAAAACATATTGTGTTCTGTTATTTCAGAGCATGGCTTAATATACAAGTAGAGGGAAGAAAAGGGATCCCTCAAGCTTTTTGTGTTCTTTTGTCTGTAATTTGTTATCATGTCCATTATCTACCACATTGATTTACACCACAATATATGTAACTATTGCTACAATTTCAAACACGGTCTAAAAAATAAGAAATTCCATATGCTCAAGGAACGAAACCATAGAAAAAATATGAAAGTTAACATGTTACTTGGGTTAAGTTCATCACCAGTATACATTG
This sequence comes from Chrysodeixis includens, assembly GCA_941860345.1. Taxonomy (NCBI): domain Eukaryota; kingdom Metazoa; phylum Arthropoda; class Insecta; order Lepidoptera; family Noctuidae; genus Chrysodeixis; species Chrysodeixis includens. Next base: position 10,605,551 of record OW796106.1, on the reverse strand, counting down.
ACCCATAGGTCTAGGTTTGGCAGCACTGTTGACGACACAGAACGCGACAGTGCTGCAGCGGTTCCCGGCGATATTGCTGAACTTGACGGAAGTCCTCAATGACGTGATGAAGGCTGAAGATAATGGCGCGTATATTGAGTAAGTTTCATTTGCTTCATAGTGCAGAAATGTTTTAGTTACCCAGAAACACCTATTACACAAATTTGTTTGAGTGATTTTGTCGGAACTACCTATTTAGTTTCTAACCTGTCTTTTAACTAGTTGCATGACATTTACACTAGATTTACACAATATTTTAATAATTAGATGAGCGTAATGAGCTACTCGACTTCCTCAGACTGGTATCGACATGCTAGTTAAACTCCTATCTGCAATAATGTTACATATAACATACAAGATACTTTGCTTAAATTACGATATCTTGTGTTTTTCTTTTTATCATTACGTTTGTTTTGTAGCGGTCTGCTAGCGCCGCCGGGCTCGCGGCCGGCGTCCCCGCTGGAGGGGCGCGGGGGCGCGGCGCGCTGGGGCGCGGGGGGCGCGGGCGGGGGCGCGGGGGGCGCGGCCGACACGCCGCACGAGATCCGCCGCCGCGCGCTCATGGCCTCGCACCCCGCACACACCATCGACCTGAGGGTCGTCATACACCACCAGGTAATTATTTCAACCCGCCCACTGTGGGCGCAGTTGACGGGAGTGTCAGATTTACATACATACATAAACGTCACGCCTCTTTCCCTTGGGAGTAGGCAGAGTGAAGTGTTAGACTTTTACTGACTGAAACCCACTATGTTCCTCCTGGAGCCCTTTTTTTCGTGGTTAATCATCCAATGACCCCACCCGCTGTGAGCGGAGTGGGAGTGAGTGTCAGACTTTTACTGACTAAAATTAATGTTCCTCCTGGAGCCCTTTGAGTGCCAGGGTCGCGGTAACTCTTACGAACATCCCGCAGCCCCGGCAGGCTCTGGCGCAACATCAGGTACTTACATAAACCTATATTTTCATGCGAGCCTTTTCCCCTTTACCAAGATTCCTAATTCTGTTCCATTTCGCCTCCAGACACGCTATAGTGTGCGAGATTCGACTACGTCATCCTCCAGGCTCCTTAGTATTTTAGAATTTTTTGGGGTATTCCATCATTCTGTTCCAGAGCTCCTCAGTAAAACTGATTGAGTTTTATGAAACTGCATTAAATGACTTGGCATTTTTTCGTAGTTTGTGTCTTATTGTTATAAAATATTTTCGGGAATTATGAAATGAGCCATTTTTTTCTCTCTTAGACACAATTCTTAAATCGTCTAATTCAAACCTGAGATAGGTTTAAATTAATTAATTATTGCAATTTTGAACAATTTGTAACGAAACCTAATACCATTTCAGTTGGAGACATTAAAGAATCAAGTTGGGGCAGAAACGTTCGAGAGATTAGTGCAATCCACAGATCGGGATACCGTTACACAGATTCGGGAATACATGCCTCTTTAAACGAGCTAGTGGCTAGGATAACCCTTATGTAAGATCCTTATTGTGTTAGAATGAGGTCTAAGTAATCATATTGATGGACAGTTTGTGCATTTGATAGTCATCTGTTTATCAATGTTGCCGTTTTAAAGTATTGTTTTTGACCACATTTTCTATAAAGAAAATAAATTGCATGCGATTGTTTGAAGTAGTAATAGTACTTCTACTTAATTGATGAAACTATATTTCTTGGTAAATATATTATATTCAATTTTATTTAATAAAACATCATGAAGACCTCATTCTGACACGGTTAGGATAGGTTTCCAAATTATAACAATGCTTTTATCCCAACGTCTAGTAAACATCGACTCGCTAGAGTTATTGTTTATATTTGTACATTTTGTAACACTTATTTTAAAGTATTTAATGCCCAATTTTACTGTGTATATTGACAGCTATATTTTGTATGCCAGATACATTAAGACATTGCACATGGTTCAGAAATTTGTTCGGACTATGATTTAATGGAAAAAGGGATTGCCTTTTTGTAGTTTAAATTGTAAGCATGCTGACATGAAATTAATATTTCTCAATATTTTAAAATAATGTATCTCTTTTAAATCATTCTTGGCCGACTTCCTTGATTATCTGTTCTAGCATAAAAATATAGTTGTTAATCAATGTTCCTCCTTGTAAAATACTGTGGTGGTCTAATTATAAATTCAATTACTAATTCAGTAAAATAAACTTTATTTTCAAAGCATTAAGAAACAGTTTGCCTTTATTTCACTGGTATTTCAATTATTTTAATACTTCAGGTAAGATTATCATATAAAAATCGTCTTGAGTACGTGTATATGTGATATAATTACAATTTCCTATACTATAGCTTTAATATAGGAGATATCTGTCTTACATAGACGTCTTATAATGGTATTCTGTTTTATCTTGTTTAATATCTGGGATTTACTAACCTTGAAATAGCATGTTAGACATTCTAGTCTTGTAGATAAAATAAAATGTAACCTATCTTTGGTTTTGAATCTAGAAGTTTTTTTAGAGAACAATGCCTTTGCCAAAAGCTTTGAAAGTAACTATGTTGCCGTTGTGGAGGCAAGACGACGCACTGTTCTGCGTGTGCGCAGTAATGGGAGTCAAGGCTGCCTGGTCATGTCTTTTTGTAACACTATATACATTTTGTGGATTATGTTTACTATTATTGTTTTAGAATTCCAGGAAAAAGCAACGTCCTGATGATTTTACCTCCACGATACACACAAAACAATAATATAGACAAAAAGTGCAACCTTTTCAATTATTTTATACATGATACATTTATTTTACGAATAAATACAGCTATACATGACGTTTAACGAGATAACAACAGAATACCCAGAGCTAGAGATATAGAAAATATTTACACATTATGAATTCACCATCTATAGTATAGTATTTAAGTAAACGACAGTAGGCCACCGGTGACCGACGAACGAATCGACTTTCAATAAATTATGAGCACTTCTCCAGTTGCCTAGATTAAACTTAACGATATATTAAGATAAGAGAAATGGAAAATATGAAAATGAATAAAAATATTCGAACGGAGTATGACTACTGCAGTTATAACTTCACTGTTTCATCCTTTATAGTCATTAAAAGGATTACTATTCATGAACAGCTAATAAATAGTCTTAAAACATGAAAATTTTGATTAAATTAATATGTTAGTTCATAAATCTTATTGAATAATGGCCTTTGAAATAGAAAAAATAAACAAATGTTATTATAATTAAATTGGATAAGAAATGTTTAATCTTAAATTACAGTCAATATCATTTGCTAAGCTTAAAAGTGTATACGAAAAAGTTTTTAATAGGAATAGGAATTATTATTATTAGCATTTTCTTACTTCTGGTCGACACTGTGTGATATTGTATCAATTGTGTAAGTTTTAATAAATTGAAGTGTAAAGCAATGAAATGTTAAGTGTTTTAAGTTATTTTTCTCAAAATTAAAATATGACTGAGAGTGACACCGAGGACGAGACGTTTAAATTTTGGCAACAAAAATAATTTAGAAATTATTTTTCCTGCAAATATTGAACAGTAAATTTATTAATATTAATATGTATTCAATATTAATTAACATCGGTTTTAAGTATGTCGTTAATTGCAAATTAATTATATGATTTAATTATTTTGTTTTGCTTTGTCTGTTTCCAATATTCAAGTTATCTTGATGTTTGGTGAGGAGAATATATTGCTGTATATTGAATGGTTCTGGAAACGTGGATACATTATGAAAACAAAAACAATACCAATTCATATTTTTATGCAGGATTGAAACGAATCATATTCGTATAAATTTGTGTCGTATTAATTCGTTATAATTATGTGACCTGCCTCATTGGTTACTGGCGCTTATTTTAATGTTTAGTATAAAAGCGTTTAAATTGCTTATCAAACTATATTATTTATTATGCGCTGTCAAACTGTCAAAGGCTAGATATATTTACATAAATCATATCCAATAACAAAAGGTACCCAAAACATTCCTATTGTTTATAAAGGATATCAGTTTGCGTTCTCCACGGTTGGGCAAAAACTTCTCACCATCCACATTATTTGAGGCTGAGTACCAGGCGCCCATAAAATGAAGAAGATCGTCTCGGCTTACAAGTATTCTCATGAAAATATATTTTGATATTACGTGCCAATAAAACGCATAATGTAACCAGGTTCCCTTAACTGTAAGTATGTATGTACTATGTACGAAGATTCCAAGTTGAAGAGTGATTGTATTATATAAAAATATTAAATATAATAACTGATGCATATTTTTTTATCGCTCGAATGTAATCTTAGCTTTATATGATATGTATAGTCTTTTCATTGCACTGAAATTTATGTCTTACTCTAAAAATACACTTTCAACATGTCTTTCAGATTATTGTGCCTGTGCCTAAACGTGATTTTATTTATGTTCTTGCCTGGAAAATAGGCACTTATTGTAAATGACAAGTGTATGCTTTTAAATATTCGTTTAAAGAACAAATTCATAATTAATTTAGAGCTTCACTATACATTAATTGCAATATTAATCTTTAATTTATCCATAGCCTTTATTTTGCCTACTAATGACATCCCAACATCGTTAAACACCGTGCCTTCTGTATTGAATACAATGTGTATTGTCATTCCATTGTATATTAATTAAGTCCCTATTACACTGTTTTTTGATCCATTTTATCTGATGTTTCAAACTGTATTGGGGCTTCCAATCTAACAAGATACACCATTATTTACATTTATATCTGGTATATTAATAAACATGTATAAATATAGGTACATCATTTGCAGGTTACATAATATATTCCTGTAAATATACACTTTCGCTCGCTTTATTAAACCAATGATTATAATTGTTACATTAAGATAGTGAAAGTAATTTTTCTGATTAGTCTGCACGTTCAAGCTAATTTAATCCTTAATTTTTGTAGCATAGTGTTTCTAATTGTACGACAGATGACGTGATAAAACAATAATGTGAAATATCTGCACTACATACTTATGTAGAAGTCTGTTTTTGCTAGGAAACAGAACTAGTATAGTAGCTATTCTCGCTACTGTTTGTAGACTTTATGTACACAACAACGAAATAGGAAAATGGACCTTATTGGCTTGCCATAGAAGCTATCGATGTCTTATTTACACCACCTGTATGAAATGTATGTAATGTAATGTAGGAATATGCGGATGTATTATCTATTTTTGAAATGTACTAGAACTAACATTATAATTAGCGTTGTAACTAACGCCATCTATGAGCTCACTTTGTGAACTAAATGCGAGTCTATCTATGGAAATGTAACATTGTAAAGGAAAGTAATTAGAAAAGCATGCTTACAGCCGACTAAGGCACCTTTTGTTAATATTTAAAATATAATTCATGTATTATTAAGTTTTATTTGCACAACGAAGGACTGTTTCTATGTACTATCTTTTGCAGTTGTTTTGTGTATTATTCCGAAATAGAGCACGGACTATCTGTAATTTGGAATAAACTTAAAAATTAAACATTTCAAATCTTCTTAGTGTAGGTCTTTGGAACAGATAAATAATCTTTACCTATCACAGTAGACCGTTCGATATTGTGAACCATAATAACGAATATGGACCTTACTGCATTTAAATAAAGACGCTTTCAATTTGTGGGTGCTGATGTACGATTGACTTTTTCTTTGACTTGGTTTGTTCCTGTTCTCGCATAAATCAAGTATAAACCTACAGTTTACACTATAACACCTATTGCTATACAAATGTGAAGCTTTTTTTACCCGATTCATTCGATTTGCCTGAATACTTTCAGAGTGTCCAAATCTGGAATTACTTTTCTAAATAAATACTTAATGAAGTAATGGAATTGCCAGGTCTCTTAAAAAAAGAGAGAGAAGAAGAAGAAGATAACTACTTTACATATTTCTTTTAGTGCGTAATGAATTTACCTAGTGCAAAATATTGTTCCGCGTGCCACTTATGACTATTGGTTCGCACATCCCTGGCTTAAATAATAGTTGACTTTACCTACTGTGCCAAACACTCAATATTAAATAATTGAGCAATAGATCTCGTTGAAAACTGATCAGTTTACTTTGTTGTCAAATCTACTGGTTAGCCATCAATGACAACCCGTGTGGGGTTTAAAAGGTAATTTAAAATTACTCTGTTGACCTGCTTTTCTGTATTAAAGAGTTTTAGTGTCGTAGTGTAGTCGTAGGTTTAAAATATAATAGCAATAGTGCCAAGTCAAAGTGCTAAGTAAAGCTTATTTATCTGGACCTAAGTCTAGATGGCTAAATCTAGAAATCTAGATTGCGAGACGCAATGACTATCTCTATTTAGATCTAACGCAAATAATAGAACGAAATAAATTGTTTTACAATGCGATTCTCGGATTTTATTGTCCTTTTCCTTAAAATTTCCCTGATAACTGACAAAACATCTAAATTGTAAAACATACAAGTAAAATAACTAATATAAGAATGCAATTAATTGTTTAAGAAGTTTCAGACATTACATTAATTAGACTTTACATTTTAGCACTATATAAACTTACAGGTTGAGGATAATCCTATCACCGCAGTTACGGATATTGCCGGTGCTAGTTTGTAGTGAAATTACAGATACACTTGGTCCCCAACTAGGTAAATCTAATAATTATATAAACTAATAATAATAATTTAGTCATCTTGGTAACATCATTACATTTAAGATTTAAGTTTTTAACAAGACCTTTGCATGTCCGTGTGGTGTCCGGATATAAAGAATAGCACCACCCCATATCCTCCACTGGGTGTCGTAAAAGGCGACTAATGGACCTTAAGACCCAGTGCACTGTACCAAGCACCTTGGGTCACCCGAATGGTGGCGGGTAAACAACCAACAATCGCATTCCCAAAGAGGGTTAGTGTCAGGCAGGCGGCCGACTATAAAACCATAGCCAAAACTTTAAGCAACATGTCTAAAAGACGTGTTGCGCCGACCCCAAGTAAAAATTGGGATAAGGGCAGGGGAATGATGAACAAGACCTTTGCATGATGGACCTGTCTCCCCGAGTACCTAAGCATTAAAAAGAACCGAGTTTCTTTCCTTGAAGTTATCCTGTGAATTAAAAGAGATACGAATAATTTACTTAACATGCACATTTACATAAAAATGTACCTATGTTATAATGCCTTTATAGCGAAGCAAGCGTTGACTACCACTTTTAAATTTACTCCGACGATTTAATAACTCGATGACAGAATAATAAGTTATGGCCTGTTTCCGGAAGAAACTTGTTTGAACTTTCAAAGATTTCGGTTTCTCGACATCAGGCTACTGTTTGTGAACTTAAACTACAAACTTAATACAAACTCATTAATATAAATGTAATCCATTTAAAGTTCGGCGATAACGGCTATAATTTAATAATTCTAATGACTGTTATTATGATAACGTTCGACGCTAAATGATAATGGTTTATAGTTCAAAAAGTTTGAGGATTTGCCTTGAACTTCAATCAACCTTAAACAAGGATTTTTATGAATAGATCGATGACAAAAATGTGAATACTTATAAGAAAACATTTTGTGGATTTCATCCGATCTCTTTATAGTTGTATAAACTACTTTGATGAATTGTTTTGTTCTACTACTTTTACTACTACAACACTACTTTTACATACATACATACATAAACGTCACGCCTCTTTCACGTATGTATGTGGTATGCAGAGATCACATCTTTCCATTTGCTACGAACCTGGCATACCACTTTAGCTTCATCCACACTCATCAATCGCTTCATACACTACTTTTAGACGTAAAATAAGCTAAAATCAATCAGGAACAGAATCTTAGGGCGATAATAAATACTATCAATAGGTACTAAGATCGATACGCCACTTGTTATTGTCTATTTTGTAAGTAGCGGATATTATTTTTTAACTATAATATCGACACATCAAAGATATAAATTCTATTATCCACTCAATATCTAGACATTCACCCCTACCTCCTAGTTATTCACGCGGGAGTCGCGAGCCGGTGCAAGTCCACAAATCATCGTGTCAATAAGATGCATCGCCAATGCACGCTGTTATCAGGAGATATATGGTTTATCCGAGACAGATAGCGGAACATGTTAAAAATAGATCAGGATACGAGATGGTAAATTTTGTTAGGGGTATGAATAAACAAAGGAGCTGTGGAGATGACGCAGTTTATTTGAAAGGAAGACGACTAAAGATTTGGAACAGAAAGACATAGAAGATGGATACATTAAACAAACCTAGCAAAGTGTAACAGATGTGAGAAAACGATGATCATGAACGCATATTGAACGGTCTCAATTTGTATACCTTAGTAAAAATTTACTAAAAGAAACAACAATCAAAAGTACAGGTGCATAAAGCCAAATCAGATAAAACAAATAACTATCTAGGAAAGTTCTAGTAGGTACCGCCTGCAAATCGGTAACATAACAGTTTTCTAGTTGTAGTGAAAATCTTCGTAAAGCAAACTGGCTTAGTTTATACGCTTGGCGGGATCTGGAGACTCGTCGAGGGCCAAGCCTAATGGGGATGCATTTTAAAGGCAGAACTAACATGGACGTTGGCAACGAGCCACGATACTTTCGGAAACTCGTGGAAATCAGGATTCTACAAAAATTGATTCTGTTTATAGTACTGCCTAAGTATACCTACTTACCTACCGATGCACATGACGTAAGTTGAGTGAACTGTAAGATAGTGATTATTTTATTGAAGAAGTTTTTTATTACACCGCCTCTGTTATACTAAAACTATATATCTTCAGTAACTGTAGGTAATAAACCCGAAACGTTAATGTCTCAATGCACGAAAATTATCTGATGCATGTAAAGAAAGCACCCATAAATTGCGCAAGATTTGGTAGCTTACGAACAATTAAACATTAGGTATTTTCTTTCAGCTTCAGGTCAAAAATATATTCATAACATGATACCTCTGAGAAGAACTGTCTAGCGCCGCCGTAGGTACGAATTTCACAAAACTTTTATTCAACAGTTAAGTAAGGGAGCTCTCGTATGCCATTATTTTCGCGTACGAAGCAATCAAAATCTCGTTGGCATATCAGAGAAGCGGGAGTAACCCTAGCCGGCGTTATCAGGAACTGGGTGTAAGCCAAGTTACAGTAGTGCAACATATCTTCGAGAAAATAACGACTTTGTTCCTACGAAAGTCGTAGATCGAAGAATTTAAAATTTCGCCTTGGTTTGCTTACTTTTGAAAAGGAAATACTGAAAAATTTAAATCAGTTGTAACTTCCATTCAATATGAATATTTAGCTATAATTCTTGTCTTTAAGTTATCTTTTTCTACCACTGATTCAGTAACAGTGTTGTCGGCTATGCCAATTTTAAACCATTAAATTCAAAGTGGAAAAAATTCTTCCAGATTAAGTGCACAAAATTATGGATAAAAGGCAGTAAAGGTAAATGTTGTCTGTTTTAATGACATTAAAAAGAATATGAGATATCAAACAATATAATTTCTTAAAATATTACCATTACTTACGACTATTAATTAGATAACAGCTATGCATACCAATCACCTTCATCATGCATTATCGCAAAACTTCGATACGATACGCGAGTCCCGTTGAATAATAACAACATATTTATCAGACCGCTCGCATTAATCACCAAATGATATTTATTTCAAGGGTTCGTTACGCGCCGGCTAATTGCCGCGTCCCCGGCCCAGCTTCCGTCCATAAATTATTACGCGGTGTAAGTAGTTCAGAGTTAGCGTATGTGCTGATTTTTGCTAAACATTAATCATCATTATAAACTCGGTAGTCGGTACCCTGACGTAGGTTCCTCAAAGGCTGGGTCACATTTGTGGAAAGTTACAAATAATCGTATATCGACCATACTAACATTTTCGTAATAGTCAAATTGGCATTAGATCATTCTTGCCGGCTTTTTTTCTCTGACACTTTCCGTACATGTGGTTATATGATGATCAAATAACAGATTAGATTCGGGTTAGATTAAAAAAAAAATTGATTGACAAATTTTAGACCAATCTTTGCAAGATACCAGTCTAGCTAAGAAAAGTCCAAATCTAGTGGACATATGCGACATTTCCAAAATACCTGGCTCCACTTGAAGGCATGCCTTCAAACCCGCTACTGCACCCGCTGTTTCGATATCTTGTAGCACGCTCCCCCGCGACAAGTCCGGGCTCTCGTGTTGCCGACGCCATTAGTTTTGTTTCTTGCAGACTACTCCGGATAACCGGGACTTTCTCAAGAATAAATTAGTTAATGAACCGGAGGAATATTACTCTACTGGTTGCGCAGTGGTTATTTGATAAAGGTGTTCTTGTTATTTATGTTAGACCCATGTTATACTTATATTACCTCGGCCTGACTTGAGTAACTCAATCATAAGGTGCGTAACGGGTGAGTAAGCGTGGGCGAGATTAACCTCCTGCTTCATTCTGTTTTCCTGGTACTTTGTATAATTGTAAAGCCTAAATTGCCGTAATTGGTCTTTGTGGGAAAGTAATTAAAATAGTTCATTATAATTCGCAGAACCCGGAGCCTGACGTATTTAAGGAAAACAATAAAGTTAACTGTATCTAATATATACTTGTTTTTGTCATTAATGGGTCTAATATTTGATTTTTGATGAAAGTAGTTCAGGTTTTATGCATAATATTACGTTGATTGTTTAAATTTTATTCCCGTCGTTTCAACTCTTTTGTGGTCGCCTGCGCGTCTTAACTCGTAAACCGAGTTTATTCCAATGAATAGAGTTCACGTTAATATCGCAAAATATTTGCTACTGTACGAACTACGAACCAAAGCTTCGAAATCTTTGTTTAGTTTTCCATTGTAAACCACAACGTTGAAGAAAAATATTACAAAGGCTTGCATAGAAAAGATTAAAACATAGTTTCCTTTAAAAATAAACCGAAACTTTTTCTCGTGCAACTTAAGTAAAGTTTTAAAAAACGCAATTCAAGTTAGTCTTTTAAATGTTTAAGGAGCAGTGTGGTGTTTAAAATAAATTAAACTTTTAATAGGAATGAAGAGTTTTTCGCTTTGTAATGTAACGCTCAAGGGTAATTGTAAAATTGTATTGTTGTACTTTAAGCGAGGAATTCGGATATGTTGTGGTGACGCTTTTATTATCACATTACGAATCGCATTCAGTGCATCGTTTAATGTATTCGTCATAAACCTCGAGTTAACAAAAATACCAAAAGTGATTGAATTAACGCTGTGACAAAAGCCACCATAGACTCTACATTATGACTATTAAATATTTCGATTAAGAATTATTTATCCCCAATTTCTAGAAGACTGATCAATTGATCAGCCTTCTATAAATTGGGGTAGTAATTGCTCCACGTAGTACTTTAAAAACACACGACTGTGTTCGGTTAACCATAATACTTACAACCAATCGCAGAGCGTGACGCAAAATTAGATTGACAATTAACAAATTTTTGGGTTGATCAGCGTTTGACAAACCAAGAGTTAGAATCAAAATGTCAAATCCATAAAACATATCACGTCTCAAAACATACACTAACACTACTTTACCTAAAAAATAAAAATTGCAAAGCAGAGCATCGCTTTATCTGACACGGAAAAATAATTAAATACGTTCAACGGCCAAAAAATCCAGAGTCCTCCAGTAATTACATTGCCCCTTGCTTTACGCTAACATTTCACGCCGGGGTGATTTAAAAAAAACAAAGTGGACCCCAGTCGCCTCTTCCAGGTCTATTTAGTTATCAGCAGAATTGTCTTGTCTAGTGTAATAAGCGTTTTGTTTGTTAAAATATAAACAGCTTTGTGTTTTTCGTTGACGTCATTGAATAAGGAGCGCGGTTTTTGTCGGAATTAGCGGGGAGCGACTGAAATCTTTGTAATCTTTAACAGGAATTTGAAGACCACTGCGTGTTTTGCGTATTGAAATGTGTAAAAGGTGGGTTTTTGGTTAGATCTGTATGACTAGTGTGATGATAGAAACGTTTGTTGCCATATATTGAGACAGAAAGTCCATTAAACACACACTAAAATCAACTAAAAAAACAATTGAGTTCTACATAGTTGTAAAAAAAGCTAGCGTTTTATGTGAGAAATGAATAATTACGAAAAATAAAAAGTACAATTTACAGTGAATACCACAAGAAGTACGAAATAGCAACGTTATTGACTAACTAACATTTGAATAGCATATAACACATTTAATTAAATAAATACTGTCATGTCAGTTCAGTGCTGAACACACTTGGATGTTTACTCTAACACTTGTCTATGGAGTGCTGATATTGAGGTCAAAATCTTGTCATATGAAGTAATAATAATGTTTTAATTGTGGAAGTAATTCTCCTGTCTGCCTGGTAATGGTCAGGGTTGGACCACTCAAAGATTTGTGTCAAAATTAATTATCAGCTGAAACTATATTTAAATGATACTTTTTGTCATGATAACCAATAGTTTGCCCGTTCGATTGCGTTAAAACTACTAAACCGTATAGTTTTTTAAGGAGTTCAAGTGATAGCTTTTTCCGGTTTTTCAACCACCTACTTTTAAGCATCCTAACCATGACAAATATTGTACAGTAGGTACACCATTTTGATATGAGTAATGCTTAATTGCAAAATGTCTATTTTACTGTCACAAATATCTTGCATATTTATTATACAATTGACTGAATAATCAAAAAAGAAAATCCTCATATGAATGAGCAATTTCTTTAACCCTATAACAATAGTATAAGCGTGCTGTGTTAATCATTTCGGAATTATAACTGAAACCCGCTGTACCCCAGTCTATGCTCCGGCCATAAATTGTGTTTACGTTTCGTCGAGAACTTCTGCTTGAGAAGTTATCTCCGCGTAGATTTTTGTCCTCCAAGTGTACGTGTAATCAGATTTTATGTTCGCCGCATCTTAATTGTGAGCGGTGAGCGGTGACGCTTGTCATCTCGTTTGTTTAAAGGATTTTATTGTTTTAAGACTTTTAGATTTACTCGCTTTATGAATGTGACGTGAATGGTGGAAAATCAAGAGGTTGAATAGGATAGGTGAAAATTTTAAAATTTCAAAAGGTCAAATAATTGGTTTTAAAGGTGGTTGATTTTCCTTTAACAGATAAAGACATGCTGCGACGCCCTTTAATAATAATTAGAATAAGGGCAGGGCAAGGATGATGATGATGATTTTCCTTTGAAATGTGTGGTCTCGAGTTTTGGTCAAGAAGTTTAATATTACGTCTAGTTTATCATCAAGAGCATTATTTAGTTTACCTCCAAGAATATTAAATAGATCTAGAGTGGTTATTCTGGTAATAAATAATAACCAAAAACTGACGATTTTAGAAGTAAATTGATTTATTAACAGACTTCTTTTTATTTCTTTTTGGTTTGTTTAGCTCACCACCTGTAGTCCCAGTATTTGTACACCAAAATCATTTCCATATCGACTACAAACACAAGCACACAAACACGAAAACTTTCCAACCCTTCGTAACCTTAAGATTCTTATCGTCTGTCAGTAACCTGTGTTCCAACAAAACGCAAGAACTCGGAAACGAAGCCCATTAAGTATTGACGTGTGTCACGTGGTTCCCAATTACATGTGACGTCACAAATCAGCGGAGAGTGGAGACTTCTGGGGCCCTTCATTTGTGTGAACGTGTCAAATATTGTGGAGACGTTAAGGCGAGTGTGGTATTTGAGTTGTCTTCGATTGGTTATTGAACTAATTTTGTTTTAAGGGCTTTTTTATTTCTTTATATACACAAAATTTACAAAAAGGAAACAAATGTTATGTATAAAAACAATAGGTACAAACTAGTACAAACGTACTACTAATTTCTTAAGAAATTTTGCTAGCAGCCCTGTGACAGGAGAAAAATAGAAGAAATATAGACACAGTGTGTAAATATACGATAGCAATTAACGTATAACAATGCGAGAAAAAAAAAATAACAATTACAAAATATAATTATGAATTCATGTAAAATCATAAGATACTCTGTCTGCAAACTTTAAAGATGCTGATTATTTTCTTTTTTTAGAACTCCCTGGCTGGGTGTTAATACCGGCGTCGCATTTAATTACCTAAAGTACTTACTAGCAGAAAACTTCCTCTGTATTGTAAATCATACAAATATTTGTCCTTTCGATCAAATGAAATTACTTTATAATTCCATAAACGATAAATTACGATTACATCTTTATTTAATTAAAGATTTTTTTAAACAACTTTAAGAGACCGAAAGCAACTGATTTACAAAAAATCCTTCCACTAAAAGACCATCATATAAATATCCCACACCGAGCTACTTGAGCCCGCAAAATATTTTCAAATCGCCGCATCTAAATTTTAAATTCAATTGAAGACGCCTTCCCCTTAATTCGCAATTCCTATGGGGAGAATTGGTGGGCACAAGCTAACGTGTCGCGAGGGGCGTCGTATCTCACACCATCGGGAAATGATTGTATAATATATGTATATTAGGTACTTTAAAGTAAGTAATATATGTATTTTAAGTAGCGTGGGACGTCCTCTGGCCAGATGGCGGTACGACTTACACAAGAGGGCCGGCGGCGACTGGATGCATAAAGCAGCAGACCGGGCTCAGTGGCGTACCTTGGGAGAGGCCTATGTCCTGCAGTGGACTGCAACGGGCTGATGATGATGAAGTACTTTAAACGAATTTCTTTCATCATGCATTTAAGGATTTCGGTTTTTGGTGCTTGAGTCAAGAAGTTTTTATTGAAAGTTATTTTGGAGTATAGTTTTATGTTAGTTTAAGTTTGCTTTCGGCATTTCTCTTTTATTTCTGCCGCAGTCTAGCTTTAGGCGATGGTGATAGCTAGACTACATCGGAAAGTAAAAATCAGGAAAAGAAAACTCATTTTTTGGTCTAAAAATGGTTTAAACTTCCATTAACTTTGTTTTTGATCTTATCATATTCTTAGGAAATACTAAATCAAAATCGTACCAAATCTGCTATTTTGCAAAGAATATGGGCACAAAATAAGATGTTAACATTTTACACAGGAGTTCCAACACATTCTACCTTACAAAAAGAAAAATAATACAGATTTAATACCTAAGTATATACTATTTTCTGGATTATACTATTCTATAGTATGTACTATATATCTCAAATTATGTTTACTATAAGCGATGACTATGTAAAAAGAGCACACTATCGTTAATTACAGCTCGTCGATAAGACTCGGCGTGACGTCACAACTTCTGAGATGAGCTTAAGTTTCTACTTTGCGAGTGTGGGGTAAGATTTAATGGAAGCGACAGTATTGAGCATTACAGAAGATTATTAAGAAACAAAAAAGGCACATGTGTTTTTAGTGGATTTTTATTCGTTTTCCTTCACCTTCGTCAGTCTTAGAATAATTAAAAAAGCACATAAACTTTGAAAAGGTCACATTGGTACTTACCTGCACTGGAGATCGAACCTGCACCTCAACCATACAAATCCATACATAGAACCACAAGGCCACCACAACAAACATTATTACAACAAAAAAAGTTTTTTCAAGTACTTCAATACAAATATCTCCGTTAAAATTATCCTTTAAAAATATGCAATTACAAATCCGGAAGATGATAAACAGTAATTGTGATAAAGTCTACCGCTTCCAGCCTCTCTATCACGTCCGTTGATTAACGTTACCAAACAAAGTTAGATTCGCCAATCTAACTATAGTTTTTACTCAGTTCCTATTAACTGGCTGGTGTTTTAGAAGGTAACTTTTAATTGCGACCGCTGGGACCGTCCTCTGGAGGCTTGATAGAGAAATGTCGCGGAATATAAGTAATGTATGCATATCTAAGTTGTTCTTTGAATAGTTTTAAGTGCGCATTAAAAGATTGTCGTGGTTTCTGAAAGTACTAAGCTTTCACAAAGTCAATGTTAAAATAAATAGTAAGTTAACGAATGAATAAATGAAATAATGAGTAAATAAATAATAAGAAACAATACGTCTAGCGCCGATCCCAAGTAAAATGAAATTGTCACTGTTGTTATTAATTGTTTTATCTTCTTTCTGTCTCTTTGAGTGATTTGTACAGTAATAATCAAGATTTGAAGATTATATTGGTTTGATTTTACAGAAAGTGAGGGTTATTTTAGACAAGTAAAAAAAAACCCGTTTGGAATATATAGTTTCTCAGCTAAAGCTCATAACAACATTTAAGAAAGGACGATAGCTGGATTTCTTTTGCAAAACAATTTAATTAAAATCAGATATTTATATTGCATTATAGAGCAAGAAGATCATTAAAGAACTAACATAAGATGAATTTCTCAACTCCGAATTAAACGTAACTTTCTTTACCACTTCACCATTAGTTAACTTAAGTACAATTTATTTATTAATTTACACCTAACCTCGATACTGCGATCCGTATAAGTTGTTACGTGTTACGAAACACAATACACCTCTGGCAGGGAGGCTGTTTCCCGTGATCCCGACTTTTATCTCCTGATTGGCGATTCGCGTCACGGCGAACGATTTATCCATGTGTATCGGCCCAATACTGGCCAAATGTGCGTCGATTTTTTATTTCTTGAGGGTCGGGCATTTAGTTTTTTTTTTAGTGAGAGTTGAGACCTTATTTCGGATTGGTTGATCTATGAGGATTTTAGTTTTAAATCGAGTTCGTTAAATAACTGCTTCGGCCCGTCAAGATAAATTCCTACTTAGTTTAATTTCAAGTAGCTACAAGGTATTTTTCATGTAATTTCTCAGTTCTTTTTTGCATACAGACAAAAGTAGAGACTTACGTCAGTAGAATGACGCAAAAGTCACAGTCAAAGTACACATCACAATACAATTTGGAGACAAACCATTTTTAACCATTCTTAACCATTTTTAACCTTCAAAAAATATAATTACACCACATTAACTCCAAAAACTTTAAACCTACAAAATCACGGAGATCATATCAAAAACCACCGTGCATTAACACGAATCCAAAATGAAAAATCCCGATGAATAAAACTTCGTTTAAATTGAAAATAATTTACAATGCATGGAAATTGGGCCGGCCTTTGGTGTGGGACGCAACGTGCGTCGACACCCTTGCACCGTTCCATGTTCTAAGTTCGGCGGTCGCGCCCGGCGCTGCTGCTGGAGCTGCGGAAACCCTAAAGCGACGAAAATATAATAACCTTACGGGCAATTATATTTTTGAGCCCTTTGGGGTTGAAACGCTTGGGCCATGGGGACCGGGTGCACGAGCTCTGTATAAGGAACTCGCTAAGCGCTTGGTCGACTCCACCCGTGATCAGAGGGCTGGACTGTATTTCGCGCAAAGAATTGGTATTGCCATTCAGCGTGGTAATGCGGCCAGTCTCCTGGGCACGTTTCCCGCCATTGGCGGAGATGAGGATATTTTTTTCGACGCTTTGTAAATATGTAATTTTTTTTTTTAGTTACATAAGTTTAGTCATAAATGTAGATATTTCTTGTTTTAGTATTGTTTCTGTTAAATAAAGTTATTTCTTGTATTGGTTACACGAATAAAATAGTATGCATGGAGAGATTTCCTTTCAAAGTTAATACGCCTGATTGCTCGGTTATCGGGGAAATGTTGGGCGCCACTGACAGATGAATTCGCTTCAGTAGTCCGTCAGTCGTGTGCAGTTTTTCTGGTAAAGCTAATATTGACAGGCTACAGCTGTTGTTTGATCACCCATGCATACTTCTAACCCAGTAGGTATTAGGTACGACTAGCTGTTCTCGCGACTTCGTCTGCGTGGAATTTAAGAAAAGATGTTTAGTTTATTTTCGTTACTCTTTATTACATCAGCTACCTGCCGAAAAAATCCTGTCAAAATCGGTTCAGCCATTACGTTCGTATAAGTGGGCACTAAAAGACAGACAGAAAGACAGACGTATGTACCGTACCAGGGGCTACTACATTGATATTAACCTACCAATTACTTTTCATTTATTTTATTCTTACTCACTCTTTCCCGCTGCTGGTCAAGTCTAGATACTCTTAAACTCGCACCACCACACTACTTTAAATTAAAATGACAGTAACTTAATATTGTCCGTGTGGTGTCCGGATATAAAGAATAGCACTACCCCATATCCTCCACTGGGTGTCGTAAATGGCGACTAATGGACCTTAAGACCTAGTGCACTGTACCAAGCACCTTGGTTCACCCGAATGGGGTTCCCAAAGAGGGTTAGTGTCAGGCAGGCGGCCGACTATAAAACCATAGCCAAAACTTTAAGCAACATGTCTAGAAGACGTGTTGCGCCGACCCCAAGTAAAATTGGGATAAGGGCAGGGGAATGATGAGTAACTTAATATTCCAAATAGTGGCTTCATTGTGAAATGTCAAGCTTAAAGTTTGAGTCTTAAGTCGATTACACAAAAAGTGTAGCCAACTTAAACTGTAAGGAAAATTGGCTAGAACATTCCCAGACTTTCGAATTTGACTTATAAACTTAAGATTCTATTGCATAATATATAGCTGAGCGTCTGAACACACTAATCTAAAAGTTTTCAAACGAAATTTCCAATAATAAAACGCCAAGTGTAAAATCAGAAAATATACGTCGATTTTACAACTGCAGTCTTACTAATTTATGAAGCCCTAGTAACAAATATTGTGATCAATATAATATAGTTCAATATACACGTGTTTTCGCTCCGTTAGATATCATGCACATAATTTAAGCCCCCAAACGTCACGTAGTCAGCTCGGATGACCGGGGTTTAACGACCAAAACTTAGACTCATGTACTCACTAAACATTTATTATTTAAACACAATCGCAAGGTAACCCTTACCAGCGGTTTGTTCATGACATTTGTAGCATTTTTACTAGTACTCCCGATGTTAGAAGCAAAATTGTTCAGTATGTATTAAGCAAATTGATATTAATTATATTCGCAAGTACGGAAGCGAGGTCTGCACTCTGCATTCACATTTCAAATTTATATAAGTTTATGCGGCAATACTACCTACGTCATATTAATTACAACTTTAACAATTTTGCATCTAACTTCCCGCAACCACTGCTAGCCTGGTACTCGCGCACGCACGTAAGACAAACTTTCCATTGTTTCCGCATTATGCCGATGTCGTAGAATCGTATAGACCGCTGCGACTGCTGGTGCTCTGGTAAAATGCATGAGCACCTCTTTGTAGGCGAGGCGATAAAACTGTCTGGAACTGCAGCCTTCAACGTTTTTGTTTCAATGTGTGATCAAATCGGCGGATTATACAGCTTAGGACTTAAAAATGGGTATAGTTTTAAAACTTTTTTTGAATTATGTACTGATTGTTTGTTATTCGCTACCAAAGTCACTAATTTGAATATTGAATGATTTCGCTCTAAAATAAAAGAAAATATAGTTCTAAAATACAGCTCAGTATCAGGTGAAATGTGTCTAAATGAAGGGTTAAACAGTGTTCCCTGTGAATTATAGACCCGCAGTAGGGTCACATTCCATAGAACAAATTTCAAGCGACGGTGACCCCAAAGTTTGTTGTTATTAATTAAGAGTTACTCTAAAAATAGTTCAAGTATTTGTCGAGATGGTTTTCATGTAAATCTACATAAATGTGCTTGTATTTATTGATTGAAAGGCTAATATTTTTGCAGATATACACGTCCGAAATGTCGGTTAGAGTAATATAGAAAATCTCCGAATCTATCTCTTTAACAGTAAAATTTCACTAACACGAGTTAAAATTACGCATTGCCTTTATAAGTTTCCTCGCAGAACTTAAATTTTCTTGAAAGTTTAAAAATAATACAGAATATGTTACCAATATCCTCAATAGATAGAACCCGCCTCTCACACTTGTGCATAACAAGTTTTTAAAATTTCCCTAAAATGTTTTTCTTTGAGAAACTAGACAAAGTTTTAACGGCCGCTTAAACTAACATTTTTATTTTCATCTGTAATGTGTTTTTTGTAAAGTAAACCTATTACATTTGACTATCGGATCGAGTATTGGAAGCTCGCCAGCAATATACAAAATCATTTTTCTCAGAAACTTTAAGTTATTTAAATATTTCCCTCGTAAAATGTATTTTTGTTTGTTGGCTCCTATTAAGGGAAGACTATTTTTGTATATCTTTTAAAAATGCTTTTTCAATAGGTTATGGTCAGATCTGTTGAAGATTAAAAATGTAATATGAAAAAAATATCTGTGTTATTCCACAAAAAGACCTACTTAAGCAAAAGTTTACACTTACTGTCTACCAACTTGGCATAACTATGCTAATAATGGGAAACATTAATATAAAATATAGTACCTTTCTAACTGTGGGACGAAAGAATCGTCTTTTCAGGCTATACATACTTACAAGCGACTATATCCTAAGAACGCTATGCATGCAATAAGTACTAAAAGCATATTAACTTTAAGGCACATTAAAAATACTCATAAATAACGTTACATTCGCTAATACAGCATGACATAAATGTTATTGAGACGGGAATTTTTAATACATTATATCTAACTTCGCATAACATGGAGTCGGGGACCTAATAAAGTGTAGTAAGGAATTTATGATTGTGTTCAATATGATGCATTTTAAAGGGAATAAAACTCAGTGTACGATGTATTAGTGTCAATAAATGTGTATTAGTAAACTTATGCATATCAAAATTGTTGTTGAACCAGCTTGTATTTCAAATACTGCAAAGTAAATCTATCAAAGTATATCTCGTGAACTGAAAAGAGACAAAAAAAAGAATATCTGTAAAGTACCTAAAATATAAGTGATGATTTTAAGAATTAGAAATGGAGTACCAGGAGTTTATAAATAATAGTAACTACACCCATTTAAGGGACCTATTTGCATCTACTAAACACAAAGAAAAATCTACACTAATAACTGTATACGTATAGTCCAAATTGATACTCGCCCAACTAAAAGGATCTATACAAAACGGGAGTACAAAGAAACGTAACACAATTCCAAATAGGTCTGAAAGCGTCAGAAAAGGCAATAGAGTAATTACGTTTGACACAAAACTTTAGTTGCAATTGCTGAAAGAACAGCGGAAGCGAAGGCGCTCGTTTGCCACTTCCTTCCTCCTGGGACGCGCTACTAACTGAAATGTGCTATAATAACGAACGGGAAATATATAGCTGTGTGTGATAGACGCGAGTTTATGTGCGCCTGGTACTCGGGCATAGTTTTTCTTTATGTTTTGGTGACCAAAACAGTTGCGTCAAAACAAAACAGACCGAAGTGACGATTTTTCGACGCTTTGTAAATATATTATGTTATTTTATAGTTATATAAGTTTAGTTCTGAATGTAGATATCTTTTGTTTAGTATAGTTTCTGTCTCACATTAAAAGGGCGACTATTTAAAATATTGTCGTGTAGTGATAAAGCTAAGTCGAATAAAAAAAACTTAAAAGAAAATTCAAAGAAATATCTGCAGTTGTTGTTTACCAATTGCCATTTTTAAAGTCTATCAATTGATTGATGTAGATAAAATTGATTATTGACCTTAAAAAACTACTCTTTCTCAGTATTTAAATAAATCATCATTACGTATCAAAAATTTATCGCATTTTCGACCGTTTGCCATAAAAACATACGTCATTCTTATCAAGCTACTATGAAAATAATAATCACAGTATTTGGACAAACATGTTTGTTAGTTAACAGTTCTCTGCCGTTTATGGTGTCCTGGTACATCGGATTAGATAACATTTTATTAGTTGTTTTTACGTCGGTACAATAATCATTTGGGGTGAGGGCATTCAATTAGTGTTGTTGGTTTTACTGCGACATCCTTTTGGACAATGTTGCGGTGGATTGGAACATACAGATTACATATAGCAAACATTTTTTTTTATTATCCTTACAAAATCTTAAACACGGAGTGTCTCATAAAATACCACTTAGTTTATCGTAGAACACTATTAATAATAACTCAATCAATCAAAAACCCATGTTTACTTATGCTTATATTATCTCTATTCAAATATTTTAAGTTATACGTGCTACACGTGGCAGATATTACACTAAGTAATAACCATTCTTACCCAGATCTATTTGACAAGCGCCCAATGCATTTTCAAAAGAGAATTTCATCCATATCTGCATTCTCGTTCGTTTCCGAGTCTACTTGTTGAGCAAAATATTTTTCAATATGATCCGAGTGTTACGCATTACCCAGATTGAATTCCAATTGAAAACGCTTCGGAATATGTCAGACAATTCTGTAATAAATATGCTTATTGCATATGCACTCGCAATTTTACTATCGTATTTTCTGGATTGGAATTCTCACGATCGTTTTAAGATTGGCTTTATTCGCCTAAATTCGAGGATAGTGCTAAAATCCATTTGAATATATCTGGCACTATAAAACTAATGGAATTACTATTTTATTAGAAAGCAATATCTCGAATACTTAATCAAAATATAACTTTGCTCGGAACGTAAAACTTAATCTAAAATATTTATCGAAAACAAAGCAAAATAAAGGACACCTTGAAGATTACATTCCCCGTAAATTATCTGGCTGAAATTCCTTGCAAGAGTGCTTAGAGGCGTTTAGGTTTCTAAGACACAGGGAGGTATTCAGGCATTCAGTGTAAATCTTGTGAGCGCGGGAATGCGGGCCTGTGTCGCCGGCATGACAGCTTTGCAATTAGGCGTCCCGCAAAATGGCGGTGCCGCGAAATTACCGCGCTCTACGTAATGCTCCGTGCAGACTCCAGCAAAGATTTGAACCAATATTGGATGTAATCCCAAGTAACATTGGCTTTAGAGCATGATATTGGTCGATTTACATAAAATTAATCTAGAATAGAGCTTAATGGACGCTGTTGTTGCTTGATTTAATAAATTGCAGGCAACTCTATAATGGTTAGAGGCAAGCTCGGTTCGTTGAATCTGAATACAGATGTAGACAGTATGTGTATTAGTTAAGTAGTTTGTAAACTAAGTTCTATAGTAATCAACAAGACTAATTCAATAGTTTATATTAAGATATGATTAGGTAACTTTATAACTTAAGAAAATACTTACATTATGGGATGTTTGTCCTGATTTAAAAATAATTAAATGTAGGTACGTCATATTTAGCATAAGTTGTATGAACATGGAATATTATTTTTTATTTAATTACACTTTATTTACATTTTCCTTTTTCATTACGATATTTACATAGTGGCAAATGTGTCTGAATACCGTAATTACTAAAAAAAAACTTACAATACAAACCGTATCTCCACAAACTTAAATTTTCCCAAAGTTCCTTCTAAAATATCTCAAAGACAGTTTATCGAGCATTTCCTGCTGTCACGAACTAAAAGCGCCTACACATGTGGCGCCAACATTGGCCCAACAGGCCAACACTAACGTATGGCTTAGGCTTACCCTGGCTGACTTGCGTAACTTAGTTTCGCCTGAAGTATCAACGGGCTGATTAAGTGACTTGCGATTCGTGGCTGATTTTGTCAAAGCAAATCGCCTGTCGAATGTTTACTTGCAAATAGAGTTTAGCTAATTGTAAACTGTAATTAAGTTTGGTGTGATGCTCTATTCGTGACTATACGATATAGAGTTGACTTTATTGTTTTTACACTATTGTGTAATGTTTATAATAATAACAATGTTTTCTATTTGTTCAGTTATATAGTTTTAATATCGTATGTATGCGTAGTTGGCAATGGCCAATGACTATCGTGAAATAAAACGAAAAAAGGTGTTTAGTTTTACGATTTCAGATTTGTTTCTTTAAATAACAACAACTATTAAGCCTTAAATAGATTCCAGCTTCAATCTCAAACGTCTTCAGAACCCCCAAATCCCCGAAGAGAAAAAATTTAAATTGCAATTCCGTGGTTCACAAGAGAGGCTCGCAATAGGCGTAAATTGCTCCTTATTCGTTCCCGACTCGATCCCGTTACGTGGTCTAATGGCATCGGAGTGTAGGTAAATACTGGGTAAATATATACGGCGGGGCTTTTACCGTATTTGAATAAGACCTGCCTCGCTCCGTTCGACGTGTAGCGAATAGTTTTTGTGTACTCTACGTTTTCCTGGTGCCCTAGTACACAAACGTAATTATTTTCATGTAGGAGGATATAGTCCTACAATTATATATAACAGCAACATTATATTTAGTTTTAAAATCCTATCCGTTCAAGCCACTCATCTGCCGTATATTTTTGTTTATAAAATCAGCAGACAAAATAGTGAATCACGAATCATTACTAACAATTTTCATACCAATATAAATTGTTGTTCGAACTAATAACGGTACAAAACTACCATTTGCTAGCTGAAATTTTGTTAGTTTAAATAATTCAACATTGAACATACATAGTGAAGTAATTGTTGAGATATAAACAATACCTTTATGTGGTATCGTATAAATGGGATTTCATGCATAGCGTTAATTGCACGAATGTGCGTAGTGTCCACAAATTTCTGGCATCCTGGTACATTTTCCTGAACAAGCGGTTGTAATGCAAATCAACGTGGGTAGGGTGACAATGCGCTGCGTGCGGATAGGACAATAAGAGTTTATTTTTGGAAGCCTATAGTTTTCGTGCCAGTGTTTTGAAATAATATTTCTGGTTTTTATTTTCAAGCGTGTATAAAATAAAATATTTGCCTAGTCAGTTGTAGATTTTTACTTTTGTATATACAAAAACTGTGTATCTGTTTTGATTACAGATTGGTTTAGAGGAGTTTCAATCACGCGCCTGCGTGAAAAACACACAATAACACGCACCTAAGCTAATTATTCTGTTTACGAATGTATTCTATTAAAATTAATCTATTTCTATTATAAAAACTTTTAAACTTGATATTTTGTTGTGGTATTGTTTCGCGTGCTGTGGTAGTGAGAAATGTTTTTTCAGTCTATAAATACGCAACTTAAAAAAAAAACAATAGAAAATTGTAACTGCATAAAAAAAATAATTTCTCTATTGCTGCTCTTTTAAAGCAACACGTAAAATATAATATTCGAAAAAAAAATGCATATTTTTAGGAGTTATTCGCGAATATTTTTTCAACAGTTTGGTGAACCTATTTGAGTATATTTGTTGCATTCAAAACACTGTTATGTGGCACTGTGTTACTAAGGTATTCGCAGTTGAAGCTAAACTTGCAACCGTAACGTGTTGGCTGGTCTATGCCATCGGGGTAGCGGGATACGAATGTTATTTGAACGTTAAAAATATAATAAAACTAAAATATACCTTTTAATAAATGTTTAATTTTGTAATCAGTTGGTAGGGCAATGAACAAAATAAAATTATTTAGAACTGAATAAAGATTACAGCGATATTTAAGGCTTACTTTTTGAAAAGAAAACTTGACATTTCTAAAAAGATACAAGTGGTATATTAACACTGCATTAATCTGAGACAGATTAATGATTTATGTAAATATGTATGGTAAGTTGTCTCACTTTGAACCAGGTAAATTTTAAAGTCCCATGCTGGGCTGGATTTTCAATCAATGCCTTCAATTTTTTGTGTTTAGTTAGCATATTTATTTAGCTTCAATTTTGTAAAACATTAATTTCTCATATTCTTTTTTGTTTCGGCGTAAAACATGTTTTTCTGAAAAAATATTTTTGGTTCAATGTGTACTACCGGTGGTACACATTTAACCAGGGTGTGGTCCATATTGAGCCACCTTATTAACTATGTCTTATAGATCAATTTATAAGGCAAATACTTTGTAATAAGAAAAATCAGTCTTATATTTATTAAAATCACTTAATAATTAGCCAAATCGGGTTCCAAAGGCATCCGGAGTTTCATGGCACCTGATCTGTGCAGCTTAACACTTAGGCTTGGCCTCAAGCATGTTGGCAGTCGAATGCACCATTTTATAACAAATTAAAACAATTGTAGAAAAAAAACTCATTTAACGACTTGGATGTACACAATAAACCATGGTTCAATGTGTAACACCCCCAGGTGGTTCACTGTAAGACACACCAGGTTTAGATAACTAATCTTAAAAATTTACCGGCATACCAATCACTTAAAAACTCGAATCGTAGCGCTTTTAATTGCTAAATAACCGTAGAATACAGTGTACATATAAATAAATTGATATTATTTAAATGAAAAAAGCTAAAAAAGAATGAAATTTGAAAAAAATATTTACTTTTTGAGTCAATTTGCTTTCAAATGCTCCTCACACAACCAATTGGCACGCGATCGCCACGTAAATTAGTGGGCAGTAAGGGATCGTAAATACCTCTCTTTCACTCATATTAGCGCGGTTTAGCAACGTGGCGTTTTCGAGATTCGGCGGTGGTTCAATGTAGCTGCCTGGTTCACTGTGAGACACCCGACCCTATACATGAATATTATTTCTGTTAATCAGAATGCAATTCCTATTACAAATATGCATCACACCTTAGTTTTTCTGAACGATTATACTTTCCCAACCTTTCACCTACATTAAGACACTATAGGCTCAAAACAAATTAATGAAAACTACACCCAGTAATCTTGACCCATCAACCGCTACAAGTTGTTCCCTTAGAGCAGTCTTGACACATTTGTCAGGTGGCACAGTGTGGATGTTGGTAGCACTCCGCACGTAATGAGGTTTACACTGTACGATATTGATATTTGTTATACTTCAATGGAGCCGTTGTGTGAATTTGGTTTTACTTGGAGCACCGATGCGGGACGCAGTATTCTGCGTTAAGCAGTTAAACATTAATATGTGTTATGCAGTTGTTTCAGGTATTTCAAAGGAAGTATTCTCAATTTGCGTATATTTTTGTAGTTTATTGCTCTTAAGGAATCGAAGACGTGGCTTAAGCCATAGACTTGTATTAGTGCTCTCTTTATAATATACACTAACGTTGAAAGGCATTCTTTTTTTAAATCAATTCCTGCACTAAATTATTTAATCTTTGTATCGCGGGGGGTTTCCAGACATTCAATTCACATGCACAGAGACACCCAAACTCAGAACAAGCATTTGTTGATAGCACAAATTCTTGTCATACGCGGGGATCGTACCCGCGGCACACATAATTGGCGTGGTGACCACTCGGTGAATCGGTATACCACTCGGCTATTCGTCAAAATGGTATGGATGTATATATAGGTATGGTAGGCCCTTTCAAACCTACGCTATATAATCATGTGTAAGCTATCTACAGCTTCGCACACAATGGTCAGCGTTGCTTCGTTAGCCTGTTCTTGAGCAATGACGTCACGTTTGATGTGATTGTCTTGTAATTGATGTAATCCGTTTAGCTGCGATCACGAAGCGCGAGCTTGATTATTTGCTACTAGCCGCTTGGTTACATATTTACTATGAGTACTGTCACGAGCAAAAACTGTACAGTTGCAGTAGATTTCTTATGAGATATTTCTGAACCTGTCATTCCTGATATTATAATTGGAAACTAAACATAAAATGTTTAATCGGAAAGACAATTTCATGATTTCATAAATTATTTGACTAGGATTTAAAAGATACGTAGATAAACGCAACAATTATTTTTTTAATGTAAAAATATTTATGGGTCTCGGGCTGGATCACTTGTTCAGTGTCCTATGTCTAATATGTCGGAGTGTACAATTAAAGTACTCTCTATTTTCACATAAACAGTCAAGCAATATTGTGTAAGTATAAACAATTATTTTATGCGATCCTGGTACTTTAGCACCGAAATAACCTGTTCTGTGTCCTATGCAAAATATATCGGAGTGTACAATTAAAGTTCTAAACTACAGCACACTGTACACCGCATGCGCCAAAATCCTATTAGTATTCGTTCCCCATTCGCCACAGATAAATATCCAATAACAGCCTATAACTGTCCCCATTCACTTGTTATTGAAGAAAAATTATTTCATTTATACGTTCCCTAAATACATTTGAACACGCATTCTTTTGTCTTTATAATGCTATTGTTTTTGTTAAACAAATGAGAAGGAAATGTGTCGGCCATTACCTTAATAAAAATGAGAGAAAACAATCGTTATCACAAAACAGAAAATCTGTGGAATAAGGAGACAGTTCTGTGTGTTACAGGAAAAAACGCGATGATAACTTTTCATAATTGTCTTTTTGAGGAGGCACGTACCACTACTAAATGGTTATAATCGTTATGTGTCCTAATCGTTAAACAAGTACTATTTGAGGTGCATTGCTAAATGCAATTCATAGAGCTTATGTCGGAATAAAACACATTATAAATAAGCTTCACAGAATACCATCAATAAAAATGTTTTCAACTCTTTATACGCTAAGTAAAAGATTCGTTATATTCCTAGAATTTCATTAGGAAACGAAGTCACTAATTACTTCGGCACTCCGATCGGGCACTCGGAAAAGGGCCAATTCATCGAATTCCAATTAGAAAAAACTTATTCTGACGCCGCTACGGAAGTTTCGGATTCATTGTTTTAGTCGCATTGTGATCCAATGTCAGAGGGTTTTATTTGTCACACCATTATCCACCTTATCCTATGGGCAATAAGAAAGTTTCAGGTGGGGCATCTATTATTAGCTCGGGCTTTAAACGGGGACAGATAAAATTGAAGTTTCCTGTAATTTAGTTCAATTGAAGCGGCGATTAAATTGGTCTTATTACATTTTGTTCATGAAGCACAAAGGAATTTACTTCTATTTGTTTCTTATTTATCTCTTTAAGAATTAGGAAAGTAGGTCTTTGAAATTATTGCTGTTTACATTCAAGTTGAACGGTAAACATTTTTTTTAATTTATTGATACTGCCTTGAATGATATATTTTGAGTGAATGGCACTAAACAACGTGTATTTGTATGATATTTTGCCCTAATTATTATTGAAGTAGTATTGAACTGTTACAGTGTGTGGATATTGTCAAAATAAAGAAAATACCTAACAAAATCCTCCCACTTGCACTCTCTTCTAATTACTTTTATATTTTTCATAATAAATATGTATATTATTCAAGTTATACCCTGCTTATATCCAAGGCAGCGTGCCGCTAAGCTGCTGTACTTGTCACAACAGATTGAAACATAACATCCTCTCGCGCACTCCGGAGGGCCAACCACCGCCTCAAAGGCCCGCCGCTGACTGCAACTTTCTGTCACCGTGACTTTTTGTCACTTAATCAAGTGCAATGAAAACTATACTGAGTGCGCTCATTATGGTGACGTGATAATTCGGTGACAAATAGTTGCAGCAGCAGGCAACGTGACTATCACTCGCCCTGTATACTGCTATGGGAGTACGCTCTAAAAGTATCCTTAAGAAGGTAAGTATATGTCAATGCGGTTATGGAAACGAGACGCCATTCTTAGCCGTGTAGTGCGCTGTCACGCTTTCACAATTGCAATAGTACCCGACTGGCCTGTTGGTCTAGTGGTTAGTGGCCCTGACTGCTATACCAGATGTCGTGGGTTAGATCCCCACCCAGGGCAAATGTTTGTGTGATGATCACGATCATTTGTTTGTGTCTGGGTGTAATTTGTATACATAATTATAATACGTATGTGTTTAGAAGTATGTATGTCAGTTATCTAGTACGCATAATGCATGCTCTGCTTAGTTTGACACAAGATGGCGTTGTGTGAAAGTCGTGGCAAATATTATATTAATATTACTTTAAGAGATGATGGTAGGCCTCTAGGTACATTTTCCTCATTGGATTTTTACAATTCTCACGATATTTTTTCCTCATTGCTGCGGTAAACTGCAAATGACTAAGATAAGGAATTAATAGGGCTTATCCTCCGGCCATTGGTATAATCTAATTAATTAAATTAATTTTAAATTGTCTCGCGTTTGAATGGTGAATGGTGAAGAAAACCATGTTTTGAAAAAATGTAACTTTTTGATTTGGAATTATTTTTTGTAATGTATTAATGATGTTAGATTATGTTCTTTACAGTAATTTAATCACTTTACAGTCAGTAAATCGTAGAAGAGAAGTCATATTTTAGTAATATAAACTCAAATCTCGAAGACTCCGAAGAATTGACAACCTCCTTTTCCAAACCGGTCAAAAACCAAACCATAACAATTTAACCAAACATAAATACCAATACAACTCTATTACGAAGATAAAAACGAATTTAGCTAAACTACATACATATTACTTTGTATTTTTGTGGAAAATTCGTCGGTCCCTTGAATACGAGATGAGGTGGGGTTATAAAATAGATAGTTACACATGCAATGGGCTAAACAAGCCGGCTTTGCGTGAGATCAACTGTGCTTGCTTACTTGTGAACGAATAGAGGATTGTGGCCCGCGGACCTGGATGTGGTAAGTTTAATGACCACGTGAATCTGTTTCAAGTTTTTGAAGGAAAACTTTTGGAATGTTTTACCGAATATTTTGATTTTTTTGATGCTAGTTCAATTGTATTGGTTGTTTTTTTTTTGCAAAATTGGTGGCTGGTGGATAAGATTAACACTATTTCCATTGGACTACTGAAGTATACAGATATTGGGTAACATAATGATATGAGTTTTATTTAGCTTAAACATTTATCGTCACTTTTCAAGACGCCGCAAATTACTCAAATATTTTTAATGGTTTATTCAACTTTAGTATATGTTATGACATACACCGTGACTTTTAGGTCGTCTTAAAAAAGCAGCCCAGTTCATGTATCCAATGACTAGTAAACGTTTATAATAAAAAAATATGTTTTTTTTAAGATTTGAATGAATAAAGATATTATTCATTATTATGACACAAGGCAGTTTTACGAACACTCTGTAGTGAGCGCGGTCCGAACCTTGTGCCAAAGGGGCCGCGCGGGCGGCGCGGCGGCGTCTTATCACAGGTCATTCACCTTAGCGTAAAACAGCTGTCTTACTATTGCAATCATAATGTTCGCAGTAAGTATGTAGCATGTATCTTCAACAGTTTGATACGTAAACATTTTTAACAGGATGTTTCATATTTCCAATGTATTATTTATTTTTTTCATGCATATTATTTTAATTAATGATAAAAAAATTATATTCGCGCCTAGAGGTATTTTATGACGGATACATTGTGTGGACGACTTTTTTAAAACGACCTAAAAATCACGGTGTATAATCCATAGTAAGTAAACCGGTCACCATAACAAGGCCATACTCGCCATACCAAGTTCCTAATCTTTCAATACAAAGAAAAGAAAAAGAAAGATGTGTTGCATAATTTTCAGTGATAGTTTAATACCACATCCAAACACAGTACTTAGTATCTCTGTCTGTTAGCAAGCCACGTAGCCGTCGTTTGTTTTCATGCGCGCGGGGCACTTTCGGGCCTCGTCCGAATTGTCGGCTCTGCCCGATATGACCACGTCCTAACGAATAAACCCCGGACATAGTGCGTTCTTCACAAATATACAACGACGAAAGATATTTGTTCTTCATATGGACATTCAATTTTACTGCTGCGTGTATTTTTTTAGGTTGTTTCTCTTATGTGACTATATTTAGTTGGTTTTAGTTTGTGTGGCATTTTGGAAACTTATTGTTAAGATTTCGATATATCAGTATGCGTTTCGGACATAACTAGTTTCAAATCTCTAAGTTTAGTGAATATGCTGCTAGATTCTGAAGGTTATTATAGTAAGTACATTGAAATAGATCCCGTCTTCGCCTTTTCATCATCACTTCCTGGTGTCTCCAGGTATGATTGGAAATAACATTTTGAATTTTGAAATAATTGGGTATTTAAGAAAAAACGAAAAGAAATTACATATTGTGATAACTGTCGTGAGGTGGATTCATAACCTAACTGTCGCGATCCCGACGCCGCGTCAGCTCATTAAGGACTCCGTTTGGGTCCGAAGCTAGTCGGGCTATCCCGATAAATACGCGTGAGTAAACCGTTAACAGATAATTAGAAATTATATACGTACACTACATCTGAAAGCTTCAAATAGTGTGATGTTTGATCTATGTCGAGTACACTAAAAAATCAGTGGTACCCTTTTAAATGCCAATAACATAATATAACCAATAAGGAAGTTTTAAGTTAGCCAGGCATCAAACGTTAAGGCCGAAACGCAAGAGGCGAAAAACGGGAATCCATATTTGATGTGCCAAGTCCGTTTAAATTATTCATGCTAGGGTCGCGATTGAGGAATAATTCTCGTGGGTCGCTTACAGTAACCTACAGGCCGCCGCGTAATGTTATTGCAATTGTGGGAGAGAGATAGAGCATTACATGGCGTACTGCATCGTAGAATGGCGTCTCTCTTTCACGTCTGCGATAATCTTACTTTAAGATTTGTTGGTAGGCCTACAGGCCGCATGGCGTCCAATGCATGCCCCTATTTTATGTGCGATGCTTTTATGGGCAAGCAAAAAGTGAGTGAGTTTTTTATAGCGTTTCTCAGATATTGGTTGGTATTTTAGTTGTGAGGACTGTAAATCAAAGTCAGGTTTGCCGCCTCCCGCGCTCGAGTTGTTTGGGCATCTGAGATTTATATCCGGTATCAAAAGATCCTGCCATAGAATACTCTATAGGCTGATATATTATTTCAGCGATTTTGTGCCAAAAGCTTGTATATAAATAAATACTTCTGAGGTATGTTTAAGTTGACTCAGGTGAAATTTAATGAGGTTCTTATCGCTTAACTATAATAGATTCAGTGGTGTTCATATGCAGATCGACATAATTTCCAATTCTGTAAAACGAAATTAGTGAAATAAAAGGAGTTTGACAAATATAAAAGTTTACTTTGATCTACATAATTAGAACACTATTAATCAACTTCCAAGAAAATAATAGGCAGTATCCTTTACGCAAATAGGTCTTTGCAAATCAGTAACAGTAAAATTAGATAATGATGACTAAAATCAAAGTCCTTTCCAATTGGCCATAAAAATTAGTATGCTCAAGGGGTCTTATAACAATGGTCTTACGATCAATTACACTGATTGAGATAGACTTAGTTTACGAGCCATAAACAAATTTAACACGAGTTACCGCGATGACTGTGAATGTAGGACTTATCTATCACCGTTGATATCGAAGCTAGTCGTTAAATAATCGTGTAATTTTATGTGTAATGGTTAAATCATTTTAGTAGAAGGTGGTTTGTTTTAGGTACTATTATTTGATCGATCGGGAACAGTTGACCCTAAAATATATCAATTCTTCCTCCTTCGGTATTGGAACCATCATCATCGTCAGCCTATCGCAGTCTACTAGCCATAGGCCTTTCTTTGGTACTGGTATAAGTTTCTTCATTTCTTTCTGCCTGCAAATTCTTTTCTTAAATACTTTTAGGCCAGTTTTCCAGTCCTGTCTATTGAGTCTATCTTTTGATCCTTACGCTTTCCTGTGAACTAGCTGGATTTAGATTTTCTACTTCATGATTACTATTAATCATATATCTTCTTAACATTGCTTTGATCTTTGATATAGCATTCTAGATCAATAGGTACTACATTTCATTCAAGCTCTCGGTTGCTCAACTTAAAGGAATATCTCCAATATGATACAGGGGTCAACTTCACTGGTCGGGGCATCACAAAATCTGGTAAGAAGGGATTGTGAGAACAACAATACAGCACAATGTATTTACAGAGTTATCTCAAAGAAATCGCCTTTGTTATATCATTGTGGGATATTGTCACCTTTCTGCTGGTTATTGAAAAGGTGACGAGGATTACCCAAAGACGGCTTTTATCGCAAACGCCATACAAAAGGGGATTGGTATTATTGCATTTTTTTATTGACGCTTTAAGTGCCATTTCTGTATCGCTGATATGATTAATATAGTTTATACGATTTTCTTTCAGTTAATTATTAAAAAACACTTTT
Organism: Chrysodeixis includens; assembly: GCA_941860345.1. Taxonomy (NCBI): domain Eukaryota; kingdom Metazoa; phylum Arthropoda; class Insecta; order Lepidoptera; family Noctuidae; genus Chrysodeixis; species Chrysodeixis includens. The sequence goes on along the minus strand of OW796106.1, from coordinate 10,571,734 downwards.
GTTTGTGTTGAGCTCCATGGCATTTTAAACATGCTGGACTCATAGCCACGTTGAATGTATGAAAGCAGATATGTCACATGACAAAAAGCAGTAATAGCAATTTCTGATTCTACGTAAAACCTAAGAAGTAGAGTATCTACCTCTAGATAGATTCCTTCCTTGAATCTTGAATATCATGTTTATTAACTCAACTTCTGTTATACGTTATTCGTAGACTCAGACCAATACCGAGAATTTGTCTTTCATAATATTCCAAGCCACTTCTAAGTTCCGTAATATTTTTCATTAAAACTTTACCTTTCAAAAAGCTTTTGAGGCGGAATCGACATGCTCCAACTAGGATAGGTTAAACCCAATAGAAGCATTGGCTTAACTTTCAATTTTCTGCGCTAGCACTAACCTTTAAGAAGCTTAGATCAGATTACCTCCTATTTTCACACTATTATTATTATTTTTGATGCGCAATTTAATTTTATTTGAATCACATTTTTTCCACAAGATTTTGACGAAGGTGTAATGTCACATTTTATACAACATTTCAATAAATTCCACTTTTATATTTTTTTGGCTTTAATAATTTAGTGGAAGAACTAAGATTTTAAATAACCGGTATGTTGGTCAAGTGGTAAGTGGCCCTTACTGCTATACCGGAGGTCATAGGTTCGATCTCCGCCCAGGATTAATGTGTGTGTGATGGATGAGCAGATCATTTAATTTTGTTCTGTGTCTGGGTGTAATTTATCTATAGCTAGTGTGTTTAGAAGTATATTTAGCAGTTGTCTAGTACTCTGCTTAGTTTGAGACTAGTCTCGTTTATAGTCGTGGAATATTTATTATTTAAATATGGTTGCCACATTTTTCGTGTTTTTCCTTCTTAATTGAGCGTCAATACCTAATGACAGTCATCGTTTCGTATTAATTACATAATTGCTTTACATATTAGCTCCTTTGAAGTCTGTTACCATGCTAATTTTAGTTAATATAGCTTAATTGCTTCCCTACTTAATATCCCTTTAGTCTGATAGGTGATTGGTAATTGTTTTATTAAATTGTAAACCTTTTGTTTGTGCTTATGTCGGTTTTAAAGTGTTGTGTCTGTCGGTTGATGTTGTGTTGTGGTTTAAAGAAATATGGATTGCTTTTACCTGATTTTCTTCTTATACTTTTTAGGTAAGTCAATTAATTAATGAAGGGTAATTAGAGTGTAATTTAGTTTATTATTATTACTAGTTTGATGATTTTTGCAAGTTTATAAGTTTTATTACAGTGATAGTAAGCGCTTACTGGGGACCAATGTTTCCGCAGGGTTTTAAGGTAAATATTAACTTGCTCTATAACTACAATCCATTAAAAAAATGTGTTCGATATACGATAATCTGCTTATTGTTTTTCATATTAATATTGCAGGAAAGTAGTGAACAGTATTGGAGTGGAGATGACGAAGAAATTGTAAGTCTGCTTGTTCTTTATCTTTTTTTTTTACAAATTTTAAGTACTAATTTAGTATTGTGCTTGTCCAGTCATCGTTCATATGAAGTAGGGTAATGTGGTCCTTATACATGGTTAGGCACCTAAAATTGAAATATAACTAGTGTACGTTTTTTGTCTAATCATTTTATTTTTGTAGGGCAGTAACGAGCAGTATTGGAGAGGAGAAAACGAAAATGAGGTACTTGTAAGTATCCTTTTTTTCTGAAATTGCTTAATTCTATTAAACAAACTGAAAAACCAATCCCAGATTTAATTTTTTTTCAGTAAAGTATTTGTGTTTAATTGCAAATATTATTCGATCTGCAGCGTTTACTGTTTATTAAATCATTTTTTTGCAATTTACTTTATTATCAGGGCAGTGACGAGCAGTATTTGAGTGGAGAAAATGAAGCAACTGTAAGTCTGCTTTTTGCTTTTAATTAATATCTAATTCAACCATCCCCTAAGTATGGAATAGGACAATGTTGTTCTTAAATGTTAATGGTCTAATGTATCCTGTATATACTATACTGAATATACTATAGCATAGACGTGTGCACAAGATTACCAAAAAACACTTAATATTCGAAATACTCGAATAAAAAAACAAATGAAACCATTGGGTTATCTGGAATGTTATTTCTTTTTTTTCTCGTAGGGCAGTGAAGAACAGTATTGGAGCGGAGAAAACGACAATGAAGTAACTGTAAGTCTATTTTTTTCTGAAATTATTATATTTTTGTCACTCTATAAATCAGTGTTGTACTTTTTCAGCCACCGTCTTGGGACAAGATGGGACAGGAATGTTCTTATATGCACATGCCATATCCACGTCTAATACCATTTAAAAAGCGAGTCAGGTTTTTTGGTCGCAATTTCAACAACCGCAACAGATTGCGTTTCCCCTTCTGGAGATTTCCAAAACCAGGGCCTAAAAAATGGCCGTCAAAGAAGAAAAAGTTAAATGTATTAAAACATTCGTCTGGCGTGAAGACTGAACAGTTTTACGACCCTTGCAAGCCACTTGAGATACCACCTATGCCAGATTTCAGGGCTCCTGAAAGACGGATCAGCGATGTCAGTAAGTCATTATATTTTACCAGATTTTTTTAAATATCTAGTTCTTGAAAGAGTTCAAATAAGTTTTATTCCTCTTCAGAATGTTACGAATATATTTGGCAGTTAAAAATCCGAAACGACCAAGCGGAAAGGGAGGAAGAATGTAAGTGTTACGTTTAAGGATGACATTTTGGAACCGCGCAACTAGAGTCAGTAACGTTTTGAAAGTGCCTGAGAAGGCCTACTCGAAATAAAAACCTTTTGATTTTGATTTTGATTTTGAGGCATTTACAACAAAAAATATACAGAAATCTTTGGAAAGAATTGCTTTGTTATAATTATATCTAATTTATGTTTGTTTTCAGGTAGTGAGTTCAGATCCAGAGGTATATCGTCCTATATAATTGGAGGCCATTTTACATTTTCTGGAGACTTCCCAAATATGGTAAAACCCTACAATTTACTAATCAGAATACAAACTCTCTCACATTAAGTTACGACTCTGATTCAAACTACCAGGGCGCCATCGGTTGGAAAGCGGTTGTTGGAACGTGGAAGTTTATGTGCGGCGCTACGCTGATCAGCAACAATTTTGTGCTGACGGCTGCGCACTGCTCCAGTGCATCAGGACGTGATACAACCATTGCTGACGTCACACCTAAAATAGTCAGGCTTGGGGATAAGAACATTTTGGATACTGTGCGTAATTCTTCCTTACATACTTGTGGTATGAGTGCTATTTTGATAATATGGTTACATTTGACGGGCCCGTTGGTCTAGTGGTTAGTGACCCTGACTGCTATACCGGAGGTCGTGGGTTCGATTCCCACCCAGGACAAATGTTTGTGTGATGAGCACGATCATTAGGTCTGTGTCTGGGTGTAATTTATCTATAGTATGTATGTATTTAGAAATATATAAGTATGTTTATCAGCTGTCTGATTACCATAACACAAGCTCTGCTTAGCTTGGGATCAGATGGCCGTGTGTGGATATTGTCCCAAGATATTTATTTATTTTATTTATGTTTTCGCGGTACAAGAGAAATACATTAGTGTGTTTTGTGTTCATCTTATTCACTGACTTTAAATTATTTTTATTCTCGTAGGACGGCGACGACTACGATGCAGAAATAGTCAGGATTATATGCCATCCGAACTTTAAATCACCGAAACAGTACTACGATATAGCGTTGATGGAGCTCGGGAAGAAACTGACGTTCAGAATAGATCTCCAACCTGCGTGTTTATGGACGAGAGAGAAGATTTCCACATTCGGACAGGACGTACAAGTCACCGGCTGGGGCGTTGTTGATTCAGGTATTTTATGCGCTCCAAGATTAACCCTCGGTTTCTAGAAGGCTGATCAATTGAATCTGCCGTTAAATAATCTGATCACTACTGTGAATACTAACAGCCAATCGGAGCTTAACATGAGATTCGATTGTCATTTTTTTTCGTTTGTAAGTGTTTGAGGAACCAGGGCTTAGTCCTGAGAGTAAATGAATAAACACGAAGAACAGTGTGCCATACCACTGGGACCAGAGTAGAAACAACACTGGGCGGCAAACGTATTGTAAAAACCTTACCTAAACCAATATAATCATGACATGTTCGATTACAGATATTATTGCTTCAGTATCAAATCCATCCCGAGGTTGTCTGTAAGAGACCGCTATTAGCGAAAAAACCGCCCATTGTGGCACCATTTAACTTTAACGTTTGTCCAATTTGTTTCTCATGTGGTGTGCAATAAAGAAAACCTTCTATCTACAAAACAAATGACCGAATTTAATGGGCTTCTAGCAATTGTTTCCTGATTTTGCTGTCCACAGGGTCAACAACTACATCTCCGGAGCTGGTAGCTGCTACTGTAGACATCATAGACTCAAAGGAATGCGACATGCTGCTCAATAGCTCGTTCAACAGGAACTTTCACGGTCTGAGGGATCACCAGCTGTGCGCTGGCAAGATAAAGGGAGGGGCTGACTCTTGTGAAGTGAGTCCATTCATTATCTATGGATTTATTGAACCAGCCTAATATGTGTTAGGCGAAAACTCTATGAATCCAATTATTATTGGTATTTAATTGGGTATTTCAGTAAAAAAAAATAAACTAGTCCTTCAGATAGATTTCCAGCGATGTCACGTCTGAGTGCACTTTTTACTGAATAGTGAATTCTCTAGCCCCAACATCCATACGATTCACCATCTTTGATGCGTTATATCTTCGTAACTTTGTACTGATTTGATAAAAGAAAAAAAATACGCGTCCATATTATGTTTTTTTGTAAATCTGTCTAAAGGACTAATTATATAACACTCAATTGCTAAATCCATTTGGAATCGACAAACAACAAAATTATAGTCTAATCGCCCATGATACCTAAAATTCCTGAAATTATCTATTTTATAGTAATTACATTTGTTTTCTTTTTCCTCTAGGGGGATTCCGGAGGCCCCCTTCAAGTGAAGATCCCGCTACCAGTCTTGAATCAAGGCACTATGCATTACGTCATCGGAGTGACGTCATTTGGCGTTGGATGCGGAAGACCAGGGCTACCAGGAGTTTATACCAGAGTATCGAGTTTTGTAGATTGGATTGAAGGCATCGTATGGCCTAATTCTTAAAGAAATGTGTTGTGTTGAAGGATGATTAATTCATCGTGATATGGAATTAGTGGAGATTTTGGACCTGCAAAAGGCGATAAAGAGAAGAATGAAAATAAAGGAACTGAGAGATGACTGGTAATGTCTACGGGGTAGAGTTTTTGGTGCATAGTTTTTTGCTATTTTAAAAGATTAATGAAATGCAATCGCATTGAAAAAAAAATAAATGATAAAAATCAAATGAGTTTTTATGTTTGTGTACATAAACAAAGGTAGTTTTTAAATTGCGTGCTATCACCCAAAACAAAAAAAAACCGGACCACTTGAAAAAAAAAACATCGTTATTCATTAGAAAACAGCAACGTTGTTCTATTGTTTTTCCTTATCCTATATATGAGTATATACGGCTTAACTAACGAAGATATTTTGTGTTTCCAACTTATTTTGGACATCGCCGGGCCTTTATTCATGAGCTTTTCACGTAGCAAGGTCACGAACAGACCTACAAAGATTTTACATGATAACGAAGACAATACTTTAGATGTACTTCTGTTGGATAGACGGGTTTCCGTAATGGTAAAGTAAGTAGAAAATGTGAGTATGAGTTCAACTTTGATAGATGTTTTTTTGAATAATACCAGCGGAAGAATGCAAGTGACATCGATTTAGTTATCAATCAGTTTTACTTACATTAGAAACTATTAGTATAATAGAATTTCAAAGAGAATTAAGTGAATTTGAATTGAAAAATAAAAAAAAATATTGGTTTTTGCTCAGCGAACACAAAATGTTTATTGATAGGTACAGACAGTGCAAGAACTTAAACTAGTAAGTGCAGTTACACAGTTACACAGTTTTACAGGTTTTTTTATGATAAACAAGTGAAGTTTATGTAGTCATGTATATCTGTTGATAATACACGTTACCCTGTCTTAATAGTTTAAGGACAGGATACAGAAGAGATAGTGAAACGGAAAGAAAGATCATCACCTCTTCTTTTCTCCGCAGCAATAGTACAGGAAGCGTTCAATAGTGCTACATTGTATCCTAATTTGAATAGATAACTTTTAATTGAGACAGATAGAGAAAACTTTTACATTATAAAATTTTACATTTTGTATTTACCAAAAAATAGCAAAAAAAATAAAGATTTGAAAGAAAATGGGGGTGGCCTTTGCCCAGCTGGAATTTTAGACATTTTTTTTTTGTTGAAAATGTTAAATTACATTATTAACCTGTTAAATAAATCTTAACAAAGCGCCCGTGTATAGTGTACGATAGTTAAGTTGGCGTAACTTGTCTCTATCAAGCGGTGTCCGTTTCAGCGGGCGAGTAAGTAAACCGTTTTAAGTCCTGAGCGCTGGCCATTTGTCAGTCTCGAGACACTGTGATACCATTCCTATTCATTGAGTAACGTCTTCTAGTTTATTAATAGAAAACTTGAGATGTTTAAGTGCTGTTTTGGGTTAAAAAACGGCTCGTTGGATAAGATACAAGCAATGATGATAACAAGAACAAAATGGGATTTTGAAACTTTTTGTAAGAATAAAAATATTGATTAATTAATTTGTGTGATGTAAGCGTGACATGAAAGGTATTCTTAAAGAGGTTTTATGAGTAAAAATAAATGCCAAAAACTTTCTGGACTTGTAAAACTGCCTACTCCAATTAAAACTATAGGAAACTCAAAAACTAAAGGTCTTTATTTCTAGCATGCCGTCTTTAGCACTTTCAAAACATTACTGACTCTAGTTGCGCTATCCTGGTGATCCCAAAATATACTCGTCAGTAAACAGTTAAATACATAATTCATTAGGAATTTACCTCACGAACATTATACACAAACATTCAAAACACAGTTAAGTATAAAAGCAGGTTGTTCCGTGTTCCACAATAGACATTATAATCATTCATTAAACTCCATTCCAACTTTATTCTAAGCACAAACAAACAAACATTAAACAAACCGAACATAAAACAAAACACAACCACAATTTTGAATTAAGAATGTACGTAAAAATAATTAAAGTTTAAATTCTTAACCCCACCGCAGCTGCCTGCAATTGCATTACAGCTGTTCTCTACTGCAGGTTTAATAAAATCCCGTTCGCGCTGCACACTGCGTGGCGCGGACAGCATCTTGATTTAAGTCCCACTTGGATAAAGAAAACGTACTGGTTTATAGCCGCACTAAAGGGTTGTTTAGTCCTTTACTGTCGATGGTTAAGTGCGGACGACGGATAAAATCTTTTAAAATCAGCCAGTTTTATTCTACAATTATTTTATGGCGTACTTTATTGCGTAATTATGTTGCAGAGAACGGCTTGAATAAAACATTGTTTTGATTTAACGTTGTAATAAGTTTAGATAGAATTACGGTGGAATTTATTTTATGGTATTCTCTACCTATATATTTTATTTAGTACAGAGATAAAATTGAGCTTGAGTTTAAAATGAAACAAATGTTGCGACTTCTCACAATTATATTGTTTCAAATTCAATTGTAATTCAGTTGTAAATTTAAGATTTGATTCGTCAATACCTTTCGCAATAATCAATGCACTATGATCTTTTACGATGAATTAAGAAGAAATTTCGATCAAATTTAATTCCATAAAAGCCCCAATACGGAGACTTTAAAAATAGAAAAACTTGATGGAACAAAGAACAGAGATTGCAACTTTTTACATTTTCTCAGCTCATAATTAAAATCATTTCTACATAAGGCATATTAATTTACAGACCAAGAAGGTTCGTGACAAAAGGTTAAAAATAAAACACTCGTCTGAAGAACAAAATAAATGACACCGATCTTTTCCAAGTAACTGTGTCATCAAAATTCATAAGTCGTGGTTAAGTTTAACAGATTAACAAGTTAAACTTCTGATAGAAAAGGTAAAGTTAACTCTAAAGTGAAATCTTAAGAATGCTATGGAAAGCGTAATTTTACATTGTCTCGGTTAAGCCAGAGTTTGAAACAAATTGCAGAATGAAATGAACGTTAGTGAAACTCTAACTGTTAAAACATAGGGTGAAATGAAATGGTTTATAAAAACATTTACGGGGTGAATGGAAACAGCTTTTCTTAAATTTTGCTCGATTTATGAGACAAAATAATTATTTTAGGATTCTCAACTGTGTGACTAAATATGAGTAAATAGAGTTCATGTAAACGAACTTATGCGACACCCCGAATGCAACTTTTTCCATTCTACCCTAAAATCTCTCACTCGTTTTACCGTACTTCATGTTAAAACGTAGTCACGGTTTCTACATCAACTCTTTTTAATAAATATAGTTCAATATATTTGCGGACATAGATATCTCGTGTGTAAACCACACTAGAAGCAAATACCTTTAGTCCATTGAAAATATTTGTCGTGTGGTGATCGGATTTGCGAATCAAGCGCGTCGTCCAGTAATATCTGTACTTTTAGAGATGGAATTTAAGGTACAGAAATTCTGTAAGAGTATTATAAAACTAACAGTCGTACGTAAGGAAGACACTTTGGTATTTGACGTTCAAAATGTTTGTAATAATAATGTATTCCACCACATTCTCACAACGCCATCTAATCTCAAGTTAAGTAACTATACTAAAGTACTACACAACAGATAAACATACTTATATACTTCTAAATACATACATATTATAGATAAATTACTTCTAAACACAGAGCTTTCTTCAAGTTCCATAAAAAAAATCAAAGTTCAATGAAAGAGCTAGATACAGGTCCATTGTCTGATATTACGAAGCCAGGATATCTTTCTTCTTCCGACGCGTTCTTAAAAAATGTTAGTTCATTTCCCCTTCATAATAATTGCAGTCGTTTCTATTTGTATATCGGTATTGTACACCTACCTATTCTACAATATAGTTACAAAGTTACAGATGTTAAATAATATCATTGGCTGTCTCGGTTCGACTTACCTTCCTAGCCGAGACCAACGGTTTGACGTAATTTACGAGGTACTAGATAATACGGGGATAAGGCTTTAGTACCTGTATTTAATTTATGACGTGAGATGAGGCGTCATCTATCTCTACTTGCCTGATTAGTAGAAATTGGTTCAACGTGGATAGTAGAGTTGGCCTTTCCTTAGTAGTGGAAAAACTAGATGGTTTTGACTAGAAATTACTGTAATGTTAGGTTTACAAATATATTTAACTCATCAAAAAATGTGAATTGAGCTGAAGTATCTTTATCCAATAAAACAAATATTTCAGCACATACCGCATAAGGAATGATATGAATGATAAAGGAGTAAATGATAGTATGACCTCTGATAGGGGAGAATGGAAGAAAAAAACATGTTGCGCCGACCCCAAGTAAAATGGGATAAGGGCAGGAAGATGATGATGATGATGATGACCGCAGTAAAAAAACTTAATGTAGGTTGTTCCTTTTTTGCCTTGTTTCAAGCCTCTAATAATAAGGTCTCATAAAATCTTCTTTAAACATTCAAACTATAACTGAAGAACGTTCTAATACCACGCCTAAGAAGATAAAATTAAACGCGAATGTTTTCCATATAATCCCGATTCCATTAACATCATAACGTAGGGCGCGGACAATCGGCTGTCCTATCGGTCCCATGTCTGCTGGTGTGTCCCAAATTTCCGGGCCGCATGACCCTGACACGATAATCGGGTCACTAATGCCCTATTCACTTTGATGATGCTGAATATTTTTGATGATTTATAACGTATTTTAAAATGGAGATTTTTACAAGGGAATTTAAATTTTTTGGAGGTTTTGGAAATTGACTTCCGTGTTTTTTTGCGGATGTGGTTTGAAGAGCGCTTTTTTAGTAGTCCAGTTTATCTTGTTTGATAATATTTACTGTCGAAAAAAAAGTAAAAATTACTTCTTATTTCTTTCTTACATTATTTAATCGTAGAGATGGACGGACGACATGAATGAGGAAAAACAACAAACAACAGTTTTTGAATGGTTGATCTTTGATAATTTAATTAGAACGTCGACAGATATCATGTTCTAAATTAAAAAAAAAAAACATACATAAATTGATATACATATCGATTATGTTAAGACACACATTCTGTGTGAATCAATCATTACAATATACACAAAAATCATATCCAGTAAAAATAAATATTAAAACCTCTCCACAAAAAACAGGTGATCAATTATTCCAAGTCAAACCCCAAATTCATTATTTTCATATCCTCAAGACGTATTGATGGTGGACCTCAAAAAGTCGAACCCCAAACATCAACGTCAGGGGGTAACAAATTAACGAGTTCCCTCGCCATTATGACGTCACCTGACGTCCCTGTCCGCCTGTCTGCCTGTCTGTCTGTCTAATCACAGGATCCCAATGGCAGGATGAAAAATGGCCGGTAAAGCTAATACGAAAACTTTCTATGATAAATGAGAACGCAATAGGAATTAAATTTGAATTTTTAGAGCATTTAAGTCTAAATTGTTTTTCTGAAGATTTTATAATTAAATTGGTTTTCTCATATCGGATTGATATTCAATTTTGCATTTAAATAAGATTTTAGTTTATCCAGACAAGAGTAAAAAAAATTACTGACACCAAAATAATAAGGTTTTTATTTTTAGGCATTTTCAAAACGTTACTGACTCTAGTTGCGTGGTTCCAAAATGTCCAAAACACCAAAACGTACGCAATTTTTTTAAATTCTACTCTTTCTCTTATGTCATAAACATCTGAGGATCGACGTTGTCAAGCGCAGCTTAACCTCAAAGAGCTCAAGACCAGCACCGTGGTTGCTAAGCAACGAGCCCTTTGGTCCTCTGCACACACATTACGATATTAATTTGAAAATTTTATGTACAAAGGCAGGCTTAACTCAAGATTGAGTTTATTGCCGTAGTCTCGAGTGAGGATTACAACGTGATGAAGGAAAAATACATTTAAGTACGTATCAGTATATTAACGGTCCTTATATGTTACATATTGCAAATTCTCTCGAATATATAGCCCTTAATACAGCCTCCTTTTTTCATAGGCCTTTTTAATATTTCCCGCAAATCATCGTTCGTAATTATGTGTGCCGAAGTGATATTTTATCTTTATTAGTGTCAATATTTTAGCTAAAGAAATACTAAGCTTTGATCCTTTGCGTCTCTAGAAATTTCTGTTACTTAATAGACTATCGTCTATAATAATGTGTAAAGTATTAAGTTTGCTTGATCCGCGTAATATGCTCCAACTTACAGTGAGATACCGTTACTAAGTTAAAAGGATGCTTCTTATCGAACACATCGCACGTATATCGAGTAAAATAATCTTATTCCTTCGTATAAAGGTCCCTTTGAACAAAACAGACACTACTTTAAGTGCATTTTATTCCGTCAGACCCTTTGAGAAAGTCCTGAAATAGCGACCAAATTGTTAGACCTCTCGACGCCGACTGTGGATGTCATTTCGTCATATTTAGAGTGTGCGTGAATAGGGGTGGGGGTCGAGTTATACTGGACGACTGGTAGTACACAGTCGTTCGCGAGAATTGGTTAAAATTCAATTATTCGTAGCCATTATTCGCGTACTCAAAGTTTCGAGTAGGGACGGACCACTTAGGGCGTTTCGTTCATGTCGAGTGCCTGCTCTGATTCGGTTTAATCTAACTTTAATACAAGCTTTTTGCTATAAGTTGTACGATAATAATAGACAGACGGTTGGAAGGAGATCAAAGAATCAAACAACTTATGTAGCGAGTGAATGATTATATATTTTCGAAATGGGACTTTATTTGTGAAACACAATTCTGTATCTTCTTCAGAACTTTGTCAACATTAGACGTGAACTCCTTACAGTTAACTTCAATTTCGACACTATGTAAGATAGCAACATCTTCTCTGTTCTCTGCAATACCCAATACTTTTATTGCACTTCATATGTTTAAAAGGTGTTACATAATATTATAATATAGCACAGTTTGAACCCTGCAGGGCACGGCGACGTATGAGAAGCATCTTCCTCTCTTCTACGATGCCGTCCCTACGTTGTAATTTTTATTTAGATTATGTATCACAGGCTTTTTATTACTAGTTCTAAGTTGTTGTTTTATTCTATTTATGAGAAAAATCTTCGTCTAGTCGTTAGTACAATTTCTCTTGCATAAATACTTACTATTTATCCTATCCCTATGTATTGTATTCTCGCGCTATTTTCCGTAAAGGAACGCGGCGGTCTCATGCGTGGCTTGGTTTTCTCTTACGATTTCCTCACAAAGATCCGCAGGCGTCGGGATGTCTCGATTCAATACTGACGGAATTCAATTTGCACGAGTATCTATTTATATAGATATTGTTGCAAAAATACTGGTGGAGGCTGTTATGTATTTGTAAATGTAATAATACCACTGGCTGTTCTATTCCTGGCAAATTCATATTCGAACATACCTAAAACAATGAGCATGATCGCTAAGTTTACTCACTGCAGGTTTACCATTCTAGATTTCAGTTTTTCACGTTTTTCTTTGGTATCACCATCGAGAAACGGCGAAGGAAAACCAATAAAACAATTGAGAAAGTACATAACTTTGAGAAAGTTACATCTGTACTTTGGTGCAATGAGTTCAAACTGTGAATTTCGTGGATAAATTTAATATTGATTGTACAGTCAAGAGCTAAAATATGTATACCTACATGATCAAAAAGTTGCAGAAGATTTCTTACGCGTAATTTCAGAAGCTGTTATGGATATTTTAAGCTTAACATAAAATGTTTGATTTGTAAGGAATTTTCACGATCTCTTAAATCGTGACTAGGACTTAAACTTCAATACTTCAATCAAGAATACATGTTTTTGCTCGTGCCTGTACAAATTTCTATCCTCATCTAAAACAACTCATTCATCTCAAAACAATACACAAATCAGTGAAACAATACTGTAATTACATAAGACAAGACAAGACAAGACTTGTCATCTATTACCTAAACGGTATTGTACAAACATCTTAGCGAGTTGACGAGTGGGAGAACTTGCACAAAAGCCGTCAAGTTTGACTCGGATCCGAAGTTGCGGATCTTGGCGTCGGATGCAGTAGCTTCGTAGTTTTGTCACAAGCACCAGCGTGAGTATCTATAGTGGATTTTGAAAGAACTTTCTGGAAATTGTAATAATTTCGCTCTTTAGAATTTAGTATAATTTTTAATTAGTATGTATGTATTTAGAAGTATATAAGTATGCTTATCAGTTGTCTAGTACTCATAGTATAAGCTCTGCTTAGTTTGAGACTAGATGGCGTTGTGTGAAAGTCGTGGAATATTTATTTAATTTTAAGGCGTTGTAATAACTGATATCAAATTATGTATACAAGTAATGTATGAAATTTTGACAGGCATGTTGAACTCGTGGTTAGTAGCCCTGACTGCTATACCGAATGTCAAGGGTTCGATTCTCAACTAGGACATTTTTTTAAGAAAGAATCAAAAAAGTATTGAAATGTGTAGTTTACATTTAAAATTATTTCAAATTTTACATTTTACAGTCTATATTAACTCAAAAAATATTGCATGTACACTAGACAGATAAATATCAAACGGTCTTAACAATAAGTCACTATAATACTCTTTCTCACAATGAGTGACGGAAAAGTATTACATTTGAGGAAAATTACATAACTTAATATCACACGATATTAATATTTGATGCGGTATCGGTGGGCTGTTGTTAGACAGAACGCGGTTATATGTTACACACAAAGGTAAATAAATATATGTTTCAAGACTCACATAACGCCATCTAGTCTCAAACTAAGCACAGCTTTAATAATGAGTACTAGACAACTGATAAACATACTTATATACTTCTAAATACAACTATACTATAGATAAATTACACCTACACAAAGAACAAAAGATTGTGTTTATCACACAAACATTTATCTTGGGTGGGAATCGAACCTACAACCTCTGGTATAGCAGTCAGGGCCACTAACCACTAGACCAACAGCCCCTGCAAACTGAATACCTATAATCATACCTTTTTTATTTTCCGTGGTGAAACGCTAATGACTTCAACCCACGGATATGTCGGACTCCCACCGACTAAAAACACCCCGGGCCCCTTCTACTACCTAAGCCAGCGTCACGGGATCGCTCGAGCATGCTCTGCGTAACCCTGGCTGCACCTCTAATCTTATCTACACGACTAACACTTTCAGTAAACACACGTCAGTACTCGCTGAGACAAATAAAGTTGTCCGGATCAAGATGTAAACATTAATATAATGATAATCCGTCTTGTGATATTCACGAGGCGCCGACGCCCCTCTTTTCCGCTTAACCCGTCGCTCGTAATTACTTTTTGAGGGCACGACACCGGCGGAATTATCAATGTTCCTAATGTTTCTTATGTCTAAGAAGCTTTTAAGTATATATGTAATTATATACATATTGTAGGTACGTAATATTGTAATTTGCGGTCGCTTTGTCTTGATTTTCTTTGGTAATTGTGTTCTATTTGCGGATGGAGCTTAATTGTAATATTGTATTCAAGTCGAGTAACATTTCCTAGGTGAAATTTCGAAGGAAATTACGTTTGTTTTGATTATTCCGTATGACAACTAACATATCTATACTTACAGTAATTATATTACTAGTAATACCATGTATTCTTCACACGGTAATTGTTTAATCCACTCGCTTACCTCCCGCCTCACGCTCCACACGGCATCTTAGCATTCACGTCATACATTTTATTTATTAAGTCGTCGGTAAATAAAAACGCCTCTATGTTTCTTGCAAGTCAGTTACTTCTATAGAATTACGTTGTTATGTTCCTCAGAGAGGCTCAAATAGCCTCATTTTGTTGCGAGAGAGAATTAACGAGCTGCCGCCGAGAAAAAAAATGAATTATGACGTCACTTGACGCCCGACGATAATCAGCTCTGTACTTTATCGCACGGTTTGAAGGATTCCTCTGATATTGTTTTTGTTATTACATTTTTCTTGGTAAAATATTCTTGGCCTAGACAATATTTTTAAGGTCAGAATTTTTGTCAGATTAGCGCAATTTGAGCGTGCCGTAAATTGCGTTGAATAATTACGCTGCGTTAACTCGGTGTGCGATATTAAAATTTCGGCTCGGCCTTAATAAAATTGACTTCTGTAGAAATATTTGGTGCTTTGTACCCCTCATTTTGGTGTAGGGTTATTTTTTAAAATTAATTAATTACAGATTAAAAGAGGTACGGCGTTGTGATTATAATTATTTTTTAATAAACAAATTAATGGCTGCGTTAAATTGAAATTCGATCAAGCACTGTTTTTGTATGAAGTACTAGGGTAACATATTTACGAAATGTGATTAAAAATCCTTAGGTCCCTAACTTTAATAAAGTTCTAGCAGCCACAATAACTAAGATAACGGAATCACTGCGGAGCCCCCGAAACCCAAGTGGGACGCATATTTTTCTAAACCCAAGCCCTACTTAATTCCTCCAAACTTTACGTTAAGAACTCCGGCGATAATTTCTGAAGTTCTCCTTACATTTTTGGGTACCTACTTTATAAATTGTGTTGCAATCTTGCTAAATTGTTTTCGTATGCTTCAAAACGTTGAGATAATTATATTGAAATTAAACTTCTCGCTGTTAAAGTTTGTACAATGGTGTTTTGTTTACAACGCTGCGATCCCGGGTGAACGAAAACATAGTGTCCCGGCTTTCATCCTTGTGGAACAATAACTTGTATATTCATGCTCTATTAAGATCTTCCCGCGAGTTGACCTGCTTACCGAGAACTGTTTAAGCGTTACTTATGAACTGTCCCGCAAATTTATTATGATGTTTTGTTTCGATTAATGTTCTGTATATTCTTGCCAGACATATTAATGTAGTTGGTGGAATGTTTAAAAATTTCGGAATTGTCGTATAACAAAAAACTATCTACGAAAACGAAAGAAAAAATGCCGAAACATTGCAACCTCTATGCCAGTCATTGGTATCTATAGACATACATAGAATAAAAATGAATTCGTTTCAAAACGTCCTTCCCAAACTTAAAACATTACCACAAAAGCTTCCTTAAAAACGAACAAAAGCCCATCAAATTCTAATTGATAAGGAAGTGAAACCATTAAAAGACCAATATTAATTGAATAATATCGCCATTCCCTATAAAACAAAACACCTGGGGGCCTGCTACCACGTTTCAAATTACCAATATAGAAATTATGGAAGAGGGACGCCGCTCTACGCTGTGTAGCGCTGTCACGTTTCCACGCCTTTATTAACCTTACTTTACTTTACTTTAGGAGGTTTTGGTAGGGTATTTCGGTACTTTATACTTGGGTGAAGTAATAAAGAGAAAAAGTTGCCACATTACTGATATTGGTAATGTCTACGGCGAGTGTAATAATGGGGGGTTTTGTTCGCGCCCAATGTTGCGTGCGTGACTGGTTCCAGTGTAATTATGTTATCAGAGTTACTGACACGGTTCTGTGTTATGGTGTTCAAAAGTCATATAGAATTTGCATTTATTTGACGTATCGGTAGAGTTTCGAGATTGTAGTTTTGTAGTTTTGATATCATTCGATAAAGATTTTTCGTATTGAGTCAATGGAACAAAATATGTATAATTTATTTATAATATTAAGTTAGTTTAAGGATAAGTGAAAATAAAGAAGTAATTCGTAGTGTAGTAAACATTTTAAATTCAATTTCAAAACCAGTTTTAAACCGACTATAAGAAAAAAAAATGTTTTGTCCCTCTGCATATATATTTATGTACATATACAAACTGCAATTATTGCTTCTGGCTATTGTTACTATAGAGTAGCAATAACAATAGCCAGTAACAATAACTGCCAGACCAACAAAAAAAAAAAAACATTATCTACTTGTACTTAAAGCCATTCGTATTATGTTTTCCCTAAACATCCAATAATAAATTATAGCCTATTAGCCTTTTGCAACCCTTTTACACTTTTATTTAATAGCATCAACGTTCCTGCGCCGTTCAGTACGAATACCGGAACTAATTCAAGGTTAAATTCTTTACGAATTCCCGACATTTCTTATGGTACAAAAAAAGTAACAATATTCTGGGCACTGGCATTTTGGCGCATTGTGGAACCAACTTTTATATAAAACGTTTTTTTTTATGTTACTTAAAGATCCCACCGCTGGGCAAAGGTTTCGCCATTTTTCTTCCAAACCTGTCTTTCTATCATTTGCAATTTTTGGCTAAACGACAATTTTCTATAGTAAATTTTAAGATGACTACTGAGTATCAAGTCGAAATAATTAAATCTGATAGAAATAAAAAATAAGTAGGTCCTAAATAAAATATTTTTTTTTAAAGTACCCGTTTATTTTGCCAAGATTCCAACATCAGATCCCGATTCGGTGTCAATGGGAGGTATGGCATGGCAAGTATAAGCAGCAAGTATTTTTTGTTTAAAAGTCGGTTAAAAACATTTCACACAATTCATAAAGACGTTCATCTACATATGTTTTTCAGAACGATTTAATTCCAATACCTTTAAAAAGTAAACATTTATTAGAAGGGAAGGCGTATTTCGCGATCACTACCACCGCCCCTGTGGCCTAATGGATAAGGCATCGGCCTCCTAAGCCGGGGACTGTGGGTTCGAGTCCCACCAGGGGTAACAGTCAGTACCATCGTTTTTGTTTTTTTTTCTTTTTTTTTTACATTTTTTTTAAGTTAAGTGTTAAATTTTACTTAGCTACTAGCTACACTTAATTGTTTTTTTAATCTTACTAAAATTGAATAAACAAATATTGGATTAGTGTGTAAAAAACAAACGATTAAAACTAGTAGCAAAAGGAGGTGGCTCAGCTAATGCTATAGCGGAACCAGTTCGACCCGCCACAGCGCTGATTTTCAGTCATTCCTACTCCCTATTGTGTGATTTTAATTGATATTGTTTTGATTATAAATATTTGGTAATATCTGTTAGTGATGATGGCTATGCTCAAAAAAGTAAATTCGTTCGCATTTTGTGCTTAATTTATAACTTAGGTAAATAGTTAATCTGTAGAAATATGTCTACTAAAATTTACTTTTGTTTCTCATTCTTTACCAAGATGTTATACCTATTGTATAATTAATTGCTCTCTAATACAGTAAAAGAAAAAATAAAATAAGGTGTAAAAAAAATATCATCTAAATGAGCTTTTATCTAAATCGCTACTATTTATACGCTTAAGTTTAACACTTACGCCGAAGAGTCGACAAGCGAAATTAACAGTCGGCGGACGTGGGTGCCAACCCATGTCACTAGGCGCAATCCAAGCGATATTGCGCTTACCTATTTATTTATCCAGCCACATATATACACTAGGCATATACAGCCACCAAACAGAAGCTGTGATAGCTTAGTGGCGAGACCGTAGGACTGCTAAGTCAGAGGTCTTGAGTTCGATCCCCACGGCGCGCACCGACTTTTCGAATGTTGTGTGCGTTTAAGAAATAAATATCACAGCTTCCGTGTTTCGAAAGGCACGTAAAAATGTGGGTCCTGCGCCTGATCTCTCTCCGGTCGTGTCGGATTACCGTCCCATCGGGCTATGAGAGTAAAAGGAATAGAGAGTGCACTTGTGTTTGCGCACACGCTTGTGCACTATAATATGTCCTGCGTAGCTGGCTGGTGTCATAGAAACACTGGCCGCCGTGGCCGAAATCGGTCAGGACCGCTATTATTACTAGGCACCACACTAGCCCACTATTGTACAATGCGCGGTCGAGTTCAAAGCTCAAAAATGTGATTGTGCGTATTGTTCGATATGTTGCAGTGCGGAAAGTGAGATAATGATTTGTTGCGTTAATATTATTGTTTGTAATTCGATATTTTATGTTGTTTTTGATATGACTGTATTTCTGTTTGCAATACAATACGCTTTTAAAAGCATTGTCAAAAATTAATGTTACATTTATTTTTGCTTACGTTTCTGGCAGTAGGTAATGTAGATGTATGTACACAGACGTTAGTTTAGCACATACGATATTAGTTTAAACTACGAATGTTGTGGAAAACACTGCGAGATATATAATATGTCATGTAATTTTTTTGCATAACAATGACGTTTTGGAACCGCGCAACCAGAGTCAGTAACGTTTTAAAAGTGCCTGAGACGGCCTACTCGAAATAAAAACCTTTTGATTTTGCATGACTGACATTAACCGTAATTAATCAATGACTTTGTCAGATATACTAACAATCTAACTACCCAATTGTCTAGTATTGCAGAGCATTACAAACACAAATAATTATAGGTAACAGATACTTAGGACGCACACTATCCGCGCTCAAGCCCACACGTCGTAGTCACGTATGTGCAGCCCCGTTCTAATATGTTATTACTGCGTCTGGCATCCGGAGATACGTTGCCAGACAGTTGCCACACGTCTGGCACATGCACGTATTGTACGTATCGTACGTATCGTACATATGATACGCCTTAATGACCCGATAGCTATGGCTAAACACTTGGCATTTTGCATCCAGTTCGGAAAGCAAATATTTGTGTAGTCAACAGATATTTGTTCCGAGTTTCAGTGTTTGGGTGTGTGAGATTTGTGTTTGTGAACTGTGTGCTTCGCTCGCAATGAAGGAGGTATGCTAAATGTATGCTAAGTACATTTGTACGTAGGTATGCTAAGTGTTTGTTTGTACCTTTTTTGTTGTTCTCAATTTAGCTATGGCTTTTATTTATTTACTGACCAGATTCAGACAAATAACCTCAAATTATAAGGCAAATCAGAATAGGTAATACCAAAATGATAACAATCTGAGTAATTAACGAACTTCCGATAGCAGTCATAAAATAAACGAATCGAAAAAAACGCAATAAAAGCAAATCATTAAGACCAAAAGAAAATTACATTTACCACAAGAAATACACATGAATCTCATAGATAAATCTACGAGTATATATAAATCCTACAGCCTACATCTAGCGGCCAATGAGACCAGTCCACGAAGACCTTTCATCGCTCATAATCTTAACAATTTTCGACCACAGCTAATACCATGGAGTAATTAAAGAGGTCTTACTTGAATGGTCGGCCTGTGACCGCAGTTTTCACGATTAGTTCCTAATGGCGTGGAACGAAAGATTAAAGTTTGTGACGGTTCTTGGATAGCAAATTTCTTGGACATGTGTATGACTGTCTGTGAAAGATGGCTCTCATTTGTTGGAGATAATTCAGTCTTAATCAGAATTTGTAATGGGACTTTTGTTCGCAAAGCTTAGCTGTTTTAAGATAAATGTTATAATCCGATTAATGTAATCGTACGACACGCGTCGTGCGAACAGAAACTCTAATTTTATGTTAAAGGTTATACAAACATAGGCATACGTTAACATATTGTCGATATAAATTACCCTAAAATCAAAGAACACGTAAATAAATGATACGGTAAACCAAAATGTAACCTAGTTTCCGTAATGTATACAAAGTGACACGCCAACTTTGCTACCAGGGCATCATAAACATATGAGTCATAATTGCCCCGAAGGTATTCATCTGCTAAACAAAGTGAACCAGCTAAGAATCCCATTATGAACGTTGGTCGTGTCGACCGCACAACTTTCGTATGCAAAGGCTTTTAGCCAATGCTGTATAATGTCTACGAAATATGAGGATGTACCTCCTGTGGTAGTCACACACTGTTGTGTTGCTTGTTGAGGTAATAGTAAATAGTTTTATCATTTGGTGTGAAACGAAAAAAAAACCTTTTACTAAGTCATTTAAGGCAAGAATAACAGAATCATTCATAAGTTACTTTTCGTTTCTTCTTCGTTATCTCTATATTTCACTTTGCAGTGATGAACACAGCTTAACAAATAAAGAATATCTTAAAAGCTGCAGAAAATTTATCATCTTTTTTATTTACCTAATTCGAATATGATCCTATTTCTAATACCGCATTGTTCAAAACTACAACAAAAACATCTACCAGCCAATGTAAATGCAAAACGCGTCCGAGTATTTCACTTTACAGGTGTACAAACCACAATCCGGCACATTACTTACTCTGATAAAACATTTCTTGCATTGTTCCGTATCAGGTCGTTAGGTCTGTGTGTCCGCACTGCGCGGCAATATGTCTTGATAAGTGCAGAGAGCAAAGTTTGGGTCGCGCGGTTGCACATTTTTTATGAGAGCTTCGTCCTACCACCTCATATTCGCTGCGGTCCTGGTACTTTCGTCGATTTATTCACCTGTTTATTAAATTTTCTCTTCAAAACTATTATTTATGATAATTCGTTATTAAAACTTTCGTTGTAGTCTCGACATACTGGTTCTGTCTTTTATTTATGCGAGGGGCCTGTTAGTGTAGTGGTAAGTGGACCTGCCTGCTATACCAGAGGTCGTAGGTTCGATTCCCATCCACGACAAATCTTTGTGTAATGAGCGCGATTATTTGTTTGTGTGTCTGGGTGTAATTTATCTATAGTGTGTATGTATTTAGAAATATATAAGTATGTTTATCAGTTGTCTAGTGAGTATACTTGAGACTAGATGGCGTTGTGTGAATGTTAAAAAATATTTGTTTATTTATTACGAATTTAAGAGCAGGACGAAAATAACCACAGTTCTGTGAGTACAACGATATCAGTAAAAGGAAAACAGCCGTTAATAGATCCCGATTGTATAAAATTCAGGTGGTTTGCAAACGGTTACCAGGCGCTCATAGAACAAAAGCGGTGTGAGGGAGTTGATGACTTTGATGACAATTGAACGAAGTAGGGAACGATAAAGAGACAGGTAATGGGGGAAACATTGAATAGCATTTTCTTTTTATGTATGTGTAACTACGGATACATAAAAAGCAACAACGTTTAAACATACGTAAATGTGTGTTGTGAATGTTGAGTAGTGTAAATGATACTGTACTTCAGTAAATAAGCGGAATAAGGTACTTAATGATCAATCATAATAGTGGAGAAAAAGGTTTTGAAAGTTGATTAAGAATTACGTCATCCAAAATGTTGAAAAAAAATTTAATGCCCAAGCATAAATATAAAAAACCTACTACCATATCATAAAAACAGGACATATTCGCACATTTACACAGATTTTATTCTGTATCCATATGGTAATGTTTGCTCGTGACGTCATAGGCGACAAGACAATCACAGTTTGTCACGCACACACGCACAATCACTCACACACACGTGATATGTAAATGTACGAGCCTTTATTTATTTACCTGTAAACATTTGCTTTACGCTTGATTTTCCCTGTTTCTGAATGTCTCTGTATGTCTACCGGATGCAAGAAACAAGGAAATTATACTGGTTTTCTTTCTTACTGTGAATTTATCGATACCCAGAGGATTGTGTTTAAAACATTTTTTATGAATGATTCTTTTTTGTTTTTATTCTGTAATTAAATACACAATTGTCAAATGAGTCTACGAGTTTTCCAGACTAGTTCCCGCTACTCTAAGCTTTCGATACAACAAAAAACATCACAGCCAACTGCAACTACAATTTGGGCCGAAACGTCGGGAAAAAAAATATCGAATTACATCGCAAATAAGACCCGTTTGCTGTCTAAAATATGTACAAGTCACGAAAATTTAAAAACAATTATCTTCTATGGAGGTTTCGAGAATAGTATTTTACAGAAATTAATTTAAATAATAGGTCAACTACCTATTACAAGTTTAACCTGCACCTTTGGACAAGTCGACAGAATTATAATGGAACTAATCATTCAAAGATCAGCGTATGACAGGGGACTTCAAAACGTGCTTTCCGGGGCACAGAAGGTTGTTGTTTACCCTTCCTTGGATCAACTATAACCAGAACAAACTTTGATATTGGAGAATTTGTAGTTTACGTTAAGAAACGACGATGGTAAAATAAGTAGTAGTACACGTCTTCGTCTTCTACGAGTCATTGGTAGCGAAATTTAGTTAAGTTTCATAACCATACAGGTTGTTAAAATATACATAAAATAAAGGGTTGATCCTTGTCGAATAGAGGCCGGTTCCAAAGATTAAGTGCTCATCAAAGTGTTAATATTATAAAGTTAATATTGATGTAAAGCATATATATCATATTCGTGGTGGACCAAAAATGCATGTCTTGCATGTAAAATACTTTTCTGTAAAAAAAGAAATCATGTTTAAATTATAATTAATTAAGCCCCATTCCCAATGGTGTTAAGAACAGATTTGATATTTTCTCCAAATCCAGAGAAACACACGCATCAGCTTATTAAGTTGCTAGTGTGTAAGTATAAATATAATTATAGTTTTTAGGGACATCTACCTACCAAACAAAACATCTTCGTTAGTCAACATTAGTGCAAATCATTTATCATTTGGTTTCGGAATAGGCTAACTACTCTTTTGGAAAAAGTGATTAATTTTAAAAGGATAAAGCAGTTCCAAATACTTTCATACATTTGCTATACACCTTCTGTGTAAAGAGCACCTTATTAACCCATAAATGTAGCCCCGGTTAATAGACTATCATTTTATTGAACGTATAATTAAACGCCTCGAGTCATATCATAGAAATCTTAAAGGAAAATGAACGGAAATATGTTTTCTAACGATTTCCCTTCGAGACCAGCGTAAAGCGAAGATTCTTTGTCTCATAAAGATATCGTCAGGTTTTCTTTAATTAGTATAATGAGTAGCTGAGGGTTTAAGCTTATTCTAGAAGGTAATATAATAGATAATAGTGTTATTGTAATACTGGTAGATGCTTGTGTCTTTTGTTTCAAAACACATTGTATAGTTAGTAGAGAATTATAATGTATTGATATAATACATCCACGACTTTCACACGACGCCATTTAGTCCCAAATTAATTATTATTATATAGATAACCCGGCGTTGCTATCAATTTTTTCCTTCCAATGAAAAAATTCAAACACTAAATATTTGGTGGGACATATTGCGTAGAGGTCCAAACGTGAATTACATGTCATTCATTGATAGACATCTAGATATCAATTCTAAGTATATTTACAAAGAATACACACTTATAGAGTGTTATTTGTCATAATGAGATACCGGCCCGCCATGCTATTGGCACGTTCCCCGCTGCAGAACCAACAATTCTTAGTCAGTTTGTACACCGCGGGAAATGGTTGTAGCTCTCCATTGTTACAAATTTGCATATTTATTTTTTATACTCACTTAAATGGCTATGTAATTGGTAAGGAACTAGATCTGAGGACGTGATTTGAAATAATGATGTATTTATTGAGTTCTTTCGGTAGGAAAAACTAACTAATTGTTACAAGGTTGTCTGTAAGAGATCGCTCTTAAGGATAAGACCGCCCATTGTGGCACCATGTAACTTTTACTTTTGTCAAATCTGTTTTTCATGTGGTGTGCAATAAAGAATATTCTATCTATCTGTTTAATTGTAGGAATTGATAGTCGTTTTTATATGATTTGATAAGTAACTATGTTAGTTGGTCGTGAAAAATAAACACACTCATAATAATAGCGTTCCGGACCTATTTCGGCCACGGCGGCCAGTGCTACTATGACACCAGCCAGCTACGCAGGACATATTATAGTGCACAAGCATGTGCGCAAACACAAGTGCACTCTCTATTCCTTTTACTCTCATAGCCCGATGGGACGGTAATCCGACACGACCGGAGAGAGATCGGGCGCAGGACCCACATTTTTACGTGCCTTCCGAAACACGGAAGCTGTGATATTTATTTCTTAAACGCACACAACATTCGAAAAGTCGGTGCGCGCCGTGGGGGTCGAACTCAAGACCTCTGACTTAGCAGTCCTACGGTCTTGCCACTAAGCTATCACAGCTTCACACAATATTTAACTTTACACTTCAAACACACTCATAGATCTCATTTACATATATTTTAAAGAATGTAAAATTAATACCACTGAGACAAGGCATTTTTAGTTCCTTATACATACTTACAAATCGATTTTGTGGACGAATAATCTCTTTTCAATCTATTCATAGTGTTGTGATTCTTTTGCCAGTTTTTCTTACACTTCCATTTTCCTTTAGGATTCAGTGCCAAATAAAATAGGCAATTAGGCGGCGACAGTTAAATTTTTAATTGCTAATTGCCTGAGCTATTAAAAACCATCTTATTTTTATCCAGTTTTATTGTGGGTTTTGGACGATTACAGGTGATTGAACTTTAAACTAAATCACTGATTTATTAAGTCATAAAATGGACATGTTTATTACTTAAATGAACCGTTGTTAAATGAACATAGGACTGCCAAGTCTAAGGTCTTGAAATCAACCCCCACGGCGCGCACCGACTTTTCGAATGTTTTGAGCGTTTTAGGAACATGATAATTATATGCATGATAATATGATACAACAATCATTGTTGTATTACTTGGAAAATACGCCATACCGCTATAATAAGTTTCGTGGTTTCACGATGTCCTAATTGTATGAAAATAATTACAATATTTAAATTACTTCCACTGAAATTTTAATCTAGCCTTCAAAGTTTGTAACTACAGAAAATGTCTAACACCTAGATTGATGAAAAACGAAACTGGGTCGGCTTTCATGTGCAAATCTTATGGAGATTAGGGTACGGGAGACCTTTAAATAAGGCTCTTCGATAGCTGTGAATGTACTAGGATAGCATTAAGGAGAAGGTATTAAAGACCTCGGAAAGCCATGAGTTACATTGTTGTGAATTGAATGTACGACCTCCTTATCGATTGAAAGGAACAAAACGCGTCTACCTACCAGATTTCTCAAGCTACTTGTGTTCGTTTGTTTTTGTCTTTAGAAAAAATGGTTCAATATTGTTTAACAATTTAAGTTTACTTCTTGTGGTTTCATTTTTCTAGACAAGAAAGCACTCTTGACTTAGAAGGTGCTTGTCGCTGTCTGTGTTTAAAGATCTTAACATACATAGGGATGTATGTTTAGATCTCTAAAATTACGCAATGGATTTTGATGCGGCTTGTTATAGATATAATTTTCGAGAGGATGTTTTATGTATATAGCATAGGCATAGCACCCGTGCAAAGCTAGTTATACCTACATTAAATATAAGCGAAAACCGAAACCTTTAATTGTCCCGCAGTCGAACATTTCGGGCTTAAAATAACACCAAATAGGTAATAATAAACCTCATTATGCTATTAATTAATTACTCATTCGCATAAAGCTCGTTGAAAATAGAATACTCAAATAAATGCCCATCAAACATCTACAGGCAATAAACGCGAGTGCGGGCCGTCACATAGTGACGTTATTGCGTTATTATGTGATTTACGAGCGTTTGTCAGATTAAAGTAAACGTTAACGCGCGCGTAAAGACGCGTTCATGGAGGAGTTTACACTTGGAAGGTTTTGTGAAGTGATTCTTTATTTGCTGTTTTAGATATTTGTTACTTTGAGAGAAGAAATGAGAATCCTACTCATATTTTAAACGTGAAAGTTTGTAAGTATAAATTGATGAGTGGAGGGATAGATGGATAGATAGATGTTTGTTACCCTTTCAAGCTCAACGGCTTTAGCAATTTTTTATCGAGTTAGCTGACACTGTGGATCCGACTGCGTCAGAGGGAGATAATGCTTTTGCAAGTACAACTGAAATTCATAAAGGCGAAGTCGCGGCAACAGCTACAACTTTACTACTTACAACTTTCTTTCTAAAATAATATGTTAGCGATATGAATAAATTTAAATTAAATATTAAAATCAGGTGCTCAACGCTTAAAACTTTACCTATATGGAAAGAGGCCTGTGCCTATTCATTGGGAAACTTGGCTTTCAATTATCGTAAAGGATCTTAAAGAATTCTTACAATTTCGATATGTAGGTATATTACAACTACACTTTCTTCAGTAATCTTATTCCTTCTAAAAACTAACATTTACGTAAAATAACACATTTATCTTTCACATAAATAAAGTCGTCTATAAAAGGAGCGACACGTCGCAGGACAACCGCACTCTTCCATTTGGTCGCAAATTGCGGCTTTACGTGACCTACGACAAACTGAATGCGTGATGTACGTAACGCGCGTCGTGACAGTGGATGTAGGGGGGGGGGGGGGGTTGTAACCGTCAATATGTACTGTCCGGTGTAATCAGTTAGTAAGTTACTAAATTAAAATTAACCGAGCGGATAATGTGGGTATTATTCCAACTCTTTACACGACTGCAATAGATGGGGTCATGTTATTCGAAAGTACTTTTTTTTAACCATTCCCGCTTTGAGGAATTTAATCCTTGTATCGTGGAGGGTTTCACAGACATTTAATATACATGCACCAAGATACCGAAACCGCGACACGTCGCGTACAGTGGTAATTGGCGTGGTGACCCTATACCACTCGGCTATCAGTGCAGTCAACTCAACCACATCAACCTTCTTTGGCACGATCTATTCTAAACATCTTTATAAGCCTATCAGATTTAAATGTACTATTGTCCTTTCCATGTAAGAAGAGATCATGATTCTAATTTACCATGTTTGGTACAAAATAAATTCTTAGTACAGAACACAATGTCCATGACATGCTGCAATATTGAAACCCATAATTTATGCATGAAGTACTAGGACAACATAATGCCGGGTGCACAACAACTTTTGAACTTTATCCAGCAAAATATTTTCGCACGTACTCGGAATAAAGTCCACGTTCAGTCCGGCAGCAAATAGCAACGTTCGCAGTTGACACTCGTAGCAAGTTCCAACTTGTCGAGACCATGCTATCAAGTATTTAACAAGTTTCCCTGAAAGAATAGTCAACAGGTGCCCCGGGGGACCCCGCGGGAACTAGAAAATATTAACAATAGCCAACTCCTACTACTTTGTTGTTATGCGCGCCTGGTACATACAGTTTTAAATAGTATTTCGAATGTAGAATTGGTCGTATAAGTAAAATACATGTAAAAATTAAAACATCTTATTTAAATTATAATTTTAAGTAATAAAATATAAATGACGTTTTTTTCGTAGCTTCAAGTCGAGGAATATTTATTACTAATGATAATATTACTTGTAATTGATACGCGGGAGTATAATTATGTTGTATGCAGGTTTTGCAATGAAATCAAAGTATAGGCGGATAGCAATTATCTACAATCAGGATACCATTTACCGAAATGAGCGCGATGAAGTCCCACAGTAGCAATCTCAGTAAATTCCCATATTAAGTGCACGTTTACGAGTTCGTATTAATTAACAAAAAACATTAAACCTTCGCAGGGATATCAAACTAGCCTATTTACTTGAACGGTCGTAAGTCGCAAACGTCGTACTTGGCCAACTTTATACAAGAGATTTTAGTGCTGGCGTACATAATAAAGCCTTGAACACATTCAAAAAGTTTCCTTGGAGCACTTACCTTAACTTTGAACGCATGATACGCGTTAAATAGTAAGTAACTCATTGGCTTGTGTGTATAGCGGTCTGTTACACCGTCTGGACTCTGTGAAGATGATGATACTCATAGTACATACATGCAACTTCTTTACGTTTTATTTTATCGATGTAGAAATTAGCATTTTTACATATATCATTCAGTATGTTTTGTCACGAAAATGATAAAAGTTATGATGATCTGATGATGCATTGTTACTAAACTCTGTCAACGACAGTCAGTCAGTCTATGTCTAAATGAAGTGACCTAAAGTTTCAATTTAATTTGACCATTGCTGTTAGGTTTATTTCAAGAAGTTAAAGAAACAAAAAATAATAAAAGTAAAATGGAAAGAGAACAAGAATATGTCGTTCCACAAATGAAACTCTCAGATACTCGTACGATACTAAGAGTAGTGATTGTCTAAAACGTCTTTCGGTCTCTCCACCCGACTTGACTTTGTCCAAGACAGCATGACACCTACGAACGACATTAGTTAAATGTCGTTCCTACGGTGAGGTGGTGTTTGACCACAATTGTCAGACAGTATTAAAATCAATACCGTCGTTACAGGTCGGTGTAACAGCGGGCCGCATTTATCCAACCCGTACAGTGCGCGAGTCGTGACGCCGCATACATTAGCGCCCCCCGACGCCAGTTGTGCGCAACTCGGATTAAATATTAACCCCCGCTTAACTTTAATAAGCCAACGAACAACATGGATACTGTTTGATAATTCGCCCCCGTTATATTAATGCTTTTTGTAGATGCTGTATTGTTTGATGCGCCTGATAGTGCCACGTTTGACGTCTGTCTCAATACGTTGATTAGGGGAAATTAGTCGGCAGTAGATCTCGCGGAAATGAGGTATGTTAACCTAATTGATCAATGATTACACTAGTATAAAGGCTTTTCTTATTTTGTCAAATTAGTAGTAAGATCTGAGTATAGCATAAAATTGGGCAATTTCCAGTTAACCCAAAGAACCTTACCTAGTTTTTTTTGGGGCTTAGAGAGAATGTGTGACCATTATCGCTTGTTTTTCTTTTACTTTTCTCCGTACTTGATTGATGCATAACGCATTTCTCACTAGAATACTTCAAATTCTTTGATAAACGTCTATTAACCTTGCTTGGCGGTCAGTAAAGAACTGCAAATGAAATACTATGACTGAGGACCCCCTTGTACTGAAATTAGTCTTCGTAAACGGGTATTCAGGGAGACCAATTATAGAGCAAAAGTTCCAAGTTCCAGTAGGTTAGGTGCCCCTTGTATAAAGTTTTAAAAAATACGGACCCAGGTTCTCAAAGTTAGCCATTGGCCAGACCGACGGCTACGAGGTCCTCGCAGTTTCTGTAATCCATTTTAAACTTTATCCATTTTCGAGTAAATCCATTTTTAAACTGAACTTGTTAAGTAAACTATTGTGTGTGAGGTACTTGTTGGATGTACCTGGCACCTGAATACAATAGAATGATTTAAGAGGGGTGAATAAAACAAGTGCATATCTCAAAAATTATTCTGTTAAGCGCGGTTACGAGACGAATTCGTGTAAACTGGTTTTTCTTTTTAAATATCCTGTAATATTCGGTTACGTTGTTGGCCTAGACATTCGTCAACATAGGTGAAAACGAGGTGAACAAATTTTCTTATCTACGTAGAGAGCTACTACAAAAGTATTAAGTAAGTCTGCTACGTTCTACTGTATCGGCCAATATCTTCAACCGATAGTTGTCGCCCACCTCTACTCGCTTACAATCGCGAAACAAAAAACGGCTCGTCTTTTTACGTTTCGCGACGAAGGACTTTCCTGTTGTTATTGCTTCGTATTGTGTTTTGGAGTTGACAGCCAATCAATGGTGCGCCCTCCACGAAATATGGGTGAGTCGAGATGAAAAAAATACTTTGTTTTATTGACTTGGCCCTGGAGGCCTACCACTGTCTCTGAGAGTAACACCGCAGAAAATTTGTGAGATATCGCTCTACGTTTTGTAGAGCACTGTCTCTCTCTCGCAACTGTAACAGTTTAAGAATAGCCCCCCTGTTTAGTCAAACAGTCATAGTATACGTATACGCATGCAACGATCAGTGGATGTAAATAAAATATAAGGGCAGCGTGGTTTGTGAATTGTGATTGTGGACGCGTTGTTTGTCAAGAGTTGGGAACTTTGGCCGAAGTTCGTGTGCGGATAAGGGTTATCAACTATGAATATGAATTGTTGTTTTTTCTTTCGATCCTTCGAACTTCAAGACTTCTTTGTTGAAAGAGTTTGTATATTTCCTTATTATTGGGTTTGGTATTTTCAGTCCAGTATTTGGGTTTTGAACTTAATTACGAAACAAACTCTCCTAAAACTATTTGCTGATATAAATTCTAGTCTAGCTTCCTGGAGACACCTTAATATTCTAGTTGAAAGCCTTACGGACCCAATTTGCAGTTTCAGGTCAAATAAAATACATTTAGCCCAAATTATCAGCAGTTACGTGCAGGGTCCCAACCCTATAAAGGTGACAGGCGAAATTTAAAAATATCACCAATAAAGTCCCTATTCCTTTACAATTGTAGCGCGGAGTTTTAAAACCCTAATCGGAAGTTACTAAGGTCATTTATTACTTTCACTTTAATCGAAGTAGACTCTTTTACGAACCTCGTTACACAGTCTTTATTACTGTAGGTGGCGCATAAAAGAGCATAGGTGGAGCAGAATAAAAATACACTTTATTTTATAAGGAATAAGGTCTGAATTGTGTTCCCCAGCTGTCAAGGTGTTCAACTTAGTAAATTCGACGTTTATTATGTAAGACGTCTTGATTAGATCGTCACTGGATTGTTATTTTGTTGGATACTTAATTAATAGTCGCGGTATATATGAAGGATATGAATAAAGGTTTTATTCGATATTACAAAATATTTTTCAGTAACTATTTTACTAAGGAGTTTATTCCTTGTATCGCGGAGGGTTTCACAGACATTCAATTCACATGCACAAAGACACCCAGACTCAGAGCAAGCCTTTGTGGAACGCACAAATTTTTGTCCTACGCGGGGATCGAACCGACATAACGCGTACAGTGGTATTTGGCGCGGTGACTTATACCACTTGGCTATCCGTACAGTCGTAACAACACTCCAAAGAACAATTGATATGTGAAAAATATTGAATGTGAACTCGCTCTCGGGACAAGAAAAGTATTCATTGAAGTAATACGGAGGAAAATAATTATGTTACTTGCCATTTATAAACATTTATAACTCCAACACCTGTAGAATATTTACCAAACCAGGTAAAATACCTGACAACCAACAGACATAATTAAAACAACTTTATATTTCATTAATAACTTCACTTAAACCAATCTAAATTCCAAACTTTCTTCAATTTATCTATAAGATGACGTAATGAGAAAAAAATGTGTATTTGACAGATCGTGTTATAAAACTCCAGGGAGCCTACTACTACTGCTTAAAGTAATGTAACTGTCGGTGTGGGAGAGAGAGACTGCTACACGCTGTTTGTTAACTGTCTCGCTTACACAATGGCAATGTTATCATTTTAATAAGTGGTGGTAGGCCCTCTGTTCTACGTTAATTTGTCTTCATCCCGTAGATTTATGGCGTTCATGGGAGTTAGTTGATCAATTGTTTTGAAAGGCCTTTGTTAAAGTAAATGAAATTGCCGTCTCCGTTATAGAAAGAAAATCAAGTCCATTCATTTTTCTCTTTACAGTTCAAGTTACTAGTGGACATTATTTTAATTATTTTTGAAATCTTGATAACAATACCTACGAGTAATTTATAAATGAACTATAAGAATAATTTAAAGTTTATAGAAATATTTTTCTGTCCTCTTGGTCTGCGAATGCGTTTCTAGACAGAAAATCAATCATTCAAACATTTCTCCGCCCGCTGCGCTCCGGCGCTCGCATAGCAACTTGCTCAGCTACTGCGCCAGTCAGCTCCTAGGAAATGTTACAAGCTCTGTGGCATTTTCAATTTTCCCTAACATGCGGAACCCATTAAAATGATATAAAACACGCATCACTCTTTTCAAATCCTTTTACCCTGGACACTTAAAAAGTGGTCCTTTCTTCCATGAATAAACATGTTCTGTGAGGTTTAAAAAATGTTCTGCCCAAAGTAAGGGCGCACCATGTGTAATAGCAATGTTTATGTGTCTCGGCTTCGCTCGCCCCCCGTAATTTATGAGTTCCCATAAAAACGAGTTTTAGGTCGCCTTACTTACAATGATTTGCATTTTTTTCTTTCGAACACGTGTTGATGGTCGTATTTGCATATTAGAAAAGTTTTTATATAATTTTCTGTTTTTGGGTTAGCATAATATTAACATGTTTGTGCATAAAGGATTTTTTGTTTGTTTTGTTTATGAAGACATGTAAATCACGGGTCGGTTTTGGAGTTAACTGAGCGTGGGTCCGATGAACGCAGCAACCAGCATTGGGTAAGCAACCAACAAAGATGAAATCAATGATATCGCCTTACTTGGGTTGATATTGGCCTCAGTGTAGGCATTTCACGTTTTATTACCGATGTTAGTAGCTTACTATATCATGTTCAGTCGCCGAGGCAGCCCTAACGCACTGTGACGTAACTGTAAGGGCGGGTTCTCATTTATTATTCTTTTTTTATGACGCATAAATTCCACCGCTCGTTGTAATCGGACCTTGTCTTTTACAGATCTGCATATTTTTTATGCGGTAAGCATTGGTTTCTGTGTGTTATGAGGAAAACTTCGAAAAGAACAAAGACTACGGACTTTTCGTCTATTTCAATTAAGTAGGGTTGTCTCTATAGGGTTAATGAAAATTCAGCGCACATGATTAAACTCTTCGAATTAGTTTTTACTGGAAAGTTTAGGCCAGTATTTTGTACTTTTAAGAAATTAATATTACCTATATAATAGATTTAAAACCAACATGAAGATAAGCTCAATAAATTTTCGATCGACAACCTGCTATCGAAGAATCAAGATATTTTGTCAAACTGTGACAAAAATATTGATAAAGTTTCCTTTGGAAATAGGAACTCAAACTTCAATACGAACTGAAAAATTATGGCTCAATTGTAGTTTTCGAAATAGTAATACGCAATTTGCAGCGAACACTGTACAATGCCTATACCATGAGCAAATACGGCAGTACAGTTGCAAATGTGGGAGTGAGACGGGGTTATTCGCCGTGTATAACGCTATCTCGTTTGATCATAGCAACAGTCTGGTTTTAAGAGCTTATAGTAAGCGCGTTGTTCAATCGATTGCATTGTGCAGAGTGTAATGTCTGTTGGGCAGAGAGAAACTGCTGCTGCTATCTGTCTAGTAGACAAATCGCTCCCTCAAATGGAAGATTACTGTAAAGCCGGGCTCGTGTCAGACCGACGCGTAATAGAGGTAAGGTTTTCTTAGCTGGACTAAACCATTAGAAAAAGAAACATGTCTTTTAAGGCCGTTTTTGTCAGATTGAGGTGAGGTAGTTTAGTAGCTCGTATACATTGCACGATAGTGGTAATATTGGGTAATTACTAGGGTCGTTTTTTTCATGGAAGGGGTCTTTGCCCCGCTGTGGGTGTTAACAGATCAGTATCAATTTTGAGTGATAATGAATCATCTTTTGAAATTTGAATTTTCTTTGAATCTTCGTACTACTAATGACAGTAAACACAGTTCTCATTTTTCTTTTATACCCATATTGAACGTAACGAATAAGAATAATCGCTAAAACTAGTTCTAGGAATCGAAACTAGAAAGTATACTGTACTGTCACATGTTACTAAGTCAAAAAAGTTTTCAATAACCGCTCGTGCAACAACTTCGGTGTAACAGACAGCCACTAAGCCTACGCCCTTAGATATCCTGGCGCGTAGAGTGAGGCTAGTTTAATTGTTTGTAGTTCTCGTTTTATGAGGAATTCATGAGCAATTTACTTTAAAGTGTCGAGGTAATAAGGTGCCGAATGGTTAATGGACGGTGTCCTGTTACACGGCAACTTTTAGGCGTTTTTATTTCGGTTCTTTAACTTTTTAGGCTTATTGAGCTTGATAGCTTTTTGTTTTTAAGTTTATTGGGGCTAAATTGTTTACTTACTTTTGAGATAATAATATACCTAATTAGCATCTGTAGAAGATTCTTCTGCTTGGTTTAGGTTACTCCTGGCTCAGCGGTTTGGTACTGGGTGTAGAAATTAGCAGACAGAGCTTTGCAGCGTACCTTGGGAGAGGCCTGTGTCCAGTAGTAGACTGCAACAAGCTGATGATAATGATGGTGATGGTGGAGCGTTCTATATGGCGGAGCCTGAACAAATAAAATATATAATATAAGTAGTAATATAAATAATAAGTAGTAATTATTGGCTCTCGATTGATATCGTGATTAAAGAGATGAATTATTTATAAGTAGCCTGAAAAGTTCCACTGCTGGGCGAAGGCTTCCCTACACTTCTTCCATTCGTCTCTCTCACGAGCCACGAGTGACCAGTTCGGTAAAAATGAATCCAGGTCATCTCGCCATCTCCGCCTGGGTCTGCCTCGCTGAGATTGATTATGTGGGTATAGGAGACCGTTTGGTGGTTAAAAATTTCAATGTAACAATGTTTTTTTTGCCTTACTCAATTCCAAATATCACTTTCGATCGTTGTTTGTAGCTAGAAATCATCGAAATCATCGACAGAGAAGTCTGAAGAAATCACAAGATAGCACACAAATCAGGTTACAGATGTTTATAGCTATTCCTAATTCTAAAACCTGTAGTGCTCATGTTAATAAAAGCCACAGTATTGTGTTGGACAGTTACAATCCGCTTAAAGATAGCAGTTGGTGTTTAGTGCCCAAGCTGACATTAATCCGCCCATTCCGTTGTCAACATGTGAACATAAACATTAGTATATCTGAAATACATTGTTTTAGGAAAATCCAGTTGAGGATGTGGGTATAGGTGATGAAACAAATGGCTTCCAGTTATCAACATCTATTGGCCCCAAACAATAGGTTCTATCCAGTCCAGGTAAGCAGAAACTCTTGTGTAGACTCCAGGTAAGTTGGGCAGAGCGCAGCCTATTCCGAACGAGGTGACTCCAATGATGTAGTGCATCTGACCCTGGTCTTTTATTGGTAAATCCATTTTCACTTGCAGCGGTCCTCCGGAGTCACCCTGGAAACCAGAAAATTTATTAGAAGGAATATTTATTTTACACCTCTTAGTTCACGAGGATTCAAATACCCGATGATTTGTGAATAGACATGTTGCGTTTGAGACTAAAGTCGATATCGATGTGACGTCAGCCATCGGCAACTTGGCTTGCTTTAGGTACGAAGATCCACAGTTTAGTATTTGGTCTTTTGTATACAATTTCTGTGCTACTTAACACTTAAAAAAGTCAGTCTAACAAACCTGACAAGCGTCTACACCTCCAGCGTTCTTGCCAGCACATAGCTGCGTCTCCTTCAGCCCACACCAGTTTCTATTACAGTTGGGTAACAACAGGTTGTTACACTTCTCCTGGTCCACTAAGTCAACGGTCCCAGCCAGCAGTTCAGGAGAAACATTTCGTCCAACTAAAAGTAATACACCAATACGGAACACTTTTCTTGTATGCGTAGATAAAATAGTTTCAAGCGGAAAATTTGTATTCACTAATAGTTTATATTTCGAACAAAACAAATTGAGAAAACGTTTTAAAAATCAATTCGATGTTGTATTTTTGAACCGATAAATCGATGTCTACGCTACGGAAATTGAACTTATAATAATAGGTATTTATGGAGAATAGCTACAAAATGTTTATGACGATGAGGGAAAGTAGAAAACAACACTTAGTATTTAATAAGATTTTGGCCTACGGGCAGGTGCGATAACTGTACAAAATATAAATGATAAAAATCTCACGTGTATCTATGACGCCCCATCCAGTCAAAGTGGCCTTAGTACCGAGGCTGCTGACATCAAAGTTATTCCATAAACAACCGGGCTGGATGTCACTCGAGAATATGATGGGCCATTCCAACTCAAACAGAGCGATATCGTCGTATTTCTTCGGTGCAGTGTAATTAGGGTGCACAATGATGTTAAGAATATTGCCGTCAACTGGGAAGGGGCCATAATCCTGGAGGATAAAAATGATTAAATAACATGTTTTGGTGAATTAGAGAACTATATAGATTCTTCGTTGTCCTGCACTGTCAGACTGGTCCACTGCAGTACATTGTGATGACCATAACGAAAATGAAATTGAGCTGGACGAATAAGTCCTTAAATCAGGAATGATAAATGTGTGCTATGACGATTAGCGTAATTGTGTTCTATACATCTTATTTTATCAATCTTTTGCTACAAGATCTCTTAGAACAACAATGATCTTTTGATAATATTGTGTATTAATTGATCTCTAAACTCTAATAAACCGAGTCACCGAATCAAAATATTTTTCCCAAAGTGTTACTTACACTAACAACAATGTTCTTGTCTCCCAGTCTGACTATCTTAGGAACAGGATCGGCAATGGAGTCGTCTCTGTCTGAAGCGCGGGAGCAATGTGCCGCTGTCAGCACGAACTTCGGGCTGATCAGAGTGCTCCCACACTTGAATATCCACGAACCGCTAGGCGCCAACCATCCTATGGCGCCCTGGTATTTTAAAGAGAAAAACAGTTGTTATGTTATTTAAAACACAATATATTTATTTATATATGATATTTCTTGTTTTAGTATTGTTTCTGTTGAATAAATAAATGTAATAAAACACAATGAAAGGTAAGTTGGACAACTGCAAATTCGAGAAGAATGGAAAAAATGAAGAGTTTCGTGTGTGTAAATAAAAATAAAAGAAAGAATTAAAGTAAAAGACTTAAATGTGGTTCTGATGAGTTTATTTTTTTGCTAGATTACACTATCTTGGTGACATTAGGTGATAATTTATCAAAATATGTATTGCGTACACAAATCTGAATCGATATGTGTTCGTGAACTATGCTCACCATGTGTGGATATTCGCCTTTTTCAGTTGCCGCTCCTCCAATGATGCCGAGCGGCGGTGTGTATTCGGAATCAGGATGCTTATCAAAATATTTTACACCTGTAATAAAATGTATACACTAATTAGGTAATTTATTTATTATTATTCGAACGGTAAACCATTTACACTGATAAAAACAAAAACAAAATTACACAAGTGAGAAAAAATAGAAGCATAAAATATGCATAAAAAAGAAACAGGTTTTTTAGTATTGATACTATATCCAACCTACAGTGTTTACCTGTATGTAAAATTAGTTGTATGTATAAATAAATAAAATACTTAATTGCAAGGTCAATTAAGAACAAAATCATTATCATTATCGACCACGGTCGG
This sequence comes from Chrysodeixis includens, assembly GCA_941860345.1. Classification (NCBI taxonomy): domain Eukaryota; kingdom Metazoa; phylum Arthropoda; class Insecta; order Lepidoptera; family Noctuidae; genus Chrysodeixis; species Chrysodeixis includens. The sequence continues at coordinate 10,533,910 of OW796106.1, read as the reverse complement.
TGCAACTCGACCGAAACGTCAGGAGAAAAGAAATGTCGAATTATATCGCGAATAAGTCTCGTTTGTCGTCTAAAAATCATTATGAATATACAAAACTAATTATTACTTACATGCGTCGGATCTCTTTGCTCTTTCGTCTCTTACTTTGAGTTCCCAAATGTATTCCAAGCATTCTGTAACATAGAAATTACGTGAGATATTAAACTACTCATTTGTATGAACTGTAAACCTACAGTTTCCATACATGAGCTATGGTTTATTCGGTGAATGGACGGAGATGCGAATCTGAAAGTAGCCTGTATAACTTGGAAATCTTACTGCAGTATGTCAGCCTATGAGATGTATTAAAGTAGCATTTAGCTACTCGTTCTCGTGTCTAGATCGTAATCTTGTTAGAAAATGCTAGTTCCTTTAGCTAGGGACAAACGACAACGACAAAAGAAAATATACAAAAGTATATTTTCTTTATCCAATACTTGGTACAGTGTTACTTGTGTAATTTAAAATGCATTGAGTAGTTAACATGCAGTTAACCCGTAACACAAAGTCCTGAGCTTATCAACACGTTTTAAAGTATGATGGGCCTGTTAGTCTAGTAGTTAGTGTCTGGGAGTAATTTATATGTATGCATGTGTTAAGAACTATATAAGTATGTTTATCACTTGTCTGGTACTCATAATACAAGCTCTGCTTAGTTTGAGACTAGATGGCGTTGTGTGAAAGTCTTGGAATATAGTATTACTTGTAAACAAAAGAGACGCTGCTCAATATCGCGCAGTGCACTGTCACGCTTTCGTAATTGCATTTAAGTTACTTGAAGTCGTGATGATAGGCAATAATCAATGAACCTTACTTGTTTGACTGATCCTTCGGCAAGGTTTGGAGAAGTTGGGTGTGGCGGGATGGTGGGGGGCGCAGGGGTTCTCATGCTGCTCGTTGTCGGCCAACGCTTCGGAGATATCAAACGGTTTCTAGAAATCAATGTTGGTGTGATAAAAAAGAGTAGAAAGCCACTAGTAAGGATATTATCAGCTGTCGGTGGACTTAGTAATTTCATCATCATCTTCCTGGCCTTATTCCATTTTACTTGGGGCCGACCCCAAGCAACACATTTGTTCTTCTATTCTCCCCTATCAATTATTTAATTTGAATAAATAGATTTTCATTTTTAAGATTGTTTTTTTATTTCGACGTTTAGTCGGGGTTTAATTGCCTGCAATTTCAGGCCGTTATTATATTAACTGACTTGAACTTCCAGTGCCCGACGTTATTAGTTTCCAAGCGACTATCCCCATACAAGCTGTTAAGGTGTTTAAAAAAAGAAAATAGTCGGTTCTCGATCAGATCATCAGATCTTGTGTTGCCTCATGTAACAAGATATTTACTACAAGGACGTGTAAATTTAATTCTAAATCAAGGCCCCTTAATATATTTTTACCATTAGTAACTTTTCGATACAGACAATTATGTTGTGATGACCTTTGACCTTATGCGCCTTTAGTAAATTCTCACAAGGCAAGTGACCTTTACCTAAATTGCGTAAAATTAATATACAGAACAGGAAAATTTCAATTTAATAAATTAGGTTATTATTCATAATAAATAAATTTGTATTACATTTTTTATTAACTAACCTTCGTAAGTATTCTGTTGTTGGAAAGTGAAGCTTAAATATATTCATTTAAATATAATCGGAGTGTCTGTTTGTAATATTAAAATAATAGTTTTTGGTACATGCATATGAATACCGCAGTTATACAAAACATTTTTTTTTATTTTTGTTTGTAGTCTTTTTGTTTGCCCTAATCTCTGAAACAGCTGAAACGATTTTGACGGAACTATTTTTGGCAGGCAGCTGATGTCATGCAAAGTGACAGGCTAATTTTATTTCCGAAAATAACTATTTTTTTATTAAACTCCTCGCGGACGAAGTCGTGGGCACAGATATTTGTTATATAGATAGAAAATTTGATTTGTACTTACGTGGTCATCTTCTATTACGGCTTCAGAAGTGTTTTCGTACCCCCAGATCCATTTATCACCTATCTGCAAAAATTAACATTGTTTTAAACAATTGATTGTTGATACATGGCTTATTAAGGATGGATGGATAAAGATGGCGCAAACTGAAAAGAGCAAGCAAGCAATACTTGCGAGATGACGTCACATAGGAACGTGTGGAAGAAGACATGCTGTGCCGGCGCCAAGTAACAATTGGGATAGGGACAGGGGAATGATGATGATGTTGATGATTATATAATTATACATAGTAAGATTCTCTAGCTGTGTTACAGCCTTTAAGAAAATGTAGTAGGCTCTGTGGCCCACCTCTTAAATCATGATCATTATAATTATGAAGAGATGGCACATACCAGCCATTTTTATATAGATGCAACAATCTACCTTTTAAAAATAGATGACTGTCTTTAGGCCTAGGAACAAGCATTATCCGTCAGTTAATTTTTTACATAATTCGTTATCTAATTACTCATAACAAATTGATTAATTTACATACAATACGAAATAACTTAAAGGAGAATGCACGAAACGAGTTCTCTATATGAAATCACACAAAACTTCGCAAAGTTCCGCACGCGTCGAATCGTACAGATGTGAAGAAGATTTTATAAACAGAATTCTAAAATTCGTGTTAAATTACGGATAATTGTCAATAGCGCCACTTAAACATGACGTAAACAACTGCATATCCTTTAAAAATGATCCGTATTACGTAACAGTAAGGTTCATTATTATTACAGTGCGTTATTGTAGATTCAAGATCAAATTAAAATTGTTAGTTGTCGTGTAGTGCGAAATTCCTATATAAGGAAACTGTTGATGAACTGTGGTTATGTTTAATTCCGGCTTGCGGTTATATATCTTGTAAGATCTATATTGAATTGAGGCTTTTTGTGTCCTAAAGAAAAAACTCTAGTCATTGACCTACCGATCAAAAGCCGCAGCCGTGCACGTATATAATATTCTTATTAATGTTTTTTCTTTACGTCTGTATTTTTAATAGCAATATCGCTAATGTTTTGATTTTAAAAGTTAGACAAAATCGGTGCATGTTCTTATCAATGTTTTTTTTCTTTCCTCCATATTTTTGACAGCAATATCGGTGCTGCCTTGCCTTTGAACGTTACCCAAAACCACTACTGGCCCTCTTTATTGCTAAGATCTAGGGCCATACCACAATACTACGTCTGCAGTAATTCACCTACATATTCAAGGATAAACTATGATGTACAAAGTATTTGTATGTTAAATCACTTAACCGGTCAAGAGATCGGTCAATAACGTTTGGTTTAGGGCAAGTCCCCCTTCCTAGTCGACTGACTATATAATCGAGTGACTCAATGAGAATTTAAAATACAATAAAGCGTGCGCATAACCTGCTGAACAAGTTTCGCATAGAAACAAGAATAAATTGATAAGAATTTGGGTTTCATTTTAATAAGTTTTTTTTAACGATTGCTGCAGTAAGTTCACAGACATTTAATTCACATGCACAAAAACACTCAGACACAGACTAAGCGGTTGTGGATCGAAAAAAGTCTTGTCGGACGCAGGGATCGAATTCGCGACATGTATCGTACGTTGATGATTGGCATGATAAAGCCCTTAAAATAAAGAGAAAAAAAAAGAAAAAAAAAATGATTGGCGTGGTCAACTATAACACTCGACTATCCGACTACTATAATAGTCAAATAAGAAACATTTGCTCTCTTGCTTTCATTTGCCCTAGTATTAGTCCGTTTCAAGTTGGATACGTCGGCCCGTTGGAATGCACAACGCAAAGGTCGTAGGTAACCCAGCACGCACCAATACCTTTTCGAATATATGTCCGCATTACAAAGTGATTATCAACGGCTATAGGAAACCGGCACACCTGAGAATATATATTAAAGGTGTGTAAAGACATGTCTAAGTCGTATGGGAAGCTTAAACTCTTTTATCGGGGTTTACATAAACCTTACTAAGTTACTAAGAGTAATTTTAGATCTTAAAATTAAAGGAGATATGACGAGTCTTTTGGTCTAGTGGTTAGTAGCCCTGACTGCTATACCAGAGGTCATGGGTTCGATCCCCACCCAGGACAAATATTGGGGTGTTAGGCACGATCATTTGTTCTGTATATTATTATGTGTGTAATTTATCTATAACATGAATTTAGAAATATATAAGTTTGTTATCAGTTGTCTAGTACTCATAATACAAGCTCTGCTTAGTTTGAGACTAGATAGCGTTGTGTGAAAGTTGTGGAATATATAGATGAGAGCTTGCCTTTGGCCATTAGTTGGACAATATGGGCTTATAAGAAATAAATAATGTGAAATAGTATTCATTTACTTACCATGTTAGGATTGTTAAGATTTTTCGGATCGAACACAGTTATACGATCTGGATTATAAAGTTCAATTGATGATCCTAGAATTAAAAGGTTAAGATTAAATAATTGAAAGATACTAAAAAAAACTAGCACAAATTAATAGCGGCGGGGCAGTATATCGGTTCCAGTAAATTATGTGCCACGCAATTAAGAACATTTTTATATTATAAAACATATGAATATGTCCATTTTTCACATTTAAAGTTATGTATAAAAACTCATCATTTAAAGAAGAGCACTGCGTGCACTGTAATTTGCACATAAACCTATTTAACTATGAAAGAAAAAGAAATTACTCAAATTTAACTATTTTAGAGAAGACTTTTTAGGAATCGTTAAAGTGGCTCTAGTTGCACGATATCAAGAGGAACGGCGACAAGCCATGTGTTAACAATGGTGCACTTTAAAAATGACGGTTAAAAGCCCATTATCATAAAAAAAATACGATCAAATTAAATTAATTTCTGTTTTCGGATATTTTGTTCACAGGTTTGAAAGTACAATAAACCTTCACTAATCTGGTTACTCTTCACTACCGTTTTAACGTGGAGACTTAAGACCTAAAAAATCGTGAAACTAGTTACACTGGCGTACGCAACCAATACCTACATATCTACAATAATCATAAAATAATTGCTTAGATCCGCATAGACTAAGGAAAACGTGCTTAGGTGATTTCTGACGTAACAACAACCTATTAATTATCTATCCCATGTAAATCATGTTAAGTTATAGATACTTTAAATATACCTAGATAAAAAAATATTTTGTGCCAATTGCCAAAACAGTTTATCTTACAGAGACTTCGCCTTAAGTAAAAGAATTACCTGTGCTAGGAGGCATTGTTCTTAACAGTAGAAAACATGTAATATTTGTATTTAATATACACGTGTGTTGCCTGGCTAAACTGAGAAATAAGGTCCGTCTTCGGATAGTAAGATATAATATTATTTATTGCACACAACATGAAAACAGATTTGACAACAGTAAAAGTTACATGGTGTCACAATGGGCGGTCTTATCGCGAAGAGCGATCTCTTACAGACAACCTTAGGATGGGCTTGGTTCTGAAGGAGTAACATTTGTGCAGGTAGTCCGCGGTATGGTTTCGTCTTGTTGTCACATAGAGAGAGAAATACTACCTAACTACTAAAAAAAATAAAGTTCTCAACAAGGCTTCCGCGTGTTGGTCCTGTGTTTAAAAAGGACCGGGTTCTGTCCTTGAAGTTATCCCGTGATGATAATATTTACTAGGTACTACTACTAAACTAATACTATGTGTGTGTTTACTTATTGACAGATAATGTAATTTACAATATAAACAATTTAGATAAAGTTAGTTTTAGATTATACGTCACGACGGCACAACTTGACATTTGTAGCCGTTTGTTGACTTCATAAGACTTTTTCAATTCAATAAAAGTTACTGACAAGTCAATAAATTATACTGTATAATAAAAATGAATCCCTAATAACACTCAACTGATCGACGGGATATTACGAAAAATAATATAATAAATAACAATAACCAAAAAAATATTTGAATGTATTATGCAAGAGAGTCTTTCTGCGCTTCGAACAATGCCGATGTTAATGGTGTGTTTTATTTATAATTTCAACCTAATAAGATTGAAAAATGTAGGTAACATGAATTGAACATAAAATAAATTTTAATGACCGTACAGCCAAAATGTTAACATTTGTAAATCGTTTTAATCCAAAATTATTACTTCTTAATACAGTGCAAATACACCTAAACTAATCGTCACTTTTCAATACCAATGACAAAACATTTTTTTTTTATCATGTTAAAGGTTTTCGCGAGATTATAGAGATACGAACTAGACTGAAATGAAATGAAATGAAATCATTTATTCTGTAAGTAGGACAATTTTATCACTTTTACATGTCAAATATGTTTCGAGCTCGCTGGATTCGACATTTCCTAACTGACTACCCTGAGAAGAAATGTCGAAACAAACTCAGGGCGAACAAACTCAATTAAGGACTTCAATTGGGCTCGAAATTAGTCGATATATCCCGGCAAATACTCGTGAATAAACCGATAACATATCATTACATAATTATAAATCCACATCACGAAAGTTTGAACAATAAAATATTATTTTTATTATAACATGAATTTTACGGATTACTTAACACAATATTTCCGAGTAACTATTACTATCAGATAAGTAAGTACAGGAAACTATTAACAATACCTGTGTAGAAAGAACAAATCACAACTATACACTTGATCATAATGTTCCCACTTCCACTCATACTGTAATAATATCTGTTTACACTATAATTATCACGACACATTAAGATAAATACTTCTACTTCATAAAAAAGTATTAAATAATACGGTCGAAAATACGTTTGTATCACACGGTGTAACTTAGATGAATACTAATATGACATCATGATTGTATTTTTATACGATCTCGACCAACTATGACCGGTTGACTTGTAACACGAAGTAAAAATAACTAGTCAGAAAGAAGATTAAATCAGAAAATCAACTTTACTCAATTAATGTAATTTAAATAATATTAGTGCTACAATGATCTTTTAGCACGTGGCCGCAAACGGAACTAATACCGTCTTGTATGGTAACCCATCAATTCAGACAGTTGAGTTGTTTCTTGTTGCGAATGTGCACACCAGCGCCCTCATGGGAATGTTATCCAAAAAAATCGATTAGCCTACCTACGTGTTTTAGCTAAATATATATTGTTAATTAAAGTAATTAGTAAGAAGAGACTAATGAGACCAATCAATGATAACTAATTAGTAAATTACCTATATTTATATTATGTATTTATGTTACCTATTATGTGTAAACTTATTAACTAGAAAACGCAAAGGTTGAAGCAATTAAGTTGTTCCACATTTCGCTTACACTATAATAATGTCTTTGATTTTACTTATTCTCCTTATTTGCTAATGTATATTTAATTTTGACAAATTGGTAATTTAAAATAGTATTCACAATTTGCAAGTCAAGATTATGGGCGCAATAAAAAAATACAGCAAAATGACATAGTATGTCTGTAACAGAAAAACAATAGCAACATAAAATGAAACTTCTATATTTACCTTGAATGTGTCGTAGACTTGCGTCTCATGGGACTTACCGAACTCATTTGCGGTATGGTGGTCCTATGGTGTCTCATTTCACACCTTAATGTCGGACATAGCTTTCCCTAAGTAATTACTTTAAGAGGTCATAAATTCTGACCTGCTTAGGCTTTATAGAGGAAAATTCCACGTTTCCAAAAATAAATGACGTAATTTCATATTAATTTCTTATGGAGTTAATGATCTTTCTGGTCTAAGTTATGATATAGATTTGGAAAGAAATGAGCCATCGAATTTACTGAAATACATGAAATGAAATCATTTATTTTGTGAGAGGGATAATAGTATCCCTTTTACATGACTTACCGGTATGTGTATATGTATTTTTTTGATCTCGTCGTATTCGACTTTTCCTAACTGACTACCCTGAGAAGAAATGTCGAAACAAACCCCGGGGTTCTTGCCTCTTTTAAAGTCCAGACACAGAATACGACTATTCTCCTTACAAATAATAGTCAATATAGATCATTAAAACAAACAATAACAAGATTTAATCATCCCAATCTCTCTCTGTAATTAATACAGAGATACAGATGCTATTCCAAACCGAACTGACACACAAACTGAATGCAAGCCATTTGTTAAGTATTGCAATGAGAGATACAAATTACCCCATTGGAACCAGATTAGCGCAAATCCCCGTCGCTGTAAATGGAATAGCAAGACAGACCGATCCTGGGGCCCTAGCACCACCACCACCTCTCAAACCAGATAAACCAGTGATATAGCGTTGTGGAAAAGAGACACCGCTCTATAAAGTGCGGTTCACTATCTCGCTCCCACGTTTGACATCTCCCGTCTCTCTTATAATTTTTCTTTCCGTGGTAGAAGCTTTCCTCCCCTCCTCTGTATTGCAGGCGTTTTTTTTATTTAGATATCGGTTTTAAGCTTTTTCGCTTCACGAGTGGTGAAAAAGAAGAGCTGAGAACTGGTGTGGGTTTTAACGGGTTTATGATTTTATACGTTTATTCTGGGAGGTTGGGAAAATAGTTTTTCTCGAGGCATCATTTTGTATAATAACTCTGTTGTGCTCATAGTTTTGTATCATGCAAATAGAACTAAAGACAATGTTCAACAACTTTTCAATAATCTATAAATAGCAACAGTTTTAGTTTTCACAAATAATACTTTTATTTATTGCTTTTTAAATATTACGATTTTTACAGTTTTTCATGTAACTGTTACACAAACCGTAGCGCTATCGGATAACAATAGACTTGCAATAATTTCACAATTGAGTACAGATTTTACGGTCAGAATTGTACCAGTATAATCGCGTAATGTGTAACTATCATAGCGTCGTTACTTGTACGTTATGTATTCCTTATGCAAAGAAAATCGAACTATTTATTGTTTTTTAAATATAACTATGGAGATTGCTACGCAGACTGCATACTTAGCTTCCATTGTAACCCAATTAATATAATTCTTTCGTTTTATATTGTGAGAAAAGAAAACAAAAGACGAATACGTATATTAAAGGCTGAACCTGCTCTATAAAGAGGTAAATTGTGTCACAGTTCATCTCATCCCACTCTATGATCACAAATTGATCGCGAAGCCGTATTTTAACAAAACAATATCTCTAAACGTGATAAACGTCACAGCAAAACGTCACATAATAGATCCACTTCGTACGGGTAAGCTGGCCAATTTGTCCGCGGAGCGAGTGAACATTTGTTCGATATCCTATCAAGTCCCCGGTTATATACGGATATAGCCGTAACAAAGAGAGATTACTTACAATTTCCAGTAAACTGGAAGAGCTGGTAACGCAACGTGATTAAATTGTTCCATTTTCTGAGTATTATGGTTTATGTCTCTTACGTATTTCATAGGAAATAAGACAAGTCTGTTTTAACTGACGCTTGTCTCCAAATGCTTAAATTAAATGTTTAGCTTACGCGACTACACGTGACTATCTTGGCATCTTCTGTCTCAACGTCATGCCTATAGAAAGTCACTGTTTTTTAAACTGGATGCATCCTAGACATGCTTGACCGTCTTGAAGGCCGCCACAACGCAAATCATTTAAATCAATTGAACGATCATTGGATCAAACTAAAATCATCGCAGCAATTCGTCAAACTACTAGGGCAACATAACAACAGCAGAGCAGGTGTGTTCAATTATGGAAAGCACTTGTTGCGCGCCCATGAAATTGAGTGGACCGAGTTAAGTGTGGAACTTGGCTTGTAAAGCCTTCATAATGCAGGCAATGTTCCGGAGTTAGTTCTTTAGTAACATGACGCCCTGGTACCTGGAGCGATTTAATCAATACGTAAGATGAACTATTATTATTGAATAGTCCCTCCGCTAGGAAAGACCTCTCTCTTCCTAAATAGAGAAGAAACCAGCTTTGATCATCCATTGGTACTTGCACAGAAAATCATTTAAACTTGCATCCACTTGAACCTAAACTTTTTTTTGTTGTGACTCTATATAAAATAAAAGGTATCTTACAAAATATGATGGGGCCAGAAAGGGTGAAAATGCAAGACTTTCTAGTGTATATACTCCCATGATAAAGACCCGTCCTCCATAAGATTCTTTCATCGCCTCTTATCTAATACAATGGATGAGTGGTGACCCGTTAGCTCAAGAGCTAGATGACATAATTTAGGCATGTTATATGCTTCAAAAGATGTAACAAAACCATGAGTTGAGATAAAAATATAGGTATCCAAAAGATGCATGTTGTAAGGCAATAAACCACAATACGATAAAAACAAAATATTTAATCGTTACGTTTTTTCCACTGATTTTACTAATGCGATTTTTTCAGCCAACCTAATGGTTTAAACATAGTAAATATAAACGAAAATAAAGCTGTTTTATGAGGCTATTAACGGCAGTTCCACAGTGCTTACATGTTTATTAAAACCTTGGATTTTCTCCGAATTATTTTACTAAATACTCAGCGACAATTCACAAAATTCATGGCTCAAATAATGTTTGGCGAAACGCTGTTAGCATTAGGCTATTTGTGAGCGTAAATACTGAATATAACGTTCGAAACCAGCACTCAAACTTCACAAACACGCAAAGTGCATATAACTTATTCAAGCATTGTATGAGCTGAAGTAATGAGTCCAATTATGATCAATCAGTTATTGGAATCGGGACTGTATTTCGTGGGCGCCGGGATTGCGCCGTCGCGGGATTTAAAATCCCCGGGGATTATACGCGGCCGAGTGGACGGAAAAACCCATCGAGTTGGATCCCACCGTTTTATCCTCCGGTCTGGTTCGCGATGGTTTTTCACTGATATCGCAAGCCTGAAAAGAATTGATTAAGGCGAGGTTTAGGAACTTTTTGACGGTACATTATGATATTGGGTTCATTTTGACGGCGGTTGCGATTGTGAGATCACGGGAAGGGTATTGTAATGTGGATCTTTGTTTATTATATGAGACACCTTTATTTGGGTATATTGAGGAATAAAATTCAAAGTTCTTCAGTAATACATAATGTCTGGTCGGTCTGCTGACCTTGGGCTGAGGAGTTAATAGTTTTGTTTTTATATTAGATGGTATCGAAATAAAATATTGATTTATCTGGCACCGTTCCTAGTTTGCACTAATATCATATTGTAAATTGAAAGAGTTTGTTGCGTCGTTTCTTCTCCTGTAGCGAAGGCACAGGAAGCGGTGAAGGCTGGGCGATGGGGAGCTGTCTATTAATGTTGACGTTCAAAAATTTTGTTTATGGCATTGTAGCCTAATTTCAATATGTATACCTATTACTTATATTTGTCGCAATCCAGTAAACAAAAATCGTCATCAGGATTTAGCGTGAACTGTCTATTACCTGAATCTCGGGTTCCCATATCCTCCTAAACTTTAAAAGACAGTGCTAATACCATTATGCCTAGTCCTCATCCGTTTGTATTTCCAAGTTTAGCTCTAACTTTTGTTTTAAACCTACAAACTTAAGTTTCGAGTTTGAGTTCAACTTTCTTAGTCTTGCACCTAATGAGTTTAGATCTGTCGGTAATAAAATGTCCATCAAGATGAACTAAGGACGGAAAAGTTAAAGAAAGCTTTAGAAAGAAATCAATCACTTTCAGGCAATTTAATTTTGAAATAAATGTGAAAAATGTGAAGATTTGTTATCATCGAGATCGTTATTTGATAGCAAATCGTGAATTTTCATAGATATGTTTTAAGTACTATGAATATGTAATGCATAAAATTGACAATAGAGATTATTTAAACAACAGAGAATGTATGAATCATAGTCCAATTATGAAAACGTAATAAAAACTGTTCATTTGACAAACTAATCTCTACATAGTATATGTATATTCTTACGACTTTATTTGCACATAACACCTAGTATACACAACCGCTTAATCCAAATCAAGAAAATTCTTTTCAATCCGCACCTCAACGTGAAACAAAACACAGCAGAAATCCTTAAATACATTTAAATAAAATCCTCGAGTTATAAGTTCGTGTCACGGTATTCGATTAAAATGTATCGCTCGCTTGAATCGTAACGAATTGGCTTGTGCGATGTCAACTGCACGGAAAACGTAGTATTTATTGAGTACACCTCATTTGCATACTTATGTAATCAAGCGGCAAAATACAATTTAAATTTGAATCGATTTTATTTAATAAGCTGTATCGAGTGCTCGGAAGCGAAGTTGGATGTTGTTTACAAACTCGATGTACGGAAGTAAGTGTTTAATTTGTTGAGTCAATTGTTTTGCTTGTATTGACGCTCATAATTGTTGTTTACGAATGATTAAAAAATAAGCTTTATCTACATAAATGCTTTTTGTTATGCTCTCATATTTTAGGTAATTTACCTAAGCTGTAAAATCTTCTTTATAGAATACGTTGACGATTATTTTACCAATTAAATTATTACATTAATGATGTGTTTCACACCTTGAACTAGATTTAAATATTTAAACTGTTACTATTAACAATAAAAAAAAACCTGTTTTTTTTTCAGCCTTTAAACACAACAATCGCACCTAATATCTAGTCCTCATAACAAATGATCTAAATCGTAGTAGATGTAATAATCACACATTTGATTATCACGACAGAGCAATATGGCGGCCAAACTCGTGCCTAATAGAGGACTGAACTAAAACTAATGTCACAATGCGGTGTGAGATAACTGCACAACTATGACAACACCAGTGCCTACCGTCTTAGCTGATCTAGGAATTGTAGGAGGAGGTACTTATTTATGTTCTGTCTCTGTCCCACTAGAGCATTTATATCATAATTCTATCTCTCTTGATTCTATCTCTCCATTCTTCTTCTTACCGTCTTGGTTGATCTAGGAATTGTAGGAGGAGGTATTTATTTATTGTTTTCCGTCTCTGTCCCCACTACAGTATTTAAATCTTTATTCTATCTCTCAATTTTTTTTTCACAGCAATTTCGTTCGACATTTGAATAATGTAATAATAATATTCCACGACTTTCACACAATGCCATCTAGTCTCAAGTTAAGCATACTTAGTAGCTTGTGTTATGAGTACTAGTCAACCGATAAACATACTCATATTTTTCTAAATACATACATACTATAGAATAATTACACCCAAACACAGAACAAAATTAAATGATCGTACTCATCACACAAACATTTGTCCTGGGTGGGAACCGAACCCATAACCTCCGGTATAACACTCAGGGTCACTAACCACTAGACCAACAGGCCCGTTAAAATATATTAAATTCTATTTTCCCATCTCCACGTATTCGCACATCGCGGTTGACCCGCACGTTAAGTTTCGGATATTATAACGACCAAATTCGCGGCGCCGATTATGAGTTTGACGTCAACTGGAGCGGCTCGTTGCCTCCAACTATTTAGTGGCTGTTGTGGAAATATTTCAATAGTGTGTCATGTTCGTGATTAATTTGTAGCGCTATGCGATAACAGGTTCCGGGCTATGGGTAATGTGTATTATACGCCGGCATGTAATAGGAATACTTTTGATTGTTCCGAAGTTGTTTGTTATCGAGTATGTGGAACATGTGTTAAGATCGTATGTTATATTATGTGCTGTCAATTCTGATGTCTTAGTTATTTGATCTTTGAGGTCAAAGTATTTGCGTTGACGTTTATGGATTTCCAATTTTAAGTGTTTCTAATGAATAAAGTCCGCAAGCACGTTCTAGTTTGCCTTCATATGTGAATATAAGTTTGTTTTTAGTAGACAGATCCTAGAATATTTTGTACGTAACATTTCGAAAAACAAGACTTTCTTTATTTTCAGTTGTAAGTTGTAAATGTACAGAACCAACATCCAATTTCACATGAGCACATAATAACTACAAAAGTACTCATACATTACATTAAAACATTAGACAACATGTCACAGAGTGTAATATTTTCACTTTGTCAAATACTTCTGCATAGTAAAGTGGGTTTATAAATCAAGAACGTGACCATTTTTCATCAAGTGATGCAGTGGCGAGCCTTGACAAATGGTCGGCGAGTCGCGACAGATTTTGATGAAGCGTGGATGAGGTGGCGGCCCTGACGGCACGGTCAACTGCAAGTCGTGGACTTTAAAGAACTAGAAGACAGTTAAACGAAGAAAGCTATTTTTTTTGAGTTTTTGTTCAGTTTTAAGGAGAGTGGTAGACATAGCTTAAGTTCCGCTAAAATTGGACAGTGCTTCAACAAATTATTTTAGTAAAGCATTTACGATACAAATAGTACGTACTAGCTGTTCCCGCGACTTCGTACGCATAAGTAATAGTTCCGTGAAAAAAAAAGAATTTGAATTTGAATTTGCAACAAGTCTGCTCAAATCCTGTCTGTATACCAAAGTTCATCCAAATCCGTTCAGTAACTTTAGTGTGATTGACGGACAAACAAACAAACTTTCACATTCATAAAAAGTGTGTTTCCAGAATTAAAAAAAAATAAATGTAGGTTATATTTTAAATAAATGATTAACAGTTAAAATAGCACCATAGAATCACAATACTGTAATGATTATGTTCTATATTAGTTTCATTAAATTGACGTTCAAATTCTATCAACACCAACATTTACAGAAGGTTGTAAACACAGACCATAAACCAGTGCTCTCTACATTCATATCGCTTAGCAAAGTTCCTCTGCCGAGGCAGTGATAATATTTTCGTTATTGTTCATTCATTGCGCCGCAGTTGGCACAAACATCGCGTTTGAAGCCGCCGGCGTTTGCTCTGCACTCGATCGAAACAAGTGCAACGCTGAAAGCAAATGTTACCATTGATTTGCGTGATAGTCGAATGAGTATTTATGTAATGGTTTGTGTTGTTTTTACACGATTAAATTACGGTTTCATGTAGGTATTTTTGAAGTTTATTCCTTTCTGCGGCTATATGTTGTAGTTATAACTTGTATTCATAACTGACTAAGAACTGTTTTGACATTTATTACACTATGTTCTTAAATATGTCGTAATCGTTATTAAAGAGAAAACTTGGTACCTTGGTTTTTTTTAAATATTGTAATTGCAACAATCTTAATAATTATTTGAAAACAAATGACTAAAGGAGGTGATGAAAAACATTGCGTCTTAAACAATGTAGGTGCCTAAGCTAAATTATAATTATAACTCAATCACACAAATATTTAGTCGTGCGCACCTTTCTACTATACCATAATTGTCATTATATTATAAAGTCCACACCCTATTACTATTTTTACCACGCGCTAGTCAAACAAGGCCCACAAACATTCACTACAAAGACGTGACTAAAAGCTCGCAATTAAGGTCCTCCACACTCAAATTACGCGTGCAGTTCGCGAATGACGTATCAAAGTACGTAGCCATGTGTAACATCACGTGTTTGCCGCCAACTGTAACATTGTAACATTCTGTAACATTAGAATTCTGGCAGTCGCGTCCACGCTGGATGCGGTTATCGTCGCTAATGGTGGCTGATTTCACCATTGTGTTGATAAATTCAATGATTGCGGATTTCGTACGATATTAACGTACAAACGCAGTAATTTTGCAATTAACAATGCTAATTTTTGATTGCATGTGTTTTGTTTTGTTTGAGATTAAATTAGAAGGTGCATTTCTATGTGTTCTGAATTTTAATTGCGATTGTTTTTGTGTGTATTTGGGTGTCATACATAGTAGCCATTGTAGAGCAAAATTTTGAAAATTAATATGTCTTTGATACAATTGAATACCGGGAATTAATTAATTTTAAATGTTGGAAATTACTACTAAATACCTACTCACTTTATTACTAAAAGGAATATAAACCAAATAATTAATGGAAACGAAAAGGATTTTACGTTATATGAAAGTAGCACATTATTTATTCAGTTATTTGTGTGTATTAAAATAGTGTGCAATTTTACAACAATATCGCAATTATTATATAACTTTAATTATAATAATTAAGAGATAGCACCGGTGTAGTGTTGGCGGTACACCACAAAGCATTACTAAATAATAATGAAATTTCAAACACAGCTGTATAAAACAATTTGGTTAACCAACAAAGCATTTACCTCTTAATTAACGATAAACTTATCACACAACTTAAAAAGAAAGGCTCGCTATTATCACGGCGTCACAGGGAAAAAGGCATCTAAAATTGATATCCTAAATAAAAAGGGAGGTAATCTTCAAAAATGGCATTGTGGGCTCTCGACGGAAAGCAAAGAAAACGAATTTATAACCAACACAAAGGAGGCAGATAAGCCGCAAGCGAAAACAATTCGAGATGTTCCCGAGATAACATCGCAACGGGGTTTTTGTTGAGATTTTCAAGTTTCGCGCAAAGTGGAAATCTCTATAATCGTCTCGGATTGTGACGGCTGCCGACGAATGCAACGAAAGCTGATGGATTCCTGCTTTTATTGTGATCATTTTGTTAATGTGGAGCGATGTGTGCGATGGAACCCGATGGGCGAGAGACAATTCTATCTAAGAGATTGTGTTTTTTTCTTTCACTTGTTTTTGTGCTTTATTTACTTTCCTCCCCGTGTACTGCAACCCTAGTAAAGTAAAATAAAAAATACTTAACGATGATAGCATTAAAGTCGAAAGTCGCGTGATTTAACGTTATTTTGCTGTGTTATGAAAATATTTCCTTGTAACATTTAAGTAACTTCTATGATTACTTATACGAATGTCACGACCAGTTAACTTTTATCCAGGAAGCCTAAATTGTCTTACCAGGCGCCCATAATAAGGTTTCGTAGGACGATGTTATCAATGTAGGGAATGCTGCCAATCCATTTGATATAATCTCTCAGCCACCTCACTGCCGTGTAGATAAGGCGCCCAATTTTACCAACTTAGCGATTATTTGGATAAATGGTTTTAGTTTTAATTATTTGTGAGACATTAATGTGTATTGTGGAGTCCTGGCTAAAGATAAGAGAATAACTGTGTATTTTGTTGTGTGGTATTTATTAGGTGCTGTTATGATTGCACAATAATAATAATTATAGTATTTTGTTCCGGAGTTGTTGACGTTGAATTGTCGTGACAAGAGATTATGTTCTGCGTGTGAAGCTAAAACCAAATTAGTAATACATTATTACATTCATAACTAAATGAATGACTGGTTGCATATCAGAAAACGACTTCACTTTAAGAGGAATGATTTTATTCTAAGAAAATAGCAAACTACTAAAATCTATTAGAGAGTCACGATACCAAAAAAAAAACATCATTAATACAAAATGAGTCCTAAACCCGGTTTTCAAACACCAACATAGATAACTTAAAATTGCTTAGTTTAATTTTTATTAAAAACCTTTTTCTTATCTTTAAATATATAAAATCTCCATTAACACTTTTCTGAGTTACCAGGCTATCATGATCAAGCGGAGGTCCTGTTAAAAGTCCACTCTGGCAGTCGTCGGGCCTTAACAAGAAAACTTTGGAGTTCAGTGGACTGGCGAAGATATGACGAACAACAAATAAGTTCGTAATATGAGATGTATTTAAATGTACACGTGTTGGGAGCATTGCGAAGTTCTAAGGAGTTTGGTCGTCATTATACGCGCTGTAAGAGGCGCGTCTGGTGAGTGGCGTTGAAGATTTTTATACCCTAATAATAGGAACGTATTTTTAGTAGAATGAAACGATTTATTAATATGTTCCTAAGAACAACTTATTTACAAATTGCTTACAACTTTAACTAAGTAGTATAATGCATGCAGTGCTTACCTATAAGAGATTGTTACATTGTTACGTTAATATGTTATTATGATGAATGTATTTAATATTTTTTTCGTGTAAACAATTGTTGGTGAGCAAATTAATAAAATAAAATAGAACATATAATAAATATGTATGTAAAAAAAATTCGTTGTTAATTCAAAACAAACTTTCGTATTTTATCACTCACATTTTTGCTGTTTTAAAATTTCTAAAACAAGCTACTTGCTATTCAAAGGTACAAAATACTCGAAAGTCTTAGCCGAAACACTCTTAGAAGTTCACGTAACGCCACGAGGAAAATGTATGCAAATAAGTTGACATCAGGAATGCTTGAAACTTATCTCACTTAGGTACCTCTGTCGTGTGAACTAGTCTACGAACTTGCTCCGGCTGTACCTGAGAAATGGCACACGTCTGTTCTGAATTTCTTATACTCTTTAAAGAAAAGAAAGCTTTTTTATGTGATATTTTTAAAAGATGTGTTATGAAAATTTTTTAAGGACTTCAAAACATTAAAACATCAAAGATTTTTAGTATTTGAATGATTGTTGATGTTTACTCTTTGTATTCCTACTTATCATATAAGTAGAGATACCAAGAGTATCGTTAGGGTTGTAAAGTTACCCATAGCATTCAGGTTAGAGGTAAAAAAAAAACACGACTTTGACACAGCGCCAAATAGTCTAAAATTAAGCAGAGCTTGTATTATGAAAACTAGACAACCGATAACATGCAAATTACCGATAAATACATACATATTATAGATAAATTCCATCCAAACACAGAACAAAATTATTGTTCGTGCCCATCACTCAAACATTAGTCCTGGTTGGGGACCCAACCTACAACCTCTGGTATAGTAGTCAGGGCCACTAACCACTAGACCAAATAGCCAGCCAAATAAACAAAACACAACCTTTCGTAGAAAACTAAAAAGCATCGAGTATATTGCAAAGCGACGAAAAAAACATGTGATGGTTATTTGCACTCGGATATTCCCTACAACCAATGTAAGAGCTTTACTGTCAAGAGTCAGTAAAGGGGTTAATTAAAACCCTTTGAGGTAAAGGAAATGTTTGATCTAATAAGGATTCGTCACCTCGGCAATTGAACTGAAGGGTCATACGAATAGGGCCCCAAGAAGTCAAGAGCTTCGCTTGGAAATACTAGTATGTTATGCTTATTTATCTTTAGAAAGGAGTTATTATACCAGATAAACTTTCAAGTTGTTAAATAATAGGTATATTTCGTAAAAAGTGTTTTTAAATCGACAGTTAATTGTAAACATATCAAGTCCCTCGTGGGCGCCATTAACAATAAATTCAAACTACTTGGATGATAAAACTTTGCTGTTTTTATTGAAATCTCACCCTGTTAAAACTAATTTTTGTATTTGCTGTTTATTGTTTAAAAGATACATATATTTTTTCCAAGAATCAAATAGGGTAAACGCAGCTATTAACGACCCATCGAAAATCTGCAGGTATTACCGACCTAAAATGTAATTCGAAATTTTAACGTAACCAGAACTATTTTTCCTATATGTAGGCAAAGTCACCCACGCGTTTATTCCTTGAGCATCGTATACTTTTACTTTAGTGTGAGTAGCTATGCAAAAAAGGGATAAAATACGTCAGTTACTGCGGGGGCAGCGTAGACGCAGGTCTTGTCGTACTGTCCCTTGTTCCTTCAAGTAAGTACGTGTTTTTTCTATGTAAGACCTTTATACAAACAAATGACGTCTATACTTTATCTTATATTACTAATTGTATTCATTTAAGTGTCAACTCTTGATTTCTTACGACCTTTTATTAATAAAAAGTAATTTAAAACTATAAAACTTTAAATTAAAATGGGACGGTGTTAGCTTCATCAGTTTTAGTCGTGGCAGCTATCAACGACCCATGAGTCGGTAATGGCAGCAACGTTATTTTTCATTTATTTTATTTTTATGTTATTACTAGCTGTGCCCGCGACTTCGTTCGCGTGGTTGTCGAAACAAAACAACGTCGTTTAAATAACAGTAGGCTATATACATATACCTTGGCGTGAAAATAGATGACGAACTAAGAATATTATTAAGTAAAAAATGTACTACCTAAGCTTCAAAGTTCCTATTAATATTTTAAGAGTTTTTTTTATGTCACAGCTATGGGTTAACATTCAAAACTCACTGAGATAAACTGGAAGCTCTTCAGAATAGATTTTTAAAACTACTTGTTATTAATAAAAATACAAAAGCACATGTAAAGGAGATTATAGTACCTAAATTATTTGAAATAGAAATAGCTGTTGCCCGCGACTTTGTCTGCGTGGTATTGAAGAGTAGGTAAATTGAAGATGTGTAGTGCTGTACAAAAAGTAAAGCTAAATAAAGTTTAATGCAAGCTCCTTAATCCAGTTCTGTTCCAAAATTATTTCTTAACTTTCTACTAATAACCTTTAGTCTTACAAACATATTACTTGACTGTTAACACTGCTAATTTTAAAGGTAAGTCCAACATTCATATGATGAAAGGTCGTATGATATTGTTGCTGTGGCCACTATCTTACACTGATTTGACAACTTGGATTGAAGGACTTGAAAACGGACGATGGGGAAGAAGTGTGCCGGATTCTGACTGGCTAAAACCACCTGAGCGCATCTCCGTTCCCTATTATCGGGAGCCATTGGAACACTTTCACAAACTACCGCGAACCCTGACGGGAGAGATCTTTTTAACGGGAGCTTCTTAATTGACGTGGAGTCAGTTCTCCCCAGCGCTCATTAAGAGGCGCGTGAAAGCACCGTGCTCCTCGTCTTTGCCTTTATACAGTACAGTAGACTTCCCTTAGACTACTGGCGTAACCTATTTATGGAGGTTTGAGGAGGGTAAATTTGGTCTTTCTTCTATTTGTTGCTCGCTGAGCACGGATCGAGTGGTCAGATGAGGCTTCCCGTGTTTTTTCTGCGGTTTTTTGTTGTACGTCATCACTTCTTTGCAGAATTCGATGACGGCACACCAACTATCCTTGGTTACGGTAAACTAATACCCTCTGGAAACACTAAAAATAATAATGTATTGAATTATGTTGTGGAGTTTGTTGCGCCGTTTCTTCTCTATTTTTAAGTTTAATTAGAAAAACCTTCTTCTTTTTCTTTTTGTGTCAATTGTACGTAGTATTTGGTGAATATTAGATCCTCTGAATTGCAAGTGTGCAGACATTTTCGTCACTATAGGTGATGTGACATCGTCTGTACGGAGATGACGCACTCTTACTGGATGTTAGAGAGGTCTGTATACCCAAATTTGCCAAATTTTGTTTGTAGCGACCTACTTGGTTTCTCAGACGGTTGAATGCCTTCCAAACAGGCCACTGCAAAGAATTCCGGACGGCAGACGTTTCTGAGGTGGGACATAAGTGGCAGGTGGTAAATGCTGATCTGCCCAGATCTTGAACCGAGTTCGAGTTGGAGTTTCGTTTGTAGCCAGTGTACATCGGAGGAAGCTCTTTTGGCTCTTAAGTCTAATCGGGTGTAAGCTTTGGTATTACATAGGGCATGTCCGATGTCGTGTGTCTGATTCCTCGACGTCTTTTTCGAGCGCGACTTCTCTTCTAACGTCAGGTAGAGCAATGCTAATCAAAGGGAGAACTTATTGAGCAGGGTTGGTTTTAAACAGCCAGATATTATTCGACACGTTTTGTTGAGCGCTATGCACTGCACTGTGGTGCGGCGAACATCCGACGCCGCTCCCAATCTGGTGGATGTATGCGGGCGCAGCAGATTATTCCGGGCACAGATCTTCTATTTCATTTTCTTTCTACTCCTTGACGGACGAATTTTCAAAAATCCCTTCTTAGTGTTATATGGTTATCAATGTTTTAAGTTTCTCACTACGGTAGTTTGAGCTGAGCTAACTGAGCCTGAAGAAGAGTAATGTTACGCACACGTAACAAAACATTTGCGGGAGAATGTGAACGGGGCATACTCGTACGCGAGATTAATGATATTAATAACAGTCTATCAACACACTTTTACCAATGCAACTACCCTATACCATCGCAATTGGTGCACAATTGTAGTAGTGTATAAGTAGGTACTATCAAATCTTTAAAACCACACAACAAAATTGCAGTCAACAGCTAGTTAATAAAATATAGTAAATCATTTACCGTCCAAACTATTGTTTTTGTTTATTTAACAATTGTATGTTAAAAAAGCCAGGTACTTTATACGATACTTTTGTACCATCAAAAACGATAGAAGAAAAGTAAATGTTTGTTTAGTAAAATTTATATTCAAAAATTATTGAAAAATAAACTCAAAAAGTGTATATCGAAATGAAATTTGAACTTGAAGTGAAAAAATACGAAGCTCGCAATTCACCAACCCGGCTATTTTGATTGCTAAGTTGTAAGTCAAATAACATGTTAATACATATTAATGTAAAAACATAAAACCATAGCAACAGTATTTTGGTCGCTATGGTGACTCGTACACAGCTATGGTGACAGTAGAACAGTTACGAAAATTCGTGATTGATCACCCCCTGTATAGGATAGCACAATAATATAATTATAGTATTTATGTTAGCCCGACCTTCAGCAATAATATAATGGTGTCAAATCTTAACACCGCGATTCAGAAAACGACGAAATTTGCACAACGCCATCTATTGGATTTAGAATTTAGCTATCAACATTAGTTCTATTTTTTGTTATAAGATGTCGTTGCAAGTACTACACTGAATTGCGTAACGTAATTATTTTACTTCTTGAATTCACTAAATTAATCATATCTTTTGGTAGAGTGAACCGATTTTGATCAAACAAAGACTAAGTTATACCTCAAGTTGCATATAATTTTTGTGTATAAACATTTTCTGCATTAAGTTCGTAGATTTTACGTGATGCGCGCACATACAAACAGACAAACAGACAAAAATTTCAAAAATGATGGAAATGGGTTCTGTTAGTTATCTTTTCACACCCTGGCTATTTTTTTTTTCAATTTCTTCAATGTACAAAAATGACTTTTCTACAGATTTATTATATGTATAGATAACAGCCTATCTTTATAATACTTTACCTATGCAACTACCCTATACCATCGCAATTGGTGCACAATTGTGGTAGTGTACAGGCACTATCAAATCTTTACAGCCACGCGTTATACACACCAAAATTGCAGTCAACAGCTAAGCAGTTATTTAAGTAGGTATAGTAAATCATTTACCGTCTACACTATTTTTTGTTTTAGTGTCGTTGGTTTTCTATTACTTCATATCCACAGCTCCTCCTAAATTGGATAAGACTGTTCTAGCTTAAACAGTAAGTAGGTAGATACCATATAACAGTGTTTTAAAGATCAATTTTAGGTATGGCAAAAAAATCCAAGCGCTTCTTACAATACTTTTGTACTACCAAAAACAATAGAAGAAAAAAAATGTTATGCTTGACTGAAATTTGATTCGTACTCAAAAATTATTAAAAAATATGTGTCAAAATGAAATTTGAACTTAGAGTGAAAAAATACGAAGCTGGTACTTCCCTGAGCCCGCTATTTTAATTTCTATATTGTAAGCCAAATAGCATGTTAATATTAATGTCAAAACATAAAACCATAGCAACAGTATTTTGGTCGCTATGGTGACATTGTCAGTTACACCAGTTACGTGTTCTTTAAAAATAAAGGTTTATTGCTAAGACCCTATGGTTAATAACCTGATAATAAATAGCCTATATGTTGTCTAGACCTGTCCTTAATCGTCATGCAAAGTTTGAACAACATACTTATGTATATTAAGAAGTTTTTTCGATTAGCCGGTAATTGTCATATTATAAAATTCGTGATTGCTCACCCTCCATATCAAATAGCGCAATAATATGTAGAATTTATGCTGTCACGACCTCTAGTCAATATGTTCTGAAAATCTGAAATGAAATGAAAATAAAATCTGTACATTATTTTTTTGGGATTATCCCGGACATATATTTACGGATAGTTTAACAATTTTATGACAATAGTTCTTTAAACAGGTAACCGTCACAAAACGATGGGCAGAAAAGCTTAGTATTCACGTAAACAGCTTTAATTTTCATCGACTTAGCTTCAAAACAGTCGGAGTTTCATAGAAACGTACCTCCCCCTTTTTTACCCCCGTTAAGACAGAATTTCCAAAAATCTTTATTGCGTCATTCTTAACTTCTAACTAAATAGCCAAATATTAATTTTAATCGAATTAGCTTAAAAACTGACGGAGTTTCATACAAATTTACCCGCCCCTTTTTACCCCCTTAAAGAGCAAAATTCCAAAAAAAAAGATAGCTTAGATGTTAACGAGGACTAATAGCTACATAATAAAAAAAGTTTCATCAAAATCCGTCCAGTAGTTTTTGAGTGAAAAGCGGACAACAAACAGACAGACAGACAAAATTTTTTTTTTTCTTACTCTTGGCTTCTATTGGTTGTATGAAGATACCCCATCTAAGTTTTTCTTTAATATCTTTAATGTACAGACATGAGCTTGTTACAATTTTATTATATGTATAGATATCACATTAACACAAGGATTTTTATGGACTAGTTTAAATCTTAGATATCAGTCTTTATAAAAATCTATTAACGACTAAACTTTTTGGTCTAGTTTTCACCTTTTAGCGTTGTCAATTTAACAAAAATTAAGATATTTTACGAGAATCGATGTTGAATAGTTACATTTAATAGATAATTGTTTTTGTGTATAAAAACTGTGCGTTTGTTCTTATTTTTTGTGACATTAATCTATTATAATCTATTTTATAGTCTGAAGGTCAAATCAATTAAAATAACCATTTTTTTATGAGTCGGTAATACAATTTATGTTTATACTTACATACTTTATTACCGACCCATGAGGGTCGGCAATACCAACTATAAGACGCTAATACCGATCGTTTATAGATTATTTAGTTTGTCATCTACTTTTATGACATAATGGTAAACCTATTACCAAATCCAACTTCTTGAATAAAGGAATATGTATCATACAATTATATCTTTTTTCAAAAATGTGGAGCAACAAAAGCGCCAAAAAGTATATACCTAGTGAAACACTACTCGCCGAAGAAATTAAAGCAATTAATTGGGGTGCAAGTGTATATGAGGCATCCAAAAGGTATAATATTCCCAAACGACGGGGAATATAACCAATGAATGAATTAATATTATAATTTTCTAAAAATGATCATGATCGCGATATCATAAGGATATATCCTAGAGTTTGAAATCTTTAAATTAAAATTATATAATATGTATTAACAGTATTAAGTATATTAATTAATTTAAAAGTTTATAATTATTTAGTTCATAGGTATTAAGAGGTACTAATTTGTTTTATTAAAAATACCGGTATTCAAAAAATACGAATAAATGTTCACTTTTTTTATTTTGTTTTATTTTATTAAGATCGGTAATCATCATCATCACTAGTTAATATCAATTTCATAGCTGGATTAATCCCCTATAATACACGATCGGTAATAGCTGCATAAAAATCGTTAATAGCTTCACAGCCGTTTAAATGGGTCGGTAATGGCAACAGTCGACTAAGTCACATTCTAAATTATTTTTTACATGATAATCCTATATTTAAAAGTATTTGATGTAGTAAATATTGTTTTTTATACATGATACTAGCATAAAAAATTAAAATATTAATCTTCAGACGAACCAGTATACTAAAAAAATACGGTTGATTTTGAAATTGCCTTAAGGGGGTCGTTAATACCTGCGTTTACCCTAATTGCCAAAATTTATAACAGTTGGTTTGTGATTGTTGTAACTTATCACGACTATCGCTATCATAAACTTCTAGCTGAGTTTTATGTACGGCAGAGTCCATGTACTTTTACGCCGCGTTTTATTTACATGAAAATATATATCTACATTAATCTAAAGCACTTCTTCCGTTTGCCAGAGTCCGGCCTTGTGTGCCAAACTTAGCGAGTCATTAAGGCGTTGTTTCGAACTAAAATCACTCTAAGTAATAGTTGATACGTAAGACAAAAAAGATGCAAAAGATCCACACTTTAAAAAGTGGCCAAAAGTAAATGACTTTTGCCAGAAATACTTGTAACTTTATAGGTGTCAATTTTAGTAAAAAATATAAAAAAAAAAAACAATTAATTTTGTTTCGTTTCCCATTGTACAGGGCAAGCCAATATGCACGTAATAAGTCAATAAAAAAACAATACTTAAAAGATGAAACTTAAAAAATAAACAATTGATTTTCGGGAATTTATTACAAGTAGTGTATTTTTTTGACCAGAAAATTTCATTGTGTTTTGAAACTTAACAAGCACTTTAAAAACGTATCACAACCTTCTGTTATAACTATACTGTGGTTCAGGGGGGCCTAATTGACTATACTATTAGTGGGACTACCAGTCACCACTATTGTGAAGTTAACAAATTAATCTTACATCTAAAAAGCTTTTGTGTTGCCTGTCAGATGAGGTGCAATTAGGATTATCTACCAGGGTACCAGATTTTCTAAGTAGTTTGCGTTCTGAAGTTCACTACACTTATAAGAATGAAGGAATTTATACTGTTTCAATGAGAGACAGTTTGAAGTAATTAGGGCTTGATTAATTGTTTTTGTTGGCTTTTATAGACTAATTAGAAAGGCTCAGTATGTTGTATTAAGCCCCAATATCTATATCATGCATTTGGCATTTTGGTTAATTTGGTGATACAAATCGTCAGATTTATAATATCAACTGCAGCGGCAAAATATGCCCGAGAAATAATATTCGATTCACAAACTAATAAAATATTTTCAAATTCAATCTATTTAGGTGTTATTTCACGAATAAAAAGTCGTTTTTAACTTAAATTTTCATTTAATCGAAGCTAAAAAACCTTTATAACTGGCCTCTGTTCACTCATCTCAAACTAATAGTGTGATTATAGTAACGTATGACGTCACTAAAATCACGATGCTTCATACAAAACGTCTCCGGGAAAATCCTGCGATCAATTTTATGAGCTACATCAGCCCCCAGCTAGTTCCTGCGAGGCTACTAAGGGAATATAGTAAACAACGCAATTTTATACCAATTTAATTCGAAACTAAGGCAGTTTATTAAAAAGATACCATAACGAGTAAGAGTTAAGATTTAAATTCCTTAGTGCTGGATTAAAAAAAAATCCTTGCATCGCAGGGGGTTTCACAGACATTAGTCCACAGGCACAAACACCCAGACTCAGAACAAGTATTTGGGAAACGCACAAATTCTTGTCCTACGCGGGGATCGAACTCTTGACACGTCGCGCACAGCGATATTCGTGTGGTGACCTATACCAATCGGCTATCCGTACAGTTAATATAGCAATGAACTTTGACATGTCATAGCAACACTTGAAAATATAGCTTGCCGGCTCTGGTCGAACAATATTTTATTTCATCTATCTCGCACGAGAAACAATAATATTCATAGTCACGTAATTCTCCTTTCTCACATCATGACAACATTTTCAGTACAAAATATCAAAAGCGATATCGTTTCGTGAAATCGAGAAGTAATCGAGTTCCCATAGTATTTGCTTTGTTCGTTTGAAAATATATGCCGCACTATTCATCTTTAGCGTGTCGTCTTCAGTCTAGATTTATGTCTTTATCCTAAGCAATACAGCTCGCGAGATCGTGATTAATTGTCATAACTTTATTTTACGAGAATACGTCGATGGAGTGAGATTTAATAAACTTTATGATATTGAGAGCGATTTTTTTGCTGTAAGGACGTTTTAGATGGTGGGTTTGATAAATTTGAGAGTTTGCAAGTGAGTTGATTTTGTTTTAATTTTAATGTTATTATGATTCTTATGTATAAACGCAAGATGATACGCTTTTTGGTAGTTTATCAACAGACTGGCCCCTGGGTACTAAATAATATCTTGTACCACAAGTTACATTTACAATCTTTATTCCAAAATGCACCAAATCCCCTTAAACAGGCTTGAAATATCTACATACATAAATTTTGCTTTCAAAATTAGTACCACGAATATCATAAAATAATAAACACTAAAAGCGCCACAAATTTTTAAATTGTTCATAACGTACATACCAACAATTTTTTTTAATTTTACGAATATACGAACAAATGTCTTCGGTCACGTGATCAGCTAGAGCATAACCACGCCCCTTACCATTTTTATGCAGCAAGGAGTATTTACTTATCACATAAATAGTTTGACATTTCTATGACATTTTCCTTTCTCCTGAATAACAAACCGAATTACAGTTGATTCGGGTACCGTTAGTTCCGTAAGTCGGTTTATACATTATTCTTTATTCCGAGTTCATTAGTGTTTTCTGATAAAGAGTATCGTGTAGACGTCGTTGGGTCTCGCCTCGGGCTGATTGCGGGCGTTTTTTCTCACTGAAAATAAGAAAGTATTATATGTATGAGATAGTTGTTTACCTATCCCTAAATGTTGGGTATCGAAGGTATGGTAAGGTAGCAATGTAGGTTTGTTTACTTAAACCGCGCTATCTATGTCTTCTTGAATGTAAGTATTGTTCAGTAATAATGGAAAAAAATATCGAAAATATCTAGTGGTTAGTAGGCCCTGACTGTTAAACCATAGGTCGTGGGTTCGATCCCCACCTAGGACTAATTTTAAAGTTTATGTGATGAGCGCGAACATTTGTTCTGTGTCTGGGTGTTATTTTTCTATAGTGTATGTATTTAGAAGCATGTTTATCGGTACCTAATCTAGTATTCATAACACAAGCTATTTTAGTACGCTTAACTTGAGACAAGATGCCGTAGTATGAATGTGGTAGAATATTATTATTATTATATGGACGTACCTATCTTTAAAAAATAACTTACTCTGCACTTTAAATACTGAACTACAAAATGTAAATATAAAGTGACTTACGTTTTATTCTTGAGTGTAACGACATTAGTAGAGTGTACGCGACAGTCAGCCCGGACTATCTCATTGCGGTTTCCATTCTATTTATTCATTAAACTTGGACCCCGCCGCGGTGCTCACACAAAGGACTTTGATATTCCTAGGATTAAACAATGCATGACAGACAGATTTTCATAACATTTGTTACCTAATTTTCCTATAGGTACTTTAATGTTAGTTTTTGTAGGCTTTTTTGGAATTGTGTTTGAGATTGAAAAACGAATTGGAAGTCAAAAGTCATTAGTTTAAATTAGGCCACAATGTATCACTACGAACATCAAGACAAATAAATGACCAGAGGACCCTAAATTATTAAAGACAATAATAGAAAAAAAAAGATAATAAATAAATTATAGACAGCATCACATCACCACTCTTCACCGCTTTCTGTGCTATTGCTGCGGGAGAAGAAACGGCCAGCGCAACAAAGTCCTCGATCCCTTGATTGATGCATAGGTATTTTTTTGTGTGTAATATTTGGTTTGTGTGTAAAACTACTACTCTAACCCTCTCTATTATCAAACATCAGGCTACTAACGTCAAAATCACCAGCTCAATGGGTAAACAAGATCTGAAGCTCGTTTAGGATTGTTACACCTCAAATCAATCGGTTTAACGGTATTTTACTTCGACATGAAAAAAAACAACCTATATTTGTTCTACACCAAGAGCCTCTATTATATAAACGACTGCCTCTAAAACACACCACAATTTATTACACTAAAACAATGACGTCATTGACGTACACGAAACCGGTAAAAACTGGTAAACGAAGCGTAATAAGTGAACGCTTGCGCCACAAAGGGAGACGCGGGAACATGCCCTTTATGAAGCCGCCCCAGGCCAACTGTTTATAATGAAGAAAATATAAATTGTCGGATTATACTAGGGACTCTGATGCCGGGTACACTGGTTTCTGATTTAAAATGTATTATGCTTGAACATTTTATTTTAACGCTTGATTATTATATTTTTATTTCAGTTAGACTTTAAGAGACTTATATGCAACAATTAGTAAGACTCGACGCATTTCAGTTTGACAAAAATTGGAATGTGTCAAGACAAATAATTTCGACGAAAATTCATTCGATTTGAAAAAATGAGGAATGATAAGATAGGTCGATTAATAAATCACAGTAATTAAAAACAAAACTATTCTGTTCGAAATTCAAATATGGAATCAACCATCATAAGATATTTTTAAATTAGAATGTGGAACGTGCTCGCGCGTTCCATTCAATGCGTGTGTTTCGATTGTATCCTTATAAAAGGATTTTTACGTGTGCTTAATATGAAAGAGGCAGAAAATCGGTTTCCTAATCGAGGGGCTCTGTCGTCATTTCCGGCCGAGATGGTATGAATACGAATGTATTGTAAGATCACGTTAGTACGTGGACCAGATAAAGATTTCATTTGGAGACACAAACATCTCCTGATTGTTATGCTGCCCTAGTAGTTTTTAATATTGTTTCCTTTTGAACCGACTTCAAAAAGGAGAACATTCTCAATCTGTTACTCTTTTATTTCCGACTACTTCATCGATAAGAGTAAATATTGAGATAGCTTTTACTCGGTATTTCAAACTGACGAATTAGTTAAACTTCAAAAAGTGTATGTCCAAAAACAAAGAGCCAAAAGGTTTGAGGTTGTTAAAGATAAATAGAAAAGACATAATCATTCTCATATGAAGTGATATATGTGAGACTAGCTTCTGCCCGCGGCTTCGCCCGCGTGGTAAAGGGACAAAAAAAACCAAGGTCTTTTCTTAATATTTTTTTCCGTAAGAACCTTCTCCTAATAATAACAAATACAACAAAAAAAGAATTAGTGAAATCGGTCCAGCCATTCACGCGTGATGCCGTGACCAAGGAAAACGGGTTTCATTTTTATATATATAGAAGATAGATAACTATTACCTCCAGGAAGTACCAAAATTAGGACATAAACCCGCTATTTACCCAGCCAGGGATAATTGCCTCACACACGCTAATTATAAAAGATAAAGGGGTAAGTAACCTGGCATGACTTAGCCCTAATGAACACGAGCATTAAGTAAACAATACAATAGGTCTCGCCTTGTTCTTGGGATTAAGATTCTAGTGATAATAGGAAATGTAAGGTTCTACTAATACTGGCTTCGTTATATCTAGTCCAGTCATTATAGTAAGTTCATCTAAGAATTCGAGATGCCCAGCTGTAAAACTGTAAATATTTGTACATTGACACTCTAAAAGTTGTCTCAAAACCTACATAATATGGTAGTGTATGCAAATATTAAATTTCAAGGTCTTATCAATAATAAACCAGCCTATACACGTCCCACTTTTGGGCACAGGCCTCTTTCCATATAGAGAAGGTTTGGGCATTGATCACCACGTTAGTTTACTGCGGATTGGATAGGAATCCAGGTTTCTTCACAATATTTTCCTTCACCGTTTGTCAGTTGAATCTTAGAGTAATGAAGATTCAGCCGACCTAATTACATATTTCAAATTAATTATTGTATTTCTTCATGTTATTCCTCACCAATTAAATTTTAACATACATTTTTGCCTTAATTAAGCAGTCACATCATACGCATACATCATCGCATGCCTCTAAAAGAAAATCCCATCTCCATTTTAATTGATGTAGAAGGCTTCTTTCCACCCCGGGCATGTACCTACTGCCTAGTTTTACATAGTAATTGGGTAGTTGATCCCGCCACTAACCCGATTACCGGGTAATCTTTTTTCCCGGGGTCCATGTCAACATGATAAAAAGGATACCAGCGAAATCTCTTTACCTTCCCACCTTTGATCTGGTCGCGAACTTTGTTTAAGAACTGATCTTTTCAAATGTGATTATCGCTTTAAATCTACTTATTTAGTTCTAAATATATATTTCAGGAAATCATGTTTGAATTTATGAAATGAGGTGTAATCGCAAGGGTACTTTTTATATGAGTGGACAAATTATTGAACTAGTGTAGGTAACGTATTTGCGGTCAATAGCTCCCCCCCTCCCCCGGCCGCAATTACAAAATAAAACGTATAATAAGATTATTTTTAGAAACTCTTACGTTGGACTCTAAAACAACTCTACCTATTCTAATAACTCTATCTAATAGTTACACTCGCAAAACTAAGCAAAGTAACTTTTATCGACTAAACCATTCGGTAATTGTAGTAAACAAATACACACGATTGATTTTAGATCTCGCTCACCACAGATTGTTGTCAATATTGTTCGTCGTTTGAAACTATCAACTTGAGTGAGCGGACGGCGATTGATTGATTGCAAACAAATCGAGTAATGCGCGGTTGGATTCGATGCCGTATTAGTAGACTTACAAAAGTGACGTACTCCGGACGTTGTCTACAGCTGCATAATTGATTAATTAACTGTTCCGAATACAGTTTAAAAATCATACCTAATTTATAAAAGCTGTTATGTCGGATATATCTGCAAAAACGTAATCCGTCTCTGACGCAATTGGTTTAAAATTAGCCTATGTGTTAATACAGGGTGTCGGTTAACTCTAAACCAAATGTCATCAAAATTAATATAGCCGTTTTTGGGTAAAAGAGAAGCAAACATATACAATATCTATACTATCAATACAGCAAACATATACACTATCAATACAAACAACTTTCAGTACAGCACGAATCACGGAATTGGGTATTGTAAGACTCTTACTGATTCAACCTGAATTGCCATGTAATGTCTCCCGCGTTTGGTCGGTGTGCGGTAATGCGTTGCAGTTCATCACGCACCGGCCGAGGTAACGGTAAGTCACTAGCTTCAAAAATAAAACGTTCTAATATTCTTTTTAAAATTGAATATTATCTGTGAGTAGGGTATACTATGCTGCAATCTCTATATTCTTTACTGGAATAAAAACTGAAAATTAAACTAATTAATAACTAAACATTTTTATTAAAATATTATTCTCAAACATTCACGCTCTATCTTAACATAATCATAGTTACCTCCTTGCTAGCGTTCCAAACCACAGCAAGACGATAATACTAGCTAAAGGAACTATTTCAACATAATTTGCTCTAAAATTCTGGGTATTCTGAAAATTCAGCGTGCGTTTACATCAAAGAAATAGTCTAAGAGCTCGTAACTTGGCGCGTTTGATATATTGTGTGGGACGACATTTTCGGGCACCGCTCCACAATGAATGTTTTGTGACTACGCTGGGATATTATTTAAAAATTCCGGTTATATTATGCCTGTTTAGCATCTAGTATTTAGATTGTAGTTTATGTAATATTGGTATGTAAATTATCATCTAAAGTATGTATATATATGTAGTCCTCCTTATCGATTTCGATAATGGCGACCCATGGTAAACTCACTTTCTACAGTGAGCCCTGATGTGACTGGTTAAACAGAGTTTGGATTTAAGTACCCGGTTGTAAGCATTGCAATGCAACTGACCCGCATTATTGAGAGTATAGGTGTACTAAGGTTTTAGGTCTTTATTTTTGTAATTGGCGCTTTTTGTCTTAAACCTCGAGTTTTTTATCTAAAGTATGTAAATAATATATATACTTACATGGTGATATTACATTTTTGTATCGAAAACTATTTTACGATTTAAATAGGATTAAACTCCCGTAATAAAACAACTGAAAATCGTACTAAACGAAGTTCGTTTTTAGCTAGAATAATTCAGAATCATTTTACATTGAAGGATAAGCTAACAGTTTGTATAGTCCGACAAGACTCTCAACAAGAAGTATTTATCTTCGTTGTTCCGGCTCCTTAAGTTGCTGTAAAAGGATGAACTCCTGGCAAATAGTCTAACAACAAAATACCAAGCAAACTTCATTATTTTGTGTCAAATTTTTACGTCATTTTCTTGCTGTAGTGGTTTTTGTTGGTAAAATGTATGGTGTCGCGTAAGTTGGCGGATTAGATTCCTTTTAAAATTTAAGAAAGTTGTACAGATTAATTATGAATAGATACGTTATGTTATAATGATCCACTAGTCGATTCAAGTGTAATTCTGCCTGTGACAATAGTTGTTGAGAATGAAACATTGTTTTTAACTTAACAGTTATAATAGTATGTTAAGGTTAAAAAGTCATTAATGGTTGTGTATGTTAAAGGTATTATTTATTAAAACTGTTATGCAACGATTACATCTGAATGCAGACCAGACACTCCTCAAATAATTACCAGGGCGTCAGCATCTTGAGAAAGTAAACTATTCGTCGTCAGTTTATACAAGACCATTGTCTTTTATTGAAAATCAAATTCGTCCCGTCTGTGTTCCGAACAAAATTAAACGCGAAACGCATAAATTAAGAGGAGTTAAAACAAACTTCCCTTCAAGTTTTCTTTAAAGAGGTGAGCTCTTTTGAAGGATTGTTTCTATTCAACCTCAGGAATAACCTTTGGAAAATTAATATTGCTAGTAAAAAGAACTGAGTACTTACCTACTCATTTAACAAGGAATAAAGAGTTAAGCATTCGAGGTTGAATGTACCTAAGTTGTTCGAGGTGTATGGTAATGTACGGCTCCCATCGGAAAGATTTTGTAGTCGGCCGAATTGGATGGCAAATCATTGGCATATTTATTAGTCTGGGGATTTGATCTTGGTTTGTGGCGTACCGGTTTGTTATTGAGGTAACAAAAGTCGTGAACGTGTCCCCTTTCAAAACTAAACGTTTACTTTTAATTACTATTTCTATAAAGGATTCTGAATTTCGGGTATAAACATAATGTGATTTGGATGACGTACTTAAACTACATTAAACAAACGAATAAAAATACTATTGATTGTTCATGTGCAAACATAGAAAAATAAATAGTAGACCATAGTCGTCAAATTATAAAAGAAAAACAAAGTTCTTGCTGAAAGTCAATAAATTACAATTATTACTACGATCTGTGATTCAATTCCTCTTAGCAAGAAAGCAAATATTTTCTTTCCGATAATCGATGGCGGCGCAGAAACAACCGAGCGTTTACAATAACACTTAATGCGAGTTTATTGACTCGAGTACTCGGAACGAGTGGAAACTATCACAAAATAAATACACAGTTCGCAACTGAAGCGAGGAATTTATGCATAAATAAATCTGTCGTTTAATATGGTTTATGGGCAGTTTATAACAGCTGGCAAATAATTCAATGTTGCCACTACAAAGCTAGAAGCAATTTAACTTGGAATTTAATTGAATTGCAGATGTGGTTGCCATGTTTGCCACGCCACCCGGTCCCTAGTTAATCCGTTATAATTTTTGCCCTTCGATGTTTGAACATTCAAACTATACGGCTAATTGGAGAGGTAGTCTGCTCTTTCGTTTTATATCGCCCTGGTACCTAATAGCCGGAAAAATAAACTTTGAGAGAAATTGAAATGGAGATTTTCTTTTATCTTTTCTTACTTTAAAGCAGTTTTGTACCTATATAAAAGTTAAGTCAACATTATTAAATTAGTTGCACTATGTTTTTGTTTTAAACATTGTCATAATTTATTTATGTTTTTGTAGTACATTTTTAACAACAAAGCACTAAATGGTTCAACTCCTTCATTAGGACCAACATGCCTGAATATATACATATTCAGACATGTAGTACAGTGCGTGTCTGTATTACTAGTTCCTTAGACAAATAGTGTGGTTAGGACAAATCCCGCACTCCAGCCGCATCGTACATTGATCATTGAGATAAATTACTTTCTGTGATACGTCTATACACAATAGCTAATAACGAACTCAAAACTCAGCTCTATGAAGAAGTTGGTCTATTAAAGAAAATTTCACAAAATCCGTCTAAATCAAGCAATTTCTTCATTATAATTGTAATATTTGAATGATGACAGGGTATTTCATATTACCACTTAAATCCGCTTTTGCTCAAACGGGACTTCATTTAATAAATTCATAGTCACTTGAATACAAAGTTTCTCAAAATCGAAACATGGTCTTCTAATCGTAATTCTCAAAAATAAAGTAATCATAAAATCTCATGTAAAAGCAACAATTGTCAGGTTTTATCAGTTGCTTTTGACAATTTACTGCGTCTATACGTCACAGCCAAGTCTATGGTTTGCGATGAACTAAAACTTGAGAGATTATTCTCGGTCGTGTCTGTCACTCGAACAAGTTTGTCGAGGCGGGCGCCCGAGTTATTCGCACTTTATCGCTAACTTAGCGATAGTGGGTTGGAGACCAGCCGCTGTCGCTTATGAACTCCTAGTACTTTTATAATGATGATATTATACTGTAGTGTGCTTTTAATATTTTTTTGAAGTTGACATTTTCGGCGTTTTCTTTGACTTACATAAGCAACGATTTATAGAACCTCTTAATATAGTTTTATCATCTATTCAGTTATGTAAAGGCAAAGATTGATGATTTAAATTAAATGAACAATCTTAAGTTTCCCAAGTTGGATACGGAAATGCTAATGATCGAGTTTCCGTAGCTACTGATCCCTGCTCCAAACACTCGGGTTACTTACATATTCATACAGTTCTCTATTATTATCATTTCAACAGTCACGGTCACCCAATCACAGAAACAATAGCAACAAAAACTTTTGACCCTAAACTTTGAGGTCTGTGAATTTGTAACAAAAGTTTTGAGGGAACTTTACTAGGCGAATATATTATTCAGAACTGATATTACACATAGATTTGTCAAATTACATTTACGCCAAACCCTCGCTTGTCGCTCGAAGTTCTCGCGTTGCAGAGATAAAACTTTCAAGATGATCGCACTCCAGAAACTAGTGGAAAATTGCCACTGGTATAACTAGACCCACTTCGCCCTCCTCTGTTTCTTGAAATTCGAAGGAGTTAGCGGTTTAATCGCCAGGACTGGAAGCTCAGAGTTGGCTGGTACGTCCGCAATGTTTATTAACGTCAAGTGGCCTGGCAGCTAATTCGCGCTTGGACTGACAAATTTAATAACAAGTAATGAAGTACATAGAATCGAACCTCGCTAGCTAGCGCGCTATGATCCCCTGGTACTTCTAGTTAGTGTAAAGAAATATGGAATTATATTGAAAAGATTTTACACAAATATTACTTTATTATTTATTTAATCCTAGAACCTGAGTTAGGGATATTATTTTATTATATCCCTAACTCAGGATATATTACATTTATATTCTATTTTGTTTAAATATTATAAAAAAATAACAATTATAAACTTAATGATAGTAACCTATGTTTATCGTAATCACACATTGATCGAATAAACAGATTTTCTTTCATTCTCTATTACATTATCTCCATAAAAAAAGTAAAACAATAATAGAAAACCCATAAAAAGGCGTTACGTGATTTCTATACCGTCTCTTTCGACAATTGTACATTTAAAAATACTTAGATCCCAACTTACGATTCAGCACACGTCCCGACATAATATTAATGGAGTCTCTCTCTGTTTGAACGTCCCGAGATAGGGTGCTATTTTGAAAAAAGGAATCTACTCCCGCGCAAACACTGAAGTATCGTTGCAAAGTAATTTTAGTTTTGTTGTACTTCACAATGAGGGGAGTTTATTGGCTAGGAAAACACTTGTACTATAAATTGTTTAAGTCGGATATACATCAGGTTGCCTCTGTAGAATTTATTAGATTTTGGGATGATTTTATTCGAAAAAAGCAGACCGAGTTTAACTAATAAGGTCTCTCGTTGTAATAAACAGTATTTTGTAGATCTTGCATAAAACATAAGAGAGGAAACATATTTCAGATCTGTGATTTTACTCAACGATTAAAAAACAAATCTTAATTTATGTAAGCCCCTGAAGGCATGCAAAGTTTATTGTCCGGGTACTTAAACCGCTTTTCCGTGTTTGATAAGTAGATCCTCTTTTTCCGCCGCTTCCAAATCAGATAAGAAACTCCATTTCCATCTAACAAGATTACGGGCGACCGTTAACAAAGCTATTAGAATTAAAATCCTATGAGTACACACAAAAACCATGGAGCAGTTGGTGTCAGCTTGGAACGGCGCCAGTCCCTTGTACTAGGAGCGCAGAGACGGGAGGCGGTGTTTTTAATCACCACTGCCTCTGACGTGGCCTGACATTGAAAAATATTTCTGTTTAGATTCCGTACGACGTATGAAGTTTGTTGCTCTATCGTTTGAGGTTTTGTTTACATTTTGACACTTTCAACTGATTTATGTCGTGTGTGCCGGTTTATTCAGCCTTTATTTAGTTTCGGTGTTTTAAAGCATAAAGCCACTGAAAGATGTTTTTGTATCATTTATTTTGTAGCCAAAGAAAGATACCTACAAAAAGTTTTCGTGTTATTCAGGCTTCAGAGATCGTAAAAACTACGACGCCTGGCCGTTTTATCTTAAAAAATAATTGAATAGTTTACGTTCCCCTAAATATTTATTAACCTACTACCGTATATTTCTCGAGCAATAAACCTAAAACTACTATACTTTTCTTTTATTTGAAATTTCTTTTCTGGAAATCTAGCTTTCATAATAATTGTTTTAATTCGACCAATATCGGTGAAAGCACTTTAGTTGATCAAAGTTTCTTACATTCCCTGAGATTCTAAGCTCATTGTATATATGTTGGTGCAGTACTCGACCACAAACAAACTGCATTCGGTTCTTTTGAAATCTTTCAGACTTTCCTTTGTACCTAGTCGTTGAGGAGTTTAAAATAAGCAATAAAGGGGCAGCGAGGTTACTTCCAGAATACATTACCTCGGTAGATAGTTTTCTTTGAACGTTGTTGGAACTTGACTTTTGTTTTAGTTTTCATTAGGAAAGGTTTTGTATTTTTACTTCCTGTTATTTGGTTCGTGGTTAGATACATTATATTTTAAATATATCTATGATTAAATACATAATTTACTTTTGATAGCAACTTTAATTACTTATATTGATATAGTTCACCTTCTTCCGCTTTACATTTTTGTTGTTATCGTATTATGCGAAAATAAAATAAAACAGAAACAATTTGACCGAATAAAAGCTAAAAAAATATAAGTTTACCTTTAAACTTACTGATTTAACGATTAATAACAAGTCATACCTTCCCTTACCTTTGCTTTCTCAACCAACCCAGCTGTAAGTCATACAACATTCACAAGAGGGAACTAAAAATACTAGAGAATTCTACTCGCTTTCCTAACTACTAAATTTCATCGGCGTTTTTCCACTCGACTGACATTAGCTTGAGAGTTTAGTAGCTATTTACTCTTTTCCTGAATAATTCATTGACGCTGACCGATCGCCGTTCGATTTCCGCTCGCTCGACTTACGAATAAGTAATTTAGCGATTCAATTTGATCGAATTTTCATAAAAGTATTTTAAAACTAGTGTACCTGCGAGTCCGTTTGCGTTGAATAGTGACTTTACGATGATATAGGCACATTACTAGATACAAATAAAATAGGCTATAGAATTAACTATGCTAAACTTGATTTTTTAAATTATTATTTTTTTGTTATCATACGATTGATATGAATCAAACCGCATCTAAATCTACTACTACTAAAATTTGCTGGCATAAACAATAGTTTATGCCAGCTTTTTTAGGTTCGGCGTCGATATTATAATAACACTTGCTATTTTTTTTTTATGTTCCATGTACAGAAAGCACGTTTATACAATTTTAATGATACCTTACATTGCTTTAAGCGGAATGATATGAAATTATGTTCGTTAAATGAATAATTAACTAATTAACAAGAGTGGTGTAATTCGGCGCATAATTATCTGAACGATAAAAAGTTTATTGGTCGTTAGCAGAAATCCGTTATGCTTATCATCCTTATATGCTACGCTTCAATGATTTAAGCTATTTGATAGTAGGTGTGCCGATTCAAGTCAGAATATGAAAATAAAATGATGTGATGTGGTCTGATCAGTCTACTGAAACAGTATAAATACTTTATATTATATATTTTCCACGCTATTTACTTTCTTTAACTAGAAGACATCATTGATAAAAACCAACTACAAAATTAAATGTCTATTTCTTTTCAGTTCGATCTCCAAATAAATCAAGTGATAATAGATTCCTTTAGCAAACCTTTTCTATTAGCCACTCTACATTTCCTAGGTACTATGCAACGCCAAGCCAAAACGGCTAGCTAACGCCTCGCCTCACTTTTGGCATGATGTATCGCTGCTATTAGCATACATCGAATGCTGAACAGGGAGCGTGCTTTGCTATTTTCTGATAATACGAGTTATGTATGTGTACTTTGTAATCTTGGTCGGAATCTAGATTGATGGTGTAACTAGCTCTGCTATTAGGATAAAAACGATACTCATAATGGTAATTATATTTATTATCATTCGAAAGAACAAGTACTACCTATTTCTTTTTCGATATTTAAAATAAAAACTCCCGCGCTAAGGAATTTAATCGTTGTATCGTGAGGAGTTCCGCAGACATTCAATTCACAAGCCCAAAGACACCCAGACTCAAAACAAGCCTTTGTGGATCGCGAAAATTCTTGTCCTACGCTGGAATTGAACCTCGTTGTTGTTTTTTTAGAAACGGCCGAATCAAACAACTATAGGTATTTATACTGGTTGTTCTTATTATATCCATTGTTTTTGTATAATTTCCTTATTAGTAAGTACTTTGATGCATTTTCCTTCTAAGTTCCTGTTGACATATTAAACAAGGATCCGGTAAACATCTTCAAAGTCCATTAAACTAAACTTACACATGGCTTAAGACTAATTTCACTACTTTGTGTATTTTAGCCACGGGGTGTAGTGTTGATAGACCCACTTAGACGGCAAACAATGAATTTAAACCCTATTTAAAGTTTGATAAGTGTTAGTTTAGAGTGTGACAAGGAAATATGATTGCGCACGTAGTTTACCTACCTACATATGTGAGACAAGGTGTTTTGTGGACGGGTATACTGATAACGTAGGGTACCAAACTTGCGGCTTACTAGTAGAGTGTTATTCGCTAACAAATAAGTAAGTATCGGGCCCAAGGAGGTTCAATATCAGTATAGATATTTGCATTTCATTTAAGTGGTTGCAGCTTTCTTAGATATCACATAATTGATTTATGATCGATATCTACAATACCACCAACGTAGCTAGTTGGAAATTCCTGTTGTTTTTTTTTTCAAATATTTTCTTGTTTAGTAATTAGATTATTCTTTTTCTTCTGGTGCCACTTCACTACTGGAGGTTGGCTATCAGCTCTGCATAGCGCCTTCTGTCTCTGGCGAGACCAAAGAGTTCTTTCACGAGATTGTTAATTAATCTAAAATAAATTTGAAAGCGATCCAGGTATTTGATATCGGAACCCTTCAACAGCAAAAAAAAGCTTCATTGCGTCATACCTACCTATAATGTGTTTTTTTCAAAGTTGAGTAAGTTTAGGAGTTTCTAGCAAATAAAAAGACGAAATAAGATTGAATAGACCCAAAGGATTGAATGTTTTTATTTTCATAAATTGTATAATAGTATAGAATACAGTTTATAAAGCCTAAGTTGAGCTTAAACAAGAAGTTACACAGATTTAAGGTACAGCTTATAATTAAGAACTAAACACGAAAATTACAGTAAAGTTAATTTTACGTAAAAAATCATCTACAAGAATTACAAGAGATATTTTAAACCCATCATGGCTTTTTACATGAGGTAGAATAGAAATAACAAATTAACAATAGTATTTGAATATTAAATTTACAAAAAACAACTCTAATGATAAAGTGTGTAACGGGAATGGTAATATTATTGCGGGTGTGAGAGCAGGATAGAGTACAACACGGCGTCAAGCGACGTCTCTCGTCAACATCCGCAATAATGCTACTTTCAGAGGTGGTGGTAGGCATTCTGATTAGTATTCATAAAGTAAAAATTTAAGTTTCACCCGAAAAGAAAATTTAATCAGCTGACGATAATATTGTATGTTAAGGCTAGTTTCTTCGCACATTGATAATAAATGTAAATTTTTCATATGGCTTACATTTCCGTTACACACAGTACAAGAAATTCTTAATATTACCGCTAGTATATCTAAAACCCAATACATTTTACGCAGCTATACCTAGAACGATGATAACTCACAACTACAAAATATAATTATTACTAACACAGCCACTGTTTGTTTCATGAAATGCACGTATTGGCAACATTTCATTACGCTTATCAAAATTCATAGCATCAGCACGTTTGCCATTCCCATCAATACATACCCCGTTATGTTGTCCTAGTAACTCTATTTGTCGCCTTTTTATATTATTTTATCTCTACCCATCCCTTTATGTTAATAGTTCAAGCTCTTCTAGCCAAGATTTAAATTCTATCTCCGCAATGTTTTATCGAACTTCCATTTATTCCACACTTTCTACAATATCCATTCTTACCAGACCAGTCAAACAAAGTTTTCTATTTTCATCGAATGCTTCCTTCTTTTCTATTCTTTCACATTAGTTATTAAATTCATGCGCCTACTTAAATGTCTACTTCTATTTAATGATCATCTCACCCCTCAACAACCATCAAAACTTACACGATATTTGAAACCTTAACTTACATAACAATACAATTCACAGCCTATTTTGGCTTTATAACGACTAATAATACTTCATGATGAACGTTCAAAAATTTCCTATTATTGCTAAAAGACTCTTCAAGAAATGTATAAGTTTTGGCATACAATTTGACTACGCTGATATATTTGTTGAATGACAAAATGTTTTCTACTTCAGCTAAAAAATACTTTTAATCATTAAAATTAATTGCATAATTTACGACATTATTTACAACAATTTAAAGTGTACGTTTTTTATCGTGCTTCTATTCTATTTTGGCATTATCATAAAGGAATCGATTACATTCATCAGAGTAAAGCTACACACGACATCTCGCAACAATATTATCAAATACAATAAAACGATTATTCACCAAAACACGTCACTCGGGTTGAGTTTCAACATTGTGTACTCGAACTTTGACACCACATTTCAATAATCATCGTCATAGTCAGGATTTTTATTTAAATCCCTGATAAGTATTACCTACGGATCTCCACTGTCGACGGGTAGGAACTGCTGCTGGGCTACGGAAGACAGCATCATGTCAATGGGCTTGGTGTCGTCATACAGTGATGGAGCCTCGCAGAGGATGGCAAATGTGCCAACGATGGAAGCGATGGTGAAGATCCAAAGGAACAGACGGTCGAGCACCATTGCCACAAAGCCCCAGTCTTGATCTTCCTGTTTGGTGGAGACAAAAAAGAGGTAAGAGACGAATATGGTGTTTAAGTGGTAGATGTAGAATATGGTATTCCAGATCAGGTAGCAATTTTACATGGTATCTTCAGATTCTTGACCGAGAATATGAAATTTGTAAGTACATATTATTAGAGGACGTATAAGTCAGTGTGTATTAGTTAGTTACCCAAAAAATGCGTTTCATACTTACCGCATTAAACTCATCTTGCCTCTGCATGTGGTGTTGAATAAACATGACGTTATGAATTGCTTTCTCCAGCTCAAACGGATACTTCTTCCTGGGAGCGATGTCACTGAGGGAGTCGTCCAGACCAGACATCACGGATGGCAGCCCGTTGTAGCCTGCTCCAAGACCGCCAAGGGCACCGACAATGCCGCTGAACCTGTTGGTTACATAATGTACGAAATTGAAAATTAGTATCAAGATGCCACGGTGCTTCTACACCGAAACTAACCCTAGAATTGGCAGTGGACATATTACTATCTACATTCCGAATGTTTTTTTTTTTTAATTTTGCTCACCTATTAGTAGCTGTAGTCGAATGCAGTCCATTACAGCCTCCAGGCAGATGATGGCGTAGAGAGTCAGGGCTTGAAGCATTGGAATTAGTCTGTTCAGCGGCCGCCAGAGCATCTTTAAACTTATTCTTATTCTTCATGCTTCTACCAGCAATCTTCTGCGCTGCTAAGTCCCTCAACAAGTCCTTTGGAACCCTCATCAGTAAGAGCTTTGGTAGCTTTGTTATGAAGAATTTCCGAACCCACGGAGCCATTTTGTGAGTACTAGGCTTTCGGTAGTGAACGTTCAGTATTATAATAGTGATGACGACTGACAGTCCTACCAGTAACATAGTGAATAGGAGATACTTTCCCAGCAATGGTAATGCAAGTGACGTTGAAGGAATAATTTCGGAGATCAGAAGGAAGAACATGGTTTGGGATAGCAGGATAGAAATGCTCAAAGCAATTTTCTCTCCGGAGTCGGCTGGTAAGTAGAATACTAAGACTGAGAGATATGAGATGCCAACGCAGGGGACGATCAGATTCACCGTGTAGAACAAAGTTTTTCTTCGGAGTGTGATGTTGAAAAAAATATCTGAAACAAATGTTTGTGTTAAGTACTAGGAACGAAATAACGCAAGAGAATTCATGGTGTTAGTAAAAATATAACAGACTAGCCGTTGCCCGTGATTTTTCCCGCACGAATGTCGGTTATAGCTGTAAAAACCTTTACCTTCTTTCTAAAGCAATCGGTTTAAAAGTACCCTATGTGTTAATTCAGCTAAACCTATTCCAATATTTGCCTTTACACACTTTCGCGTTTACAATCTTACATTGTAAACGCAGGATCACAGTACTAGATTAAATTATTTGTATCGAATTCGTTTGAAACTAGCGTAGATAAAACTCAAACCGACCTTTCGAACATGAATAACGTTCTACAATGTAATACGACATAAAGAATCGAACAAATCAAAATCATTATTTTCTTTACCTACTTTTACGAGTATTATGATAAAGTAGAAATCCATACACATTATTTTGTCTTCCATTCGAACAGGATTGTATTATGGTTAAGCGTAGTTATCCATTCTTATTATAACATATTTCAAGTTGATAGCATCTTTATCCTCATTCGTAAGACATCGAAGGTTTGAGGGAAAACCTCATACAAAATAATATTTATGCCGTTTTTTGCTGATATACGTATTATCTTAATCAATAAGTAATGTGTTTCAAGATCTGGCTTGCGCAATAGAGACTTATGTAGCTTTCCTTCCTTCGAGAAATATCTGTAGCCTAGTAATAAAGCAACATAACTTTTTGTTGTAATTTTGGAACAAATTT
Organism: Chrysodeixis includens; assembly: GCA_941860345.1. NCBI lineage: Eukaryota > Metazoa > Arthropoda > Insecta > Lepidoptera > Noctuidae > Chrysodeixis > Chrysodeixis includens. The sequence continues at coordinate 10,489,208 of OW796106.1, read as the reverse complement.
TAAGTTGCTTAAGCGGTTTTAGTATGCCATCTTTACTTTTTTTTTGGGCATGTAGTGTAGTGGTGTGATAAGGTAGTTACTTCTTCAATGTGTCAGACATGAAGTTTCATTTGCTTTAAACATAACATTAATTTAATTCTGGCATCTTAATGCACTGTACTGTGCACACACACAAAAAGATCCTTAAAATGAGAAAAAAAAGCACACACATACAATGAAAACCCGAAATAGGAAAGAAACAAAAGATTTAGCAGCAAATAAAAGCTTATAAAACCTATTTGTAAGGTCCAGAAGACATGGAATACAAAGGATTTAATTTCAGTCTTTGTGGAGTATCTTATTGTCTAGACTTGAACACGTTACGGTCAGTTACTGGACTCAATGAGGTTTTCCCAGTGGCCAGTGTTACAGAAAGATAAACTCCTTCGTCGAATCCGATTTGTTTGTTTCAAAAGTTTTTGGCGATCTATTTGTCTTGTGGCGTACGGAGATAATTTGTTGTATTAGAAAGTTAAGGTTTAAGAATTTTGTCTATTATGTTGAACAGTTAATAATTAAATGTTATTACAGTTATATCAACTCAGTTGTGCGCGCGGCACTTTGTGTGCGTGCGCTTGTAAATATACAACTGTCATTTGTGTGACAGTGACGCGCCAGTCGTCGACTGTACCTTTTGTCACGCACACAAAGTCACTGTGATATGTAAAAGGTTTACCCACACATAGGGCCGCGCGCACAACTGAGTTGAATTATCTATATTACGTTTTGTTTTTTATGACTTTGTTATCTGAATTTTATTGTGAAGGAAATGAAAGGAATGTTAAGCTTATTGCAAATGGACCAAGTAGGTATGTCTGAATTTAAAAAAAACTATATTTTTATTTATTATTTGTAAGCCCTTTTAGTCTTTTCCTAAATTCCCAAAATATTTTCATTACTTAACTAAAACGTTTTCCTTTACAAGAAATCTATAGAATACTGGGAAATCAGAAACGCGGTAGCAACAGCAACAATTATCATCAAAGAATTGAAGAGGATCTCAACGTTAACGCCACAAAGTCCTACAAAGAGCCGGCAGTAATTACCGCCTCTCCTAGCAAATTGCTAAGATTAACTAATCATTGAAGATGTTACAATTATGTTCGGCATTGTGTTATTACCTATAACAATTTCGTGATTGCTACCCTAAGACCTTTATTAGAAAAGTTGTTTATTTACTGCTTGGATATTTTTCATGATATCAAGCAGAAATATATACTTATACAATAAGTCATACGTATGTGTTAAAAGTAACAGAAAAAAAAATATTCGAGCTTTTTGTTTATTTTTTTTTTCGTGGGAAATCATCAACTGAAATATTCGAGCTTTAGTCACATTCAGTAAAAGTACCAGGATATCAGACGTTTGAGGGAGTTGACGTTGTTTATTTACTGTTTGGAGATTTTTTATGATATCAAGCAGAAAGATATAGTAACAACAAGTCTTACAAGTATGTGATAAAAGTAACAAAAAAAAAAATGTTCAGGCCTTAGCCATATTCAGAAAAAGTAAGTACTAGGAAAGCAGCCGTTTGAAGGGGTTGACGTTGGATTGTAAAGTTTGTCAAGAAGACAAGGCTGAAGTTATGACGGGTTTCAACCCTTGAGAATCGAGTTAGTACTTTATTTAGGTTAACAAGGAAATGAGGTTATATTATATTTAGTGCACTCAGATGGAAATTGAAAAACAGCTATTTTAAGCCCCAATTTAAAAACAAATTGGATTTATTTATAAACTTGGCTTCGATAAAATTGCATGATACATGTTCTTTATAATAGCAATAAAATAAATGAGCTCCTTTAGCTATGATTTATTTCGAACTAAGAAAGGTTGTGTGTGTTTGGAATTTTTATAAGTTCAGCCTATGAGCGAAATTGCTGTTCGTGTTATGCGTGTACAAACTTATTAGTCTAATTGAAATATTGTTCTCAGTTAAGCGCCATTTACATGATGCAAGTTTCTTGCCTGTTGCATACAATAAAATTGAAGCAATAAATTACTTGCATGGTCTAAACAGTACGTAACATTTTGATCTTTTGCGCAAGTATTGCTTGCCAAAATTTTCTTAGTGTAAACAGCACATACAAAAATTTCTTAAGCAATTCTTGCGTTCAATAATTGTTAGTTTTTTCTTCATTTGCCAACATGAATGCAGTAAGTGAAGGTGTGTTAATCGTTGCTGCTCTTGTGAGACAAGAAATATTGAGAAATCGTCTTAAAAAGAGGGGTCATCAAAAAATGGGTAGCAAGATGAGGAGTTCTTAGAGCATCTAACAATCTCAATAAACTTTATTAAGTCAGCATAACCAAATTTGAACACTTTTTGACTCATATTTTTAATAAACAGACTCTTTACAAAACCTTCCAACACTTGAATGAAAAATTTGACAACGCAAATACGTGCAATACTTGAAGCAACCCGCCAATGACAGGTACACGCACATACAACTCTCTGTTTAGACAAGTCAAAACTTGAAAGCAATAATCTCCTAAACATTATTGTATTGGTCTAAACAAAAGACATTTGCAACTATTTCTTGTCAAGACTTGCATTCAATAATTGCGTTCAATTTTTTTACTTGTATCCACGTGTAAACAGTTGCGTACAATTATTGAAGGGCAATTATCGCACGTCATTTATGACATTCAATAATTGCACTTGAACGTACAAGAAAATTGTATCGTCTAAATCACGCTTTATTCATGTTTTTGTAGTACCATGTAGCTCTTATTATGACAAAACAAAAAAGACATTGCTTTGAAAAATGAAACCCGATTAAAATGGAATGACGAATTGTAAAATCAAAGAATACAAATAAAACAAAACACATTTCCATTCCTATACATCACAATCCGTTACACGTTGATAGCAATAACTCGTCGAAATTAAAACCATTTGACCTCATAATAAAAAAATTAATCAAACAAGCTGAAAGGTGTACACCGTAAAAATGTATCAGCGAAAAAAAGGTTTCAAATCTCCTGAGGGTCGTTAAGCTGAAATGAAAGGGGTGTCATTATGAACTTCCAAATGTGTTTATCTAAACGTAAAATATACGGCTGGTAAATGGCACGCGTGGTTGGCAAAATTACGTATGCTGCGAAGGCCGCTGTGACGTCATCTGGCAGAAAATCTCCGGCACGTGAATAACAATTGCTGGACAACATATGGGCTGTTAAGTCGTTCAAATGTATGGGGTGAGTTTAGTTGGAAAAGTTCGCGAATTTCGGAACAGCTCAGCTCATATAGTTTGCCTTCCTTTAAGGATGTAGGGATGCTCCCGGAATTCGTATACATAGCATGTTGGCTAAAGTTAGTTCGATGTTTTGTTGACCATACCTTGCTGAACTTTTCATTTTGTTCTCTATTCTACTTCCCTCAATCTACTTGTCACCAATCATCATTCCCCTGCCCTTATCCCAATTTTTACTTGGGGTCGGCGCAACACGTCTTTTAGACATATTGCTTAAAGTTTTGGCTATGGTTTTATAGTCGGCCGCCTGCCTGACACTAACCCTCTTTGGGAATTCTACTTGTCACCAATGCATATAAAAATTTAAGAGAAAATATTAGTTCATTTAATTTTAAATTGAAGAAATGTTCCTAGTATTTCGGAGATTTAATCCATCTAAAAACAATTTTAAAGTCGCTACAAAAACTTTCTCTTTGGCAAACAATGTTTCATTCTCACAAGAAGTAGTTGTAGAACCAGAATGGCTTCGTAAACTGCTTGATTCTCTAACAATTGGCTGTAAGTGCATAAAGACGGAGGTTTCTATAGGCATCAAGTGGTCTCTCGAAAGCGCTTTGTCCGTCACAGCCTTTATGTCTGGTGATTCTGACACTTGGGATCTTTTCATACAGTTAATTTATCTAGGAGATTGTAGATTTCTTGTAACTGTCGCTCTGCTTTGACTAAAGTATTTCTCCGCATTTTTTTCTTTTCTGTTTGTCAGTGCCTCGAATATTGAAGGAAGTTAAGCGTATTGTGGCTTTAACTTTGTGTATTAAATCCGATAGCAAATGTTTTTGGTAGCTTAAAAATATGACGGGAAGTAATAATGCTAGTATTTGTCTAAACTATGTTGATGTAATTTTCAGTTTCAATGGACTAACAAAGAAACACAACTGAGCACTAATTTAGGTAATAAGATGCACCTAAAGAAAACCTCCTTTTCTTAACAACTAAACTTTTAAAGCCATAAAAACAGAAGCAGCGAACATCAATCCACCTCGTAAAGCTAAGCAAACCGCAACAGCCCACACTCATGATAAATTAGCGAGAGCCTCCTTGATCAGCATTCACGGCACAAGAGCATTACCAAAACAACCGTTTAACCTGTTCAAGTCGGCAGTAAAACTCACTAATTTAGCATAGATAAGAGTTTTCGTCGTTCCGCGGTAATTTACAACCTCCCCAGATTAGCTTTGCGCGACATCTCTCGGATATAAAAGGGTTGACTAAAAGATTGCGTTTGTTCTAGCTTTTTTGATGACGTAATTGGTGTTGTGAGAATATTTATTAAAATTACTTTAAATATTTCTTTACACGACTTTCACACAACAAACTAAGCAGAGCAGAGAAAACTGATGAATATACTTATATTTTTCTAGATACATAGATAAATTACATTAGACAGACATAGAACTAATGATCATGCTCAATCATTTGTCCTGGGTGGGGTTTGAAACTTTGAACCCACGACTTCTGGTTTAGCAGTCAGGGCCACTAACCACTAGACCAACAGGCCTGTTTTAATAGGTATATCCTAAAGGTCATTGGATGCAAGGTGGTTACAGTGTTGTGATTCCTTGTTTCAGAATATGTCACTACAAGAAGATATTATATTATTTCGAGGAATACTTATCAAAACTTTTATTGCAGGTTTTGACAGTTTCAAAGGGCTATTCTCATTTAAACATGGCCCTAGAAATAAATAAGTAGTAGTGACTGTTAATTGTATTTGAGACTAAACTGTGAGCTGAGAACAATTTTTTAAAACATTTTATACATCTTTATTTGCACAAGAAATGCTAGCTTTCGAATCGACAAAATTGATTCTTATATCAATAATTTTACAATACCCAGCAAACTAGAAAACCAAACAGGAATTAATACGAGTGTTTGTTATATTTTCCAAGAACTCCTATTTGCAGCAGAAATAACACTTTAGTTAAAGTTGTTAACCCATATTCGCAACTTTGTAAGCATATTATCCAATCAAACTTGGTAACAAGTAATTTATTTAGTTGTAAACTTTGATTAGATTTATATTGGAGCGTCGTTCAGTAAAATCCTTTTTCTATCTTTTTTGTATTAAAGAATCTACAGGTTTTATTGTTAAATGAGTATTTAACTTCCATACCATTTTAACTATTACAATTTCATGCTCTTATTTATTGTTTTGGACACAAGGCAATTCAGTAATATTATTTTAATAGCAAAATTCTTCAGTTTCTAAAAAAACATAAATCGAATAATTTCTAATTAGGTAATCCTAATTACCTTAAAGTAGCCGATATTTATCAGATTCGCAGTCGAATGCCTACGTAAAAGTAATATTATACCATTAGAAAGAGAGATACACGCCGTGTAGTGTGTTGTGTATGTGTAGTGCACTGTTACGCTTCCAAAACTGCAATGACATCCTTTTTTTTCAATACGACTCTACGTTAAGGAATTTAATCCTTATATGGCGGGGGGCTTCACATGCACAAAGACACCCAGACTCAGAACCAGCCTTTGTGGATCGCACAAATTCTTGTCCTGCGCGGGAACCCGCGACACGTCACGTACAGTGGTTATAGTGACTATCCGGTCTTGAGGGTCGGCGCCTGCGAGCAGACCAGGTCTAGCAGCTTGTGGTTCAGTTCTGGGATGTCTAGCTTTTGTTTGGGCTGTTGAAGCAATATTACTTTAAGAGATAGCAGTAGGTCTTCAGGACTTACCAGGATACGGCTCCTGACAACAAGGGTAGTACCGCTCGTGCCTCTCCGCCGGCACGCCCAAGATATCCCATTCCACTGAGGGATAGTACTCCCGCAGGTCGATGCCAACGTCCACCATGTCGCCTTTCTTCTGGTTTATGTGCTTCAAATCGATCTGAGGAGATATAGTTAGTTGTAATATATGCAAGTTACTGGTTTTGTAGGTATATTGACCAATCATAAATATCAAGTTTTTACAGGATGATGGGGAACGAAATTTTAGTAAGGTAAAAGTTCCATAAGTTCCAAGTATTGTCAGATATGCAGGTCGCACGTGGCTAGAAATCGCAAAAGACAGGGAGAGTTTGGAAGAGAAAAGAGGCCTTTTCCCAGCAGTGGGGCTTTATAGAGGCTACATAAAAAAAATCCTACACTACCCCGTCGTATTGATTCGTAGGTTTATATTTTTAATTGTCCATACTAATACACCATGTAGATCTGCTTTTTATATTGTTCTATTTGGTTAATTACAAATAGAAATTACGCACTCCTGCATATAATTGCTAATGTAATGAAGTTTCTTCCACAAAACAAATGAAAAAGGACTCCATTAAATTTCTTTGATCCGCTATAAATTTAGCGTAATTTCAATTAACTAATTGCCTTAGGATAATGTACTTTTGGAGGCTTATAATGTCTTTTATAGCTACTGTAACGATCGAACTGTTTTCATCATTAAATTTTGCTTTTTAAATACTTTGTAGCTTAAAAAAAATACTTGATTACGATTAGTTATATTATAAGTTTCAAGGGAAAGGATAATTATTTTGTGAATAAAGCGTTAATCAGAAACTAAGTGGTCTCTCAACCAAAAAAGAGACTATTTTAATTTAAATACTGATTTTCTCCGAAAATAATTAAGATTTTAATTCATACACGAAACACCTAGTTCGAATTTTTAATTCAATTATGACATTCATACACCCATCAAATAATCTTAAAACAGAAAATATACCTTAACCTACACTCTTAACCTTCAGTAAAGCAAATACATGACAAACATTACAAAACCATTCGTCCCTACAGTTAAAGTTTGATCAATCGGAATCAAAAAGGGTTTATTCAGTTAGCTGGCACATGATGTGACGTTAACTCGTGTTTGCAATGCCGTCAAAATGTTGACTCTATCTGTTTGGAGAACTCTACGTCTACTCTCTATTGGATCTGTGCTGCTGAACGCTTGGCTCCTTTAACTTTCTGGGCTTGCTATGTCCCGACCGAGATTGTAGGTACAAATGTTGTTACAAGATTCAGGTGAGGACTAACTTAATTCCTAGTATTGTATTTATTGAATTGGATGTATTGGACAGAAGCCTTGATGCTCAGATGTTGATTCGTAACTTGGGAGAGAACTTTGTTCAGTAGTGGACGCGTTAGGTTGAGTTTGTTTATTTGCAAATTCATTTTCAAAGAAGAACGAAAATTTAAGTTTATTGTGAGCAGTTAACTGTGATTTCCATCTTGTTTTAATTTTTGACGTTTGGACGTGTAAATTTTTTGCAATCCTATTTATGATGATTGGCCTTAAGATGTGAACCGTAAAATCTCTTACCTGATCACCATCATAACTCCAAGAGCCGAACTTCAGGAAGCAAGTCTGCTGGTCAAAGGGGAAGTATCGCACGTCGATCTCACAGGAGGACTTGAAGATGGCTGGAGGAGTCCAGAGCACCTTCCCCGTGTGATGGAGGACGGCCTTCGTCATAGTGGTCACCACGTACTCGCCGTCAGCACTGGTGGCAAAGAATGTTACGTTAAGTTAATTGTGTTTTAAAATGGCCTAAAAAGAGAGCACTATTTCTATAACCTCTTTAAGAAGAAAAGTTCTTCAAGTAATTTAGAAAAAAATCTGTTAAAATAAAGAAGGAAATACAGGCATTCAGACTTCAGTGTTCATACAATTAGGTACTCTATTTTTGGTACTTTGAAAGTCTATGGCCATTACCTAAAAGCACACAAAATAGCAGTATGTTTTCATAGGCTCATGATAATTATCTTAAGCTGTATACTATTTTGATAATATCAACAAACTGGGTTGATACTAAAACAATTTATTAAACAAAAATTAATTCATACTTGTCTCCCGTACCCTAGTGTGACGTTGTCGTACATATATTTTGCCCGGCTGTAGTGCGTAACCCAATTTATGACAGCCACCATAAACCTATCAAAAGGCAGCTGATACGTGAAGCGACGGTACGGCCCAAGGATGACCTGACTCAAGTTATAGGGGATTAGCAAAAACCTGTAATTATCAGCATTTGGATAAGGATTTATTAGAAGGATATATTTTTCTTTTTCTATGAATCAAAACTTTTGCAGCTCTTTAATTAATAAGTAGAAGAGGCTTGAAACTTTAACTGCAGTAGTAAAACATTTTGGGCGGTCCTAGCCTAAAATCTTATCTACTCTTACTCCTGTAAGAGTAGATAAGCACAAGATGATGTGTGCTCTTTATGTGTCCAAACCAGTAGCGGAAAGTTTTGAATGTTTCTATCTATTAGTCAATTTAAAATATTGTTACTCTCCTAAAGTAAAAACTAGGAATATAATGCCTTACTGCACAGGTTGGTAATGGAGGGGTACCAGTTCTCAAGTAAAGAAGGAAGGCGTATTAATTAGAGAAAGCAAACATACACCGTGTACAAATATCAGAATGTTTGCGATCAGGGAACAAATCTCTCCTCTCTTAAGACTTAAGCCGCTTGTACAGGGTCGACACAGCGTAAGATTAGTCGCACGTGCGTCTCTCATTCGCCGGCCATGATTAATCGTTCGCCGGCCTGTTTTGACACCGCGTGATGTATCATTCCCGAACGCTTTCTTGTCGATATTTCGCGCAATCAATTAACTTAAGGATACATTGCCTACTTCATGTTCATCACAAGTCGCAACTTGTGATCACAACTTTATGTTTATCTAAGTGGAGACTAAGAGATTTGTTTAAAGTATCAATGATTAATCGCTGGATATTTGGCGTGCCGTGACGAGGGTAAAATAGAAAAGTCTTTGTCTAAGAAAAGTTTCAAGGATGTGTATATTAAACAGCCTTTATAAATGAAACAACATACACCAAACACCTGTCACTATGCTTATACTAAGTCCAAGCACTTATTATCTCTTATCTTCATTTAGAATAGAATAGAATAGAATAGAATAGAATACTACACCAAAATTAAGCTTTTGGCACTAGCATGGCAAGAAGCTATCAAAATCCATGTATCTAAGTTAGTGTGCCACATGAACCCGTATGATTTATGCTCTCCTGGTACCACGGCAATGGCGCACCATGCATCATGGGATGGCTATGTTACGTCCATAACAACTGACACGTTAAATCTTGTAACCCTCTGATTTTGGAGGTTTAATGGCCTTTTGTTTATGGAGCCCAACGTTTTTGTTACATTTAGCGTAATAAACGTATTCCATTGCAGCTGTTGTGAAGGACAGAGGAAGTATTTGGGATGTGATACATTTACAAGCAAATTTGGTGGGGGCAGTAAAATGATGACCAGCAAAATATCGTTGACATGGTTGAAAGGATGCTTGGTAGAGATATTGATACATGATTTCGACATGTATCAAGGAAAAGTTAAGAAGTTCTTGATATGAAGTGCGTAAAGTACATCCTAATCCCATAAAAAGCAAAAGGCAAAACACACCAGTCGAAATACTATCAAAGTAATTAACAAGCACATAACTCCAAAATTACATCAAAGCGAAATATTTTAATCAGAAAATACGGGGCATAAAGCAGCCCGCAATTATGGTATCTACAGACCTACAGACAAGTTGGTCGGTACAACAATGCAATTTGGTACAAGCTAATGTCCGAATGCTGTACACTGTACAGCCAAGTTTTGAGCGTAGTGAAATTAATTTGCTAAGCGTTCTCTGTGTATCGGATGTCGCTCGTTGCCCAGTTACACCACCTATGAGTTGTGAGCTTTTTGTAATTGTATTAGTTCTGTTCATTTGGGTTTGAGTGTGGTTTATTACTTAGAATTGACACTGTTGCGAACATACTCATTATTATTTAGTGTAGGTTTTAGGACATTGTCCACTTAAACTAAGTTTTATACTGGAATATGGGTAAGGGAAGCGATGAAAGCTGGGCGATGAGGTGCAATCTCTTGTATGCTCACCTTCAAAAAATTCTACTTATTAGCCCATTTTAAATAGACTTTGACTTAATTTATTTTATCGTTTGCGTATGTACTAAGCTAGACTACCATTCGTTTTATTTTATTATGTAATGATATTATGAGTATTACATACTCTTCATCTGCCTGACAACCACCAGTAAAAACTTACTTGTTATACAGGACGATGTCGGGCAACCAGATATGTTCGGATGGTACGTACAGCTCTTTCACTCCGCCATACTCCAGAGGATCCCATTTGAACTTGTGGTCTTCCCATTCCTAAATACAAAATACAATCAGTAACACAATGTCATCACAGCTATATTAAGAAAAAAAATAATAACGAATAAATTTTGTGTTTGTCACAGAAGTTGGAAGATTATGTTTTGATATTTTCAAAAATTTATGTGACCCAATTTTTCTTTTTATATTTTGGTAACCTATCGTCAGGTTTTAGCTTGACTTTATTTTCGCGAAAACGCTTATGCATAATGAATTAATTAAAGACAATCTAGTATGACCACTTTGAGAAATATCTGTAGTTCTCAAGTGTTGGACTTTCACGCCACAACCACATTTCATAGTTAGGTATCAAATAATAGAACTAGAACTAATCCTACTACAATCTAGATGTCAATTGCTTTCACTTTGAGTGATAGTCACAAAGTGGCTGAGAAATGGATTATAAACTGAGTTAGTACAATTTTCATTATCTAAATGGAAGGACTGAAAGCTGGATGGACCGGTCGCAAGATCGGTTTGAAGCTCTTACTAAATGAAATCAGACTTTAAAGTACATACATATAAATCTTTACAACGTATCTCTTTTATAGATTTTTAGTATAAAGCTTATCGAAAATATAATAAGAGCTAATTTGAAAACAGTTGTTCAAATTTTAACTAGCCTGTTGGTCTAGTGGTTAGTGGCCCTGACTGCTATACTGGAGGTCGTGGGTTCGATTGTCACCCAGGACAAATGTTTGTGTAATGAACACGGTCATTTGTTTTATGTATGGTAAAATCTGTGTATTTAGCAGTATACAGGGTGACTTTGAAGTCGTGGGTAATATTTTAAACTAAGACACTATTAATGATACTAATTGCGTTAGGGCTATTTTTACTTAAAAAAAAATAATAATAATGCAGGTAGTTACCTAGTTTCCCCCGGCGGGGCCGGGCATCCGACGCCCGGCCAGGCGCCGGAGGGGTCGCGGAAGTAATCGTTTTGGTTTCCCGTGACCCCTCCATGGTGGCGCACGCCGAAAACCCGGGGGTTTTAGTGGGTACGGGGCCGCCTCACGGCCTAAGCCCCACACTCCACCATTTCTTTTCTTTTTTTTTTTGCGTAAAAGTAGCCCTAACGCTATTAGTATCATTAATAGTGTCTTAGTTTAAAATATTGCCCACGACTTCAAAGTCACCCTGTATAAGGATAATTATCAGTTACCTAGTACCCATAATACAAGCTCTGCTTAGTTTGAGATTAGATGGTGTTTTGTGAAAGTTGTTGATTATAAAAAAATACGTTTAAATTTGATAGAAATACTTACGTGTTCCAGCCATACGTTGGTAGTCAAGATCTGGTCCTTGAGATTCTGAAACAAACAGAAAGAGATAATGTTATTATAAAAAAAAATGAAAATTAATCGAGTATATAGTAAACAGCAACAAATATACCACTCAAACAGCAGCACATTAACAGAAAACGTTCATATTTATCGTAAATATGACACAAGCACGCAAAAACTAAATCAAACCGAGTTAAAATAGATTTTTGATCCTTTATCCAAGTTATGTAAATCGATTGTCGTAAGTTGGGTCGGTGCCAACGGCCGGCCCATCAAACTGAATGGCTCATGGGCAACACTGGAATACCAACTTTGCACCGTTTAGCCGCTGATTCATGGCTGTGATACCGGCTATATTGTTGGTTTTAGATTCTTTATGCAGTGGTTTGTGTGGTTTTAATAGTTTAGCAAACAATTTGAAGCACACCTATAGAGTATAAGGCTGGTTTTAAAGTGAAATAATTTATATGAACGTGTTTTCAGTTCACGATATCGGTTACTTCCACGGTATTTTTTTGAAGGTGTCAACTGCAGTTAGCCTCAAGGACGCTTTGACTGCTATGTTGGCAAGGTTTTAGTTTAACTTCCAGCAAATCAGTTATACAACTTATAAATCACATTAAATTAAAACACATTGTCTTTATTACATCAGTTTTCTCACTATACCTAACTTAATTATTTTGTAGGTCTAAACTAGAACCACGTTTTACTTTTCAATATAAGGCAAGCGCTATAAAAACTAATATTAATACCTTCTGCATCCGTTTTGGAAGCCAGAAATCTCGAATATTACTCTCATTTCTATTCCGTAAAACGATCACACCCGTTCTTAATAGCAAAGGAAATTTACACTAGTACCAAGATCCTCTAGACCGAATTTAGCTAATATTTCAAGATCTAAATCTTAGCGTTGCTTCCTAAAGCCGTTTTCTCATTGCTCCTTTAGGTAAGTGTTATTCTCTGCGATTCCGTTGTTAGGCTTAAGAGAAGATTCATGCTTAGAACAGATTTGTATGGAGGAAAGTGGTTTTAAGGAATTTTGTTGAAAAATCTTTGTTGTTAAAGGCACACGTATATTATTCATATTTAATTCCGAAAAAAAGCCATTACTGAATTAAATCACTGTATCCCTCCCCCGTCGACACAGAGAGAGAAAGCCTCAAAAATATTTTAATTTTTTTGTATTATTTTCACTCAAAACCCAAACTTGAGACATGCATATTTGGATCATATAAGTGCCACCATGTAGTGACCAGATACGGTTAGTTGTGCACCAAATTCTAACAGTCTCTATGTACAGTCACGAGCAAAAACATGTATACTCGACCAAACAGTCACAAGAAATTTTGTATGCAATACTTCTGAAACTACATGTTATGGAATGTTCCTGGTAAAGTTTAGCTTAAAAGAAAATTTCACGACTTCATAAATCATTTGACTAGGACTTAAACTTAAATTGTTTAATCGTGAATACATGTTTTTATTCGTGACTGTACTATTACATAATTCGTCTGAGACACAAGGTGCCATTACGCAGCCTATTTCTATTAACCTTTGCCATCAACTAAATGGAATTAGTTCAAATGGCCGCCTTAATGTCGTAATGCTTAAAGGGTCAAGTGACACGCATATGAATTTAAGTAGCAATAGCCCTGATAGTGTCTTCGTGTAATTCAAATTAAGTACCAGGATTCAAGGAATTGTGTGTAGTAAATTTTTACAACCAAAATACGTTAATGTCTTATAATATGATAAGCAATTTTTATAAAAGTGAAGTCTTTCCCATAGTATTTAGATGCAATTATAAGTTATTTAGACTTAAAACCCTTTGGACGAACGATATTAACCTAAGTTATGATAGAAAATGTCTATCTGTATTCTTCTTGACAATGATAAAGGCAGCATGATATCTCAGTGCATCATTTTGTTATGCATCGTGCCTCATTCTTAAATACTGCTCACTGTTTCTACAAAATCACATCATTACACCAACCTACATATTTCACGAAGAAACAAATTTCTAAGTACCAGAACTTCGATTAACAGCACACACTAACAATTCTGTCAACGAGCAAACTATTACGTTACACAATCCTTGAACTTGCATAACGACTGTACTAGTTAAATTGGCCAATGAATATTCCACTGCATTCGAACTAAGGAGATGACACGCAGATCACGTGCGGAATCATGCATGAACTGGAATGGACAAGTCTGGATACGAGAGCAGTAATCTCCTTCGATGACTGGCTAAGTTACATTCGACCTAATGCTTTTGGGAATAACGATGCATTTTGTTTAAAGGTTCGGTGGAGATGAGGATTGTTTGGACAATTCGTAATATGCGATTGCTGTTTAAAGTTATGTATGAAATGTGGTTGGATTTGTTTTGTTGATGATTTGTTATTGAAACATTTTGTGTTGCGCAGTTGCAGTATCTTTAAAAGCACGAATCCCGTTAGTGTAGAATTTGAGATATCTTGAATATTTTTGTCGATAAAATAATTTTTCCTTATTATCCGTTATTTGGCATTTGCCCAGTAGTGGGACATTATATAGGCTAGGAAAACAATCTTTATTTGGACAAACGTGAGACTTTAGGCCTCTGTTTGAGGCTTAAAGTCTCTCTGCTGATACTTTTCATAAATACTGAAGAAATACTCTGTGGAGAAAATTTTGATCTTTATATCTATTCTTTTTTCATCACTCTCCTCTACTTATTGTAAGAAATATATCGGTATATCATTTCAAACTAGCATAATGTATTATTATATTTACATCCGTGGGTCGGTAACGTAAGATGTCGGCATCAAAGGCAAAGCACAAGGCTTCCTCGTTTCGGATAGATTCGGCTTCTGGTTTTAATCCCGCGGGAAATAACTCAGCTTGTAGTCGAACCGATTTATTTTCAGAATTTTTGAGTCTTTTGAGATATAATAATGTTTCTAAATATACTCGTGCTGCTACAAGTATGTTTTGTAGGAGAAATGTATTCTTTTTTTATTTTTGAGTGGATTTCGTTTTGATTTGAAATGAAAGAGAAATTCTTTTTTTTTTTCAGCCAGTTATAAGCCGTTGATATTTCGTTAGTAATAAGTCTTTACTTCTTCAAATATCTTAAAATTATTGTCCATATTCTTAAAATATTTTCTAATAAGCGTTGTCACATTATTTTTTTCTTCTAATTTATTGCAGGCTCTGCTCTTATCCCTTCCTAGAAATCCGTGCAAAATTTCCTGAACCTCAGAAATCTCAATCTTACACGAGGTAAACCATCAGGCCATACTCCTATAATCAGGGCCCATATATTATGGCTAAGGAAAATGTTCTTGCTCTCGATAATGAGCTTTGCCTTTCAGCTAAGCACGCTGGCTCTACGCCAAAGGTTAGTACAGCACTACAGAACTTAGCACAGCACTAGATACAGTACATGCTCTAATGAGATTGATTTTCACTTTCAAATGAGAATTCTCCTATCCTAAAAAGTGTTTTGATTGGGAACGGAGAAAAGAAAATGAGATCTCTGGTTAGATAATTAGTCGAGAGCTTGATGGTTAAATTATTTCGTCTTTTTAATATAAGAAAAAACTTTTCAAAAAGTTATGTTAATTTGGGTTTTTGATGCGGACTTTATAGATACATAAATGATTTTGGTGTGTTTAATTTTTTTTCCAATAAACTGAACTCTTTCAAAATATTTCTATTATAGGAAATGCCTATCTATATAGAGTTTTATTTCAATTTTTGCTAAAGAATCTGTAAAATTCTTGTATCTTAATACCTACCATATGCAAATTCCTATTTCAAAAGAATCTATCGAAGATCTATCCAAGTTTCAAGCAAATCTCTAAATATAGGTATTACATTATGTCCAAGATTTTTAATTAAAAGTTGAAAGCCAAGCAGAGATATTTCCGTTTAATTAAGTTTCCAGTTCATATAATAGATTCAATAGTTTTACCTTTCATTTTATTTATTAATCCGGCTGCGGGATGACTGCGGCTGTATTTTTAATATTTTTATAGAGCATTTATAGTGAAGTTCTTCAATTTTACTTTTGATTGCAATGATTTAATTAATTTTGATTTCTGATTTCCAGATGCCATGTTAATATGATGTTAGCGTCTAAGCAAAAATGAAGAGTGATTGTATTAAGTAGACTAGAAATTGTAAAACTAGAAATCATTTTAAATCTCATTTTTTTCGGTCTCAGTCGCAGAACTCGATTGCTACACCCACATCAGACATGTAAAGACCAAACAAAAAGTAACAAAACGTCAGCTATCAATGTTCAATTCAATCGTTATTAGTGTGGACGTCCCACAAGTCACCGAGGTGATTCCTTTGTAACTAGGTATTTTACAACGCGACATCCAGACATCGTTTAACGTTTTACAGTAGTCGTATCTCTAAAACGTGTTTCGTTTACACAAAATTGAACACGACTTTTGTATGGTCGACAATTTGTCTGTTTCATATAACGGGAATACGATAGGTGTGACGTCAACGGTATCAAGTTGTGGATGGTGAGTGCTTATTATAGTATCGCCTTTTGTTTTAGATGGATCAGGTGAATTTTAACACTTGGGAGGTTTTTCAGTTCAGCGTTATGGTCGGCTTTTTTGGTTAGGCGTAAGTCGTCGTGTTTAGAATGGCAAAATTTGTTTGATATCATTTTTGATCGATATTGCATCATGGTGTGATTGAAGGTTCCCTTGTTTTTGAATAAAAAAGTTAAGAATGATTATTTAATGATCTTGATTTTACTGAAAACATTGAAAAATTAAAGCGTCATTTAAAATGTATAACAGCAAGTTCTAGCTACTAAAATAGTAAATACTAGAAATGGATCCGGACAACACTATTACGAATTCCCGTGTCGAGGATACATTACTCCGCATGACCAACACAGACCACTTTTGCACAATATTGCCAACAGTCTGCAACCTCGTTTTTCAACCTAGCACACAACATTCCATACCGTATTAAAGTTTCACGAAAACCAAAAAATACTCGGAACGAGGAGATCAAACCAATTCCAAAAACATTTCAGGCACGCAAACTCGAGCTCTGAATGGCTGAGTCATAAAAACGACATAAAACCGTACCGGTTTTAAGCCGGCCACGAGCCGAGGATAGCCGAGGATAGCCGACACTGGCCGAGTGGAGCGATCTAGAAAAGCTTACGTGGTAGCTGTATAGCAATTAAGAGTCCCCCGCGTAGCCTGTAAACGTCAATTTTATTTCAATTAAGGACCCTTTACAACTGAAGTCGTTAGCGACTAGGTTATGCACAAATAAAAAGAATTGTAACAGCTAGTGCTGCGTGTAGTGGCTTTAAAAAAGGTTGATTTAGAGATATGGCGGATCCTTTTCTGTGGTTCGGATTTTATCACTTTGCGGTTTTTGTTACTGGTGATATACCTTTCGTTTTTACAGACTTTATATTAAAAGAGGTTGTCGCGTACGAAAATATATTTAATAGGTACCTATTTTATAGGTACAAGTGCTAAGATTTCATATATTTTCAGCTTTAGACATTTAAAAACGTGTAAAAGCTGGTAAATATATAAAAGTTATATTATTTACGTGATTATCTATGAATTCAGTCCCAAAACGTGTCGTAAAATAATATTCTTACAAAGTCAACAAGACGTTAAAATAAAGTGGACATAAAAATTGAAGTTTGCAAACACAATAATAATCCAATGGCTTTGAACCTTTTACTGTTTGTTTTAGGGCGTTACACAAGAACCTCTACGTTGCTTAAGTTTTCTCATTCGATAGAAAACTGCTTATTGCTTTTCGGTTTAAATTGACCGCGATATACTTGGTAAATAATGGATTTTGTACAACTGTGAAGTAAATAGTTCCACTAAGTATGATTTTGTGTAAGCACACAATGCAATATTGAAAAATTAAATTGATTCCTCGCCGGAAAATTTAAAAATTTCAGCTGTAGGTATATTGCTGTGGAAAATATATTTTGCCATAAAACTAATGATTCTAAAAGTATTCGATATCCCACACCATAGTGCCTACTAGCCTAAAGCTTATTGCATTCTTCGTTCTTTTTATTGTAAAGTTGAAATACAACCTCGGTTGTGGTAGTGATGCTCACTTTAAGGCGTGAAATGGCGTGGTATAATTCGTTTACAATTCTCTTTAAATGTGATGGTAGAACGCCGAAACAAAAGCTCTATTTGACTTATACTTTTATTCTATACTAGGTGTATCCGTATATCTTAACATCTTCGATCGGTGCCTTACATAACCGGTTGTGTAACGATGAATAAATAAATTGATAACAAACGTTTCCAGCCCAAATATTCGCTACAAAGACTGAACATACGACAAATTTCCGAGCACTAAAAATACAATATACGCGGTAAGCATCTCTTTGTACCCATAGTTAACATTCTTGTTGCGAACTAACGTGAAGGTAGCACAGGAATTTACCCGCTTAGTTACTTTCTGCGTAGTTTAAATGATAATAGTTTGGACCTACCTTTAATCTTGCTATATATTTCATGTAATTGTAATGATGGGAATAATGGGATTTTTGTTGTATTTTATGACCCCTAAGATTTCCCTTTTTTGGTTTCCCTTAATTTCCAAAAGTGATTTCAAAAAGGCTTATTTTATTTCTGCTAGAAATATGGCTACAGGAAACTGATGAGAGATAAAAGACAAAGATATTAGTAATGGTAAGCCTAAACCCTGTAATGGATTGGAAAGGCTGAAGACGATAACATGAATAATCTTATCCTATCTTTTTCTATTTTATTGCAGTAAAAAATCTTTTTACAAAAAAAGGATTTTTTAGTATTTTTACAAGGATTATTTAGTATTTATTTTGTTGAAGGATCCTCCAGGTATAAAAAAAAACACATATAAGGAAAAGTGGTCTTATTAAAAATAAAACATTCTCCAAGTATTTGTATCAGCGAGATACATTTCGGAGAGCTCTTGAATTGTGAAGTATCTAATTATGAAGTTCGTTGAACATTCGTATGGAGGGCCGGATTATTTTATAGGTAGGCTTCTTAGAGGTCCCATGGAGACCGATTTCCAGGAATCTTATAATTACGCTTGATATTAATTCCTTTATGATTGATAGTAGCAAGAATAATGTAGGCAAAGTGGTTGTACTCGTAATTTATTGTGCATTTACTATAATATAACATGAATAGTTCTCAAGTGGGCTGGGTTTTTCGATGATTGAGTTAGAAGCAAGTGATAATTACTTTGTAAAACCCATGTGGAAATTAGTACATTTATGGTATCAAGAAAATGTTTAATTTAGATTTTGAGAGACTGATAAATTTTTAGTTTAGTTAACTACCTGTGTTACCTAGTTAAGATTATATGCCGAACTAAATACACACATTTGACAAAAGGTTGAACACAGTGGATTTTTAAAAGCTTTAACAAAATTCAACATGTTTATTGGTTTTATCAGCTAATAAACCAAGCGTTCAGCCTGAAAAGATAAAATCAATAACAAGAATAAAATGTTTTTTTTTTCAAGCAACAAATAATTAGCAAATTGCATTAATCAGCCTTCTAAACCCAAAGTTCTTTGAAACAATGCCAATTCACTAACAAAGACACAAGCTTTAAATGCCAATACATTGCAGTTTCAATTCTTAATGTCTACGAATACCGAAGAAAAAGCTTAGTAAAAGATCTTAAAACAAAATTCAAAGGCGAAAGACTAGAAGTAAAATGTTTTACATCAGGAAAGACGCCCACAATTTATAGCTCTAGCAAAAATTTACGAACTCTACTTGAAAACTAGACAAAGGATGCGTTTTAGTACTTCGTAGCTAGTATTTCTATGTTTTAAAGACTATTCTAAAGATTCATTTGGCTAAATGATTTATTTTTTGTAGTGTTATTGTTTGTGGCTCGTAGTGCAGAATACTTTTGTTTATTTTATAGTTTTATTTAGATGCAGCGAAAATACTCGTATCATGAATATATGTTTAAGTTTTTGTGGAATAACTTAATTTCGAGTAGAAGTTTATTTTGGTCGGTTTTTTATCCCATTCTTGTTACGTGTAGAAGCATAGACTCATTATCAGTGGCCTCTTACATCTATGACCGATGATTTAAAACAGCAGCCGTGTTAATTTATTCGATTTAAGTTAAGTATAGACTAGGTATGGAGTATATCGGTTTTCAATGTTGCGCAGCATGATTTTAAGGGGTCTGAAAAAATTGCTTCATGATTTATAAATATAAACAAAACACGATAGATACCACTTTTGAGAGAGATAGTCGTCAACTTAAGCACACATAGAGTTGAATTAATTGACCGGTAGAAAAAAAAATACCCTTCTTTTTGAACAAATAAATAATTCCATTGTTAATTAAAACATCAAAGGCTTGTCACTTAACACCATTTTCTTTAATCCGATCCGGATTGAACTGGTTAAATCCCGAACAAACAGGATTCTTAAATTCGTTTGTTTACGTGGTTAATCCCTTCTCAAATGTTTAAGTATGCCCATGGGGGTTCCACATCCGAGCACCTGTAGAACCGTGGACCCCTGTTACCATGGCAACGAACCTTATCTCATATGTTTGAGATAGAAATTAGAATAATTAATTACGGTCAGTCAGTTGAATTTATGATTTTATTATCGTTAGAAAATTTTTAGACATTGCTCCTGCTTCAAAAGTGATCGGGTATAAGGTATGTTTTGGAGAGCATGTTTAAAGATAAGAAGTTAAATTAGGAAAAAAAAATACCCGTGACGAATCAAGATTATCCCCTAAGGATTTTTGTAATAATTATAAGGTTAAATAAAAAAATCTATTGCTGACTCCAAACAATAATTAGGATAAGGGCAGGGGAATGATGTTCATGATCTATTACCTAAAGCGAAAATAGTTATTTTTTTTTGATCCTATGTAAATAG
The DNA here is from genome assembly GCA_941860345.1 of Chrysodeixis includens. Classification (NCBI taxonomy): domain Eukaryota; kingdom Metazoa; phylum Arthropoda; class Insecta; order Lepidoptera; family Noctuidae; genus Chrysodeixis; species Chrysodeixis includens. Next base: position 10,468,540 of record OW796106.1, on the reverse strand, counting down.
CTACTAAATGTGTAGGACCAGCATAGTAGCAGTCAAACGGGTTCAAGTTGGCTTCACTGCAACATATAATTTGCATAGACGGTACATCAAAACCGTTACTCGAGCCTTTAGTGGTATAGTTGTAAAATTTAAAAGGACCCAGGGGTGAAACCAGCATGTCTTTAAGCTGTAGGGTTGCAGTTGTGGAAGAAAATTACTGCTCTAGGCTACTGCAACAGCCTTATTTTAATAGGTAGTTGGCCTCTTGGTACATATCTAACACACTTTTATATTTATCAGTTGTCTAGTACGCAAAACTCAAGTTACATAAGTATGCTTAATTTGAGCCTAGATGGTGTTGTATGAATGTTAAGGAATTCAAGAATTAAATAAAGAAAGAAATTTCTTTATTTAATTCAATAGCTAAACAAAATTGCTAAAAACCACACGTACGAGTATGTAGGTACCTACATCTCTTTTATTGATACGGGGACGAGTAACGTAATCTCACTTGTCACATATCTAATTAGAACGCTTACGGCAAATTCAATTGCTGTGTGATCCGATCTTAGCTTAATTTTCGTTTGTTTCTGTAATTCTATCAAAAATCAATAATGAATGAAATATCAAGTCTTTCACAGAGAATAACTGAAGATTGTTCCGATTTCATTTTACACTCAATACTTTATTGCATTCCACATTGTTGTTCAGGAGTTAGCACAGCATAGAACCTATGTAGAAGGGCTTAAAATATTGTGTTTATAGATAAAAAGTTGTATGTTTAAAGCAAAATTCGTAAGTACTTATGACCATATTTTCCAGTTACCAAAATTAATAGCATTTACTATAATACCTAAGTAGGTTGTAGACTTGTAGGTACAGCGGTGATACCAAAGTTATGCGTCGCGTGCCTCCGTCCCCGGGATCCAACCTTCACGATAACTTTGCTCCCCTTCCCATGCCCATACAATATGAAGATATTTGCTCTAAATATTTGAGTAGACCCACGAGGGTAGTCCGCGGACGCACCTGTAGAACCCTTCCGTTACCATGGTAACCGTGGCCATAATCTATGCCTGTTTACCGTAATCAATACTGACGAACTTTTGAGATTTATTTTGTGGTGAATGGCGTTATGGAAAATTAATTAAATTTTTTGTTTTATGAGGATTGGTTTAAGATTATATTATTATGTAGACTGTATGGTTTACCAAAATTTACTAACGTTATGAAACTGGAGCGCATATGCAGTGATTGTATGTTTTAATAGGATAAAATTGTCGTGTAATTTTTTATTGACGCAGACTAAACGTTATAAACATCTGATTCTCGCTGGGAAAGAAAGCAATGCAGATGAAACAACGGTCTCAGCTAGTCGATAAAAAGGTGCAGCCACGTTTGCTGCAGTGCAACTATGGATGGGTGACTATTTGAGTCTGTAATTATATTGATGGTAACAACATAACCATAACCGAATAGTCTCGTATTCTCATGAGGGGCATTCCAATGTACACTGTTACGCAATCATATTTCTCTGGTCAATTTTATTTATCTGAAATGTACTATCGTCCGATTTTATTGCCAAATCGGATTCCGATGGCTAACTCCACAACATGTCAGTAGTGGTGTCGTTTTTTCTTACCTTTTTTTCTTAAATAAAACTGCTCGGATAGGCGAGTGGTATAGGTCTCCACGCCAATTACCACTGTGCGGGTTCGATCCCCGTGTAGGACAAGAATATGTGCATTCCACGAATGCTTATTCTGAGTCTGGGTGTCTCCGTGCATGGGAATTGAATGTCTTATTAATAAATTAATTCTTAAGCGCGGGAGTCATTACACAAAAAAATACTTTTATCAGGTCAAGCTCTCATGTCTATTTGACGCAACGCATACCTCCGACATTTAATGAATTTCAGTTACCTAGCACCTATAAATACGTTATCCGTTATCCGACAAAGGTGGTGTGAGATTTGTGGAGCGCACCTGGCCAGAAAACGCGATGGATAGAGAGGTTCCTAATGGATAGGAGACGCCTTTGTCTAACAGCGGGATTTTACATAAGCCAAAAAAAATCCTAATCGATAAGCTTGTCTATACGCTTGGAAGCAAATATCATCGATGGGTTTTAAGTGCTTGTGTTGCGCGTTGTACAAAGGGCTTTAGAAATACGATTGAAATAGGAATTTAAGTTCAAAGAACATCTGTGATATTGCGACTTTATGACGGTAAAAAATATGGAACCAAGGATAATCTTACTTGTATTTGCAAAATGTTTAATAGACGTCTAAAAGCCAGAGGATTCTCAGTGAAAATACATGCAAAAATGTCACTATTGTCACTATTAAGTAGGCACTATTACTAGAAGAAAGTCACACATTTCATACATAAAACCTTTGAAGCTCAATCAACAGTTGTCAGAATGATGGAAAGGCTTAATTTAGGCACTTTAGATGTTGATGGATTAATTAATAGGTTAAGCTACGCTTGCTGAGTTTAATCTGTAGATAAATTACTATAAATTTACTTTAACATGTTGTAGAGATAAAATGATATTCCATCATCAAAAGAGTCTTGAAGACCTACCATCATCATTCACCGACTACTTCTTAGTAGTAAAACTAATAATAAGTAGGTAATATCTTATCCATAGTCCAAATTCGTTTCATCCATAATTTACAATAGTCTTGTAGCTACCCTGGGCCGTCCATATCTGTTTTTCCATAGAGCAGGGGTGGATGGTCCTTGGTAGGTGTTTCATCACATTTTAGATTAAAGTTCTCAAAAAGGCCTCTGCATGTTGGACCTGTGTCCCCGTGTGAGCCTTTAAAAAGGACCGGGTTTCTTGTCTTGAAGTTATCCCGTGAATTTAAAGAGTAGGTAATATTATTTCAGGTGTGAAAGAGAACACACGACTGCAATAATATTACGTGACGGTGGGACTCCTGGCATTCCGCTATATCTATTAAAACCCGAGGGTTATTAGAGAAAAGAAGAGATTATAAAGGCAGGCTTTAGTAGGTATATAAATCCACAAGTAGGCATATTGGTCAGTAGCGAAATTTGAAGTTACGGCACTGCGCCTTCTCTTACGCTAAAGCACTAATTAAATTGGGTTAAAACCTGATGAAGAATTAAATATTTACGTACGGTAACACTATAGGTGTAATTTAAACAATGAAAATATAATTAAATAAGGCACGAATGCCTTGTCAAATCTCTTGTCATATTCTTCGTGGTTCAGATAAATACGACTTATAAGTTAATTTCATTTACATTCACCAACGTAAATTGAACTATTGTTAGTGTTCTTCATATTTTAATAATTAATTTACAATTATATCACGGCTCTATTAATTAATTCATGTACGGTACGGCGATCTTCATCTCGGCATACTCAGTCTTTGTTTTATGAGTCGTATTTATTAAAAAAGATGTAATTAAAGTAGTACTCACCAGATCGATCAGTTGCGAGAGCCGCAAGCCAAGCTTCACCAGCACCGTATTGTTGTTTTTATCAACCGGCCGTATCAGTCTGTTGTAGTTACTCAGTAGGTCGTCGTATAGTCTCTTCGCATCAGGATTGCAATAACAAACGCCAAAAACAAACAGCAAGACAGGAAAAACTGTTCGGGACATCTTGCAATAATACACAAAATTATTGTCACCATACACCACGGACGCGCACCGAAAAGGTTAGGTTTTATACGAGATTCGAATTACGACCCAAACTGCTCGAATTTATATCGATATGTGTCAAGTTATTTACAAGTTCGGTTTTTAACAATCGGATATCGATATAAGTTGATACAAAAGCTTTTTTTATCGTAAATGTAATTTTGACAGCTCCGCCCGAGAGGCTGCAGCGATCGTGGCGCCTCTACTGGCGGGAAAACGGGGTAAACATGGCGGCGGCAGTGCGCCGACTCCGAATAAAATTTTATTGGTGAAATGAAATATTCGGCATCGCAGAAACGAGGCCTCATCGACGTTTAATAATAAAATTTTCTTTGTAATATCTCTTTGAAAGTTAGAATTTCTCTGTTTTATACCTTTCATCGTAAAGGGATTCCTGTTTATTTATGAGCTCCTGGTATGTCTTATTTTATTTGACAACTTTTTTGGTGAAATTAATTTGGATTTTTATGAACTAGATTCGAGAAATATTACACGGCCCACGAATTATTTGTCACGATGTAGAATATTTACAGTGTTGGTATCCGGATCGATGTGTAGTACGCATGCGTGCTGGTCCATTCATAGCAGTTTCATGTTTAGTGCCGCGCTAGTAATAATAGATGGCGTTTTCGCCAATTAAATTTCAAACGTTAAGGACGACTGCGTGTTTAGATAGGCCGGGTTGACGGAAGTACCTTGTGTAAACTGTAATAAACGTAGGCCTTTCAAAGAGAAAAGTAGGTAACGCTGAGTGACTTAGTGAAACTTTGACACAAATACACGAGTATTATAATTAAAGTAATAAAATGTATGATTACGGGTTTTATTTTGTATATGTTTTACTCGGATCCAAAAATAAAGGCTTAATAATAAGTTAATTTGTTTACGTTTACCTAAGTAAATTTAGTAAATTGGTTGATTCTTTGTAAATATTACCTACAACTACCAGGGCAGCAGTTTGAAGAGAAGATCTTGAAATGAATCAACCGCCCTAAAAATTAGAAATTTTATAGTTGAGCCGTATAAAATAGGTAGTGACTGAAAGTAAGATCGCTTGTAAGTACGCACCGGGTTTGGAGCACCAAAAAGGTTTGTCGGTAATGTGAACATAAAACGCGGGAGTTTCCAAACTTAAACGAAAAAGTTTTCGCATTTTTCAAATGTAGAATTGTCGTTACGTTTTTGTCGCGTCGGAATTGACTCGACACTGTCGACTTTATGGACTTGCGGGGTTTAGTGTGTTTTCGAATTTCGAGATTATGTTTTGATTGCGTTGTAAAATATAGGATTTATTTTTATTTGTTGTGGAGACGCGGCTTAAGAAGCAATGGCGGCCGGCCATTCGCTTTCTCTTTATTTTGTATTCGACAGTTTATCCCAATAAATCTCGAAAAGATATCATTATAAGTAATATTTATGTGTTTCGGTTTTAAACGAGGACCCTTCATAAATATACTTGACATCATTCAGCGTTCCTTGTATTTATAGCAGGCTTTTTGTAGAGGCTTTTTATTTCATCCAGTATTTTACATTTTTATCGAAATTATGACGTGGCACCAAATGAATATAGATTATTATGTATAAAAAATAGTATCAACAAAATAAAATAGTAGCAAAATAGAAAAATTAAAGCATCAATAAAGTAAAGGAAGCTATAATAACAGTTTTATATGGTCATTTTAGCGTAGAGTTTTCACGTTAAAGGCGATATTCATTAAAAGCGTTTCTTTTTATCTTAAACAGCAATATTTTCGTATATCTAAAATATTTTGAAGTACCAACTAGGTAAAGCTACTCAATTTTTGTAACAAAAAAATAAAATTTTTCGTAAACATCAAAAAGTTAAAGGTAAAATGTTGACTCCTTCAACATTTTAATAAAATCCACACACGTCAGATCTCATCATTTCTAATCCCCTCTCCCGGAATTCTAAGGGAATCAATTAACCCATTCCAGGGACGGGGTAGGCAGTACTCTACGTTTAAAGTAACTGCAATGCGGAAGTATCCTAACTCCTACCACCACCAATCAAAGGAAAACCTGCAGTTGTGGGAAAGAGATGCCGTTATACACCATGTATAGCGCTGTCACGCTTTCAGGTGCATTATTACTTTAAAATGTAGTGGTAGTTGTACATTTTGAATTATTTATAACAAGAATATCCTATTTGGCAGTACTTGGAACAGCGTTGACAGTTGCAGCTCTCTGAATTTCTTATGTATTGCAGATCTTTTGAATCGTTTTGCGTTTTTCGTGGAAAACTACTATATTTTATTATAAAGTAAAAATTTGGTGTTGAATTTTGATAGAGATTTGATACAGATTAAAAAAATAATAACAATTTTTGTTGAAGAAAATCTGTAAATTCCTAAAAATGAAAATTGGCCTTCGATACAAAAATGTCATCAGCTGATCTTTACTTGTATGGTAGGTATAAACAAGGAGATCAAATTGCTTCAGGACATAAATTTTGATGTCCAAAAGCAGTAATGTATGTATAAATGTTCTGGATTATTTAAACGTAGTAATTTATTTTATGATCTGGTGAAAATCAAAGAAGTTTACCGGACTCTTACCGGCTAAGCCACCGGAGTGCTTCGCCGTTCCTATTGTCGGAGGCCACGGGAACGCTTTCGCAAAACACCGCGAAACCTGATAGTGAAAAAAAAAATACATTATATGTACCTACTCGTATCAGACTCAACATAAAGTTTAGAACGCAAAAAAAATTGAACAGAGTAAGGATAACTGTAATTTCTACCTGCCTACCCTTCATCACCAAAAAGGCTGTCGTGCAAAAATCTTAGATTGTATTCCTGGCAGGTCGAACCGCACATATCTTAATCATGGAGCAGGATCCTTCGTCCGCCTAAAAGCATTAAAGTGCAAAAATAAAGCACATTTTTATTGAGCACCGTATCCCTGACCTAGGGTTTAATATTTCAGACCGATTCGGGTCCCTTTGCGGATATCGCGTTGTAACTTGTCCCACAAGATAGGTTATATATCTATCTATCTGTACGATACTACTATCACATCGACTAAAATTGAAAATACCGAAGATCTTTGATTAAGGAGGCTTTTTTATTTTTCAACCGACTTCAAAAAGGCTCTGAATTTGTCGTCACCATTTGTTTTTTTTATATAGATTATTTTCAAGCTTTTAGTGCCGCTGTTTTTGAAGTCGGTTTTTATTTTTTGATAAAATTAATTTATCTTCAATAAAGGCCCATAGCGAACTATCGTAAATGGTTTGATTTTTGAATCTATGAGACAGCACACTAAAATCTTCTATTCTAACTTCCACACTGAAATCTTCTATTCTAACTACCATTATCTGCTCTCTGATCAAGTGAAATGGGTTCTGAAAAATAAGGCAATCGCTTCGGGTAAAATAAGGTAAACGGCAGAGTTTATGAAGCTGGAGGATGATAACTCCAACACTATTTAGACAAAAACTAGGAAGATAAGAACGTCACTGTGGACTGAAAACGGCATCCAGATTTTAACTTCCCCAAAAAGTGACCGTTAGGGAAAAATCCGTCACTGGCCAAAAACTCGTCTAAGCTTTATTTACATGAATTTATTTCCACACGGTTTCCACAATTCGTTGAAACTTGAATATCATCAGTGACTGTCCCACCACTTGAATGGCAGCAAATAAAACTGCAATGGAATGCTCAAAATGGAAAACGAAATTGCGTTGGAGTGACACGATGCCACTAGGTGCGGGAAATAGAAACAATCATGGAAATAAACTAGATTTTTAGGGGAAGCTACTTTAGGTTGAAATTGGAGTTTGTAGTGAAAATAATTAAATTAAATAAGTTTTAGTACGTGCATGGGACACATATATAAATGAAGGACAAAATAAATTGTAACTGTGTGTAAAACTGGGATCATCAAAATACCCACTCTTCAAAATTCATAACCGATAACATAGACACACTTTTGAAACAAATGCCACTCAATTCCAACCGTGACCAAATTGAATAAGACAAGAATATTTCTACATTCTACTTTCATTGAAGCAAAAACCTAACTCTTTTTGTCCTCCGTCCGTTTCTGTACGCAAAAACCGCGGGTTTCTTGTAAGCATCAGGCGACGACAGCACATCAATATTTTTATTTATGCTTTCACAATCATAGACGAAGCTTTCCCTTATTTATTATTCAGGTTTTAATCTTTGCTCGCGATAGTTTCTATCCAAACGTTGCTGGTCGCAGAGCAACGAATATTGTTGTAAGAAGCTGTTGAGTTTATCTGAAACCTAAGTTTTTATTTGCGCACTGGGAATGAAAGATGAACGTAGTGGCTTTTCTTAAAGTTCCTTTTGAGAAAAACTTGAAGGAGGTGATATATACTGTCCAAAACCAAGTGGTAAATTTTTAGCAATATTTTGTTTCTTGTGACATCTTTTTTAAGGTCGAAGCTTTCTTTGACTACTTACCTACTACTCTTAAACTAGTTTTTAAGTACTACTCTTAATCTAATTTCTTTTTAGTTTTGTTAATATAGAAATTCTTAAAGCTTACTTATTAGGCGCTGATTGGTCAGCTTTCGATCCCTCACTTAGAAACAGCGTGATATCCTTTCTCTATCCATATTTTTTCTTCCAAGTACATTTTCAGTTTTCGATCAAAAGAAAGTCCATCACATTCTGCCGTATCCAGTGCACATATACTCACTTATCATGTTGTTCCAGACGCTCTGACGAGGGTGTGCTATTTATCATAATATCACGGTCCGTTGTCAAGGTGTCGACTAACTCTTATTAGTTTTTGGCCTTGTGTTTTATGCATGAAAGAGCGGAGTAATAAACGCAATACTTGTATCGATACATTTACAGTGTGTTAGAACCTTTTCGATTTGGTATTAAAATGATGTCGAGTGATTTGCGGATTTAGGGGATTTATTTTTCTTAGTTTATTTTCGTTTGGATTTGAATGATTTGGGCCGTAGTTTGTGTTTTTAGACCTGACAAAATCTCGTTTTAAAATTTCTTGTTAAAAAGTTCTTGTCTATTTTAACATTAGCATACATTAACATCAGATAAGGATGCATTATTAGCTTTGTCACTTGTTGCAAATATTCAGGTGACCTTAGAAGAGTTATGCAAGTTAAAAATAGAAATACAATGTAAGAAAAATCTAGGCTAGCTCGGGCATTATACTCTGAAAAATAAGATAAAATGCAACAGACTCAGATACTACAAACTAGCGAACATAAACACAGAATTATAACGAATTCAAAACATGTGGTAAACAAAATATACGCCCATTTAAATACAGCAGAATTACATTTGCGAGCAGGTGTAAAATAAAATTATACATACAAAAAACTGTAGCACATAGAAGGCACCTGGTTCATGAATAACGCACGACTTTGTTAAGGAGGTAAGGACTTGTTTGTATCTAGCGGTTTAAGAAGGAAAATGATTTTGAGGATATATAGTAAGTAATAAATCAGCCTATACGTACTATTGCTGGGTTCAGGCCTCTTACGTACAGAACTATATCCTCAAACCTTCCTTGTCCCATACAAGGAAGGTTTGAGGATATAGTTCTGTAAACGTCAAGCAAGCTGGTTAGTTTAGTCGTTTTTTATAGTAATTTCTTTCTGATCAGGAAAGCCCTCTAACATCTTAAAGTCGAATTGCAGTTATGGAAAAAAGTAGAGGGTGTCTACAATAAGGGGACTCTCAGTACAGTAATACAACAACAAAAAAGGGTTCACGTTCTAACATGGACAAAAACCAAAGTGGTAAATAAAACCGGCAAGCAATAATAAAAAAAAAACATAAAAACACTTTTTAAAGCAAGTTTCACAACAAATAGAAACCTCTAATACATGTAAGTACAATGTCAATAATATATGGCACACTGCTATTTCCAACCACATTGCTCATTAGCACAGTTCCACCCGCGATGTATGTTCTAAGCCTTAGCGTTTGCCTAATTACGGCTAAGGAGCGGTTCGATCTTCGACTTGTAGAATCGAGTTTAGCAAAATTCCGAGTTGGTAATTGGCGAAACTTTTGCACGCCACTGTATTTAGGGATGTTCGTTTGAGTTCCCTTCGCGTGTTACATTTTATTGGCAGTAGGTGCATAAGTATGTGGGTTTTGGTAATATAATATAGCGGTTTATCATAAAAGGAATAAATTGAGTATTTTTGCCATGAAATGACGATGAAATATGTCATGTATATTGAGAACAATGTCTTTAACATCTCTTCAGCAGGAGTATATATACAAAGAATCTCTATTACATAAAGATGAAATTTACTTAAAAAATGAGTTGTTAATTTTAAAGTAATGAGTTATCGACAAATAAATAACTGTATACAGTTAATAAAATTTGATCAGTACGTTTTTAAAATTCATAGAATCACTAATAGTACTAGGCGCTCATAAACACTAGAACTAATCACACAAACAATCAATTACATTAATTTGCTCGTCACCACAACATACATTACAACATGTTATTCGTTAAATATCTAATTATCTTTGTCGCAATTAATAATTGATGTACGTTTCGCCGGTTCGACCAAATTTATCTAGTTGACAGCTCACCTAATGCGATATGTAATTAGATAATATACGTTTAATCCTGTCAATTACATCGGTGTGTTATTGGTCGGTCGATCGTGAGAGTAATCTTTGTTTTCTTGTTCATCTATTGTTTTGGGAACATATTATATGTTTGTGTGTGTGCTAGGCTGTTTATTATCTTATTTACGTGTGTAGTTTAGTGTTTTAAATGTGTGATATGATTAGAATTGCTGAAACTGCAGTTGTTCGACAGTTTGTAATAATTATTGTTCTTGTAGTAACGTGAAAACCGGGTAGTTCACTGTTACGCTTCCACATCCGCGATATTATTACTTGAAGTCGTGGCGGTAGGCTCCTATGTACCATCAAGTTAAAAATCAAAAGATGAAGTAAAATTATCCCCCATAGGGTCTAGAATCCGGCAGTGTAAAATATAATTATTAGGACGTTTTGTTGTTAGGCAGTATTAGCAGCTAAAACATTTAAAATAATTAAACACAACCAAATATTTTATTATACCTAGTCGTTACTCCCGCTGTCGTTTTTTATACCCATTTGAAATCATCCATACTCGAACACAGAACCGCATTTTTCCTATAATTAATTTATCCTTTACGAAACTAGCGGTTTTAAAACATATTTTAAGGCCGGATTAAATCGCGTATGTTCGTCACAAACATGAATGAATGCTGGTTAATTTAAATAATATTTGAGGTTGGATTTTGCCGCTAGAAAATGAAATTAAAAAGCCGAGGGCCGCGGTGAATAATTTCAAAATGCTGTTTAAAAGTTAGTGGGACACACTGCTGCGATTTCAAACTAAGTTTTTTGAGAATGAATAAGATCGTAAAATTATAATAATATATTACATTCACACGCTTCTTAATTATTTGATGTTCAATAATTGTAGTTAAGGTAAAGCTTTACTCAAATATTTTTTTATGTAACTTTGGAAGATGTTTTAAAATTTAAATCGACATTAATCTTAGGTAATCACTTTTTGATATCCTTATATCATCTAAATATTCGAAAAATATGTACTATTCATACGTTTGTGAACTATTTTACTCAAAACAAAAGCCAGTTAGCTACACACTCTCCCTCAACGTGTGTCACAATAGTTAGTTGCATTCTCTTGATGATAATATATATGCAGTGGTACTAGAGGTACTAGTGACGCGTCGTGTATGCAATTTAAGTCGTGAGTCCGCAATGCGGGTACCCTCCCGTACACAGAACTTAAAACACGAGATGTTTGCTTTGATTTATGATTCGTACACGGATTTTAGACTGTTGCAGCGTTGTCGGTAAAATTTTTGGCAAGTTGGTGCTCGTGGTAGAGTTGAGTAGTGTGGTTGTCTGTACTGAAATGAGTGATACTGAACGAAGGAACGAACGAACTAAGATACGAACGAGGGTAAATATCGGGTAATATTAAAAAAATACGACTCGTCTAAAAGAAAATAAATTAATCACAAATCAATGGAGAAAAGCATGATTTTTTTTAAATTTAAGTGGCGCTTGCGAGGACTTTAACTACAGTACTTGCATCGAAATTGGTCAAGACATTATAAAGTTACGGTAGAATAGAAAAAAAAACACATACTTTATTAAACCAAATTCACATCATACCTCTTTTGAGCTGATCGATAATTTAAGCTTATAATTTTTTTTCTACTATAATACACAGTCTTGCCGTCATAATACAGTACACTTCAACACACCAATTACGATCAGATACAAGAAAGCATTAAGGCTAACCAGCCAAGCGTTTAAAGTACAGAGACCACAAAGTCCTGACTACCAGTAAAGATCTAATTTGACGCGTCTAACCGCGTTACAGACCTCCCGTAGTCCCATGCCAATTACGAAATTGTCTGAAGCCTTAGGGAAGAAGGTTTTTATATCATTTAGCGAAGTTATGTGCTCCTAGTACCTGCGGTTGGTTTGTTACTTCCTATGTATACGTAAAATTGGTGCATTTAAGTAGGTTGTAAATATTTTTGACAGGTTTTTTATGTAAATTTTGACTAAAAAAATGTTATCTTCAAGACAATGGTTTTGAACTGTACCTATTTTTAGAGGCTTATATAAATTTTAGCCTTCTTTTACCTAGCATGAATCGGAAACGATGTCGATTTCAGCATTCGGTAAGTTTAAACTATAAATTAAAATGTTAACTATATTGTTTTTATATAAAGACACCAATATTAATTCAACACATCGGCAAATTGTGAAAACAGTTTGTTGGTGTTACAACTAGACATCCATGTACTACCAATAATTATAATTTACCACCATACAACGTAAAATTCCGACATCTAAGCCAAAAATTCTTACAAAAAAATCCCTCAAGCACCATCGTAAGCTTAAAAATAACGGGCATTTTCCCTCACTTTTGCATTATAACGGTTACTTGTAATATATATAGCTTCCTCAAGCAAATGATATATGGAAATAGTTCGAGAGGGCGCTACAATTTATGGACAATGGAACAGTCAACAAGAGTTCCCGCTATCGGTATTAATACCGACATGAAATCATTTTGCCGCCCATTTAACTGATTGCTTCGTTGTGATATCATTTCTATCTATAACTTATTCATTCGTGAATGTGTTGCTGAATAAAATTCAAGAGGATTCTGAGATCTATGGTACCTAGATGTCGTTACGATAAAGTAATATTATTTAGTGGCTGTTGCTTGCGCTTTGTCTTTCTTCTGACATAATCAGTTCAAAAGTAGCCTGTGTGTTAATCCAAGCTGTCAGCTCACCTCGTACCAATTTCATCAAAATTGATCTTATCGTTTGAGCGTAAAAAAGTAACAAACATCTAACCATTCATTTATACATGTGAATGTTTGCGTTCAAAATATTAGTAGGAATTTAATCTACAAAACTGTTGTTTATACTGTACTGTATTTGTAAACTAAAACCACAGCAGAAAATGTAAAGTAGTTAGTTTTTTTTCCTAATGTCTCACTGATATGCAAAAACCTTCCCCAAGTCATTCCACGATTCATCAAAGTAGTTCTTTATTTCTTAAAAATATCTAAATCATCACATTCAAATATGAAAAAAAAAGCGATGTAGGTATATAAAAATTGCTGCACTGGAACTTTTAAAAATACACCATCAAAGAACGAAAATAGTATTAGTGAATCAGAAAAATCATAGCAACAAATATCGGAGACATGCTGGATTGCGAGTAATTCGATTTGTTAAGGATAGGGGTCGGCGGGCCGCGTAATGGCGCTTCCGAGGCAGGCGGCCTGCACCTGCACAGTGCACCGAGTACGGCATTACACAAATATTGCTTGAATGTTTTAGAGTTTTTGTGGAAATAAATCCTTGTTTTTATTTGTTTTTTTTTTGACCTGTAGGTATCTAGATATACCTACTATGTCTGGATTTGTGGCTAATATCGGTGATTGTATGCGTTAAAGTTTATAATAATATATAATGCCAGCTGTTGCTCGTGACTTCGTTGTGAAAAAAAAGGAATTCGCGGATAAAAATAGATGTTGGCCGATTCTCAGAATGATGATTGCATCTACGAAATTTCAAGAGAATCGGTCCAGCCGTTTCGGAGGAGTACGGTAACTAACATTGTGACACTGGAATTTTATAATACGATATTGTGGTTGTAAGATATGCGATCAGTAATCAAGGAATACCTATACTACGTTAGAATGGCTTGGTCTGTATGATACTAACAATTTATTTTGTATTCGTTATTATTTTAGTTCAAGTTTGAATTACTCAAGATATTATTTTAATTAGTTTACTAGCTAAAACTATCCGGACGTTAATAAATAAAAGTTAATACGAGAGAAAAACCTAAACCAATTTACTTATGTATTCTTGTTTAAATAAGGCAAAGTGTATAACATTCTCCAAACTAAAAAAAATATTTAATCAATCAATCCAACTTCAACACTTCAGTTAATACAATATTAAATCTAAAACTCTGCATGGAAATGTAAACACTAATCAACGGGGAACCTAGTTATAAACCCTGAAATATATTACTCCAAAAACCACAGCAGCTAAAACATCACGCTGATCCCCATTTATCACACTTAACAGCTACAATTAGACACTACCAAAACAGTGTAGGTACTCGGAATCCAGGTACAGAAGAGCCACTTGAAACAATAATTAAACTTATTATAAGTTGAACCCAACAAACAAAAATTTGAAAATTATAATACCAATATTCCAAACATCGTGCAACCTGTTAAAAGAGAATGTACTTATGTGCAGTAGGTACCGCTCTTCTGCGTGGAATACTGTCGTGTATTCCGAAATTAATGTTGTTTTTCGCCCCAGGAAGACATCACAATATAAATAAATAAACCAGCCTATATGCGTCCTATTGCTGACACGGAACGGGCATCCTGCCGTACAGGGAAGGTTTGAGTATTGATCACTACGAATTGGCACGTCACATTGGTTCTTACCTGGGGATCGAACTTGCACCTCGTGCACCTACTTAATGTCGTGGTGGTCGTAAAGGACAACCTTTACGACCACCACGACATTAAGTAGACAATTACAATAACGTTGTATGAATTAACGTTGGTCCTTCTGAGCATTTCACTACAGTTGCACAGCATAGTTTAATTTTATGCTAATCTGTCGCTATCTATTTGATTTGCGAGTGCCAGCGCAGCGGGAGCTTGTAATCAATTAGCAATCGTTGACTTTGTATGTTTTCTGGCCAATTGCATTTTAATTGGTAATTACAATCGATTTACTTTGTTACTGTTTATTTAGAAAACATTGTTGTTTTGTTTAACGGACCACTACGTTACTATGGTAATTATGTAGAGCGCTAACAACTTTAATAGATTTTTATCGTAAGCGATGTTTCAACAGCTGATATTTTAAATAAATATGGCACAGCAATTATTTTTTTGCGAATGTAGAGTTTTAGAAATCATTCCGTAAATAAAAGCATACGGGTTACCAGTACGTATACGGTACGGTACGGGTAACATTGAGTTTTTAGGTACAATATAATTCAGTAGGTACCTTAATATTCTTCGGCTGCAGTGAAAATAATGTTAATCCATAATAATATACTGTTGTAAAAAATTCTGTATTTATTGACATAACGATGTTGAAAACATAGTTTACTAGCCGCTCTCCACGGTGTTAGCCGCGGATAAATGTGTTAATCCAGGGTCTTAGCCAACTTCACACCGAATTTTATCAAAATCGCCCTTACCCTTTGAACGTAACGCGGCAATAAATATACGTATATTTTAGACAGCAAACGGATCATATTTGCGATGTAATTCAATAATTCTTTTCTCATGATGTTTCGGCCGAATTGCACCAACCGTGATCACGGGTGGACTGTCATGACAGTCCACAAACATGTGCTCGTGTAGAAGTCGTCGAACGTTTAATTCCATAAATACAGTACTTGCAAACTTTTACTTTAATAATGACTTTATTGTAGTTATAACCACGAAATAAATGAAGTATTTAAGCATTAAATACCCGCAGATCACAACGATCAGTATCAATACTATAAAACCCGCAAAAACGATGACCGGCATAGACATCCGCAAATCCCAAGATTTTCGCGAGCCCAATAAATATTGTGTTCACTCCTGCAGTAGGTTAAATCGTCCTTAAGGATAATTTATCTCTGTGGCAGAGCCCTGCGTCCCCGTTACAGTCCTATACGTTTTTGTCGACATAATCGCCGATCTTGAGAAATTTGCGCAATATCTTTGTTCGCGTTTTAATGTTTGAAAGATCGTTGCTATTGGTTTGTTGTTTCGTATGTGTTTTGTTTTCCTTTTGAAATTGAATTTAGGTTAAAATATGACTTTTTTAGGAGTAGAAAGTGCACACTTTTTTGTTTTGATTTTGAAGGTTTTTGGTAGCTAACTTTGAAGGTTGTGTACGTTACTCAAACTCCATGAGATTTAGATTCCTTTTGAATTAAAAGGGTGTTTAAGATAATAAACTAGGCTAAACATGTAGTTACTGCTTTTAATATAGAACACAATTGTATTAGGCAAACATGTGGTCATACCAAAAGTAAAAGCCGTCAACTCATTTCCATTACCCATTCCCTTTACCCGAAATATTTCTCAAAAACTACAACTAATCTACATGTAGAGCAAAGCCGTTGTAATGTATGTGCGTAGGTCCGTTTGTAAGGTCCTGTTTATCATAATTTCTGGCAATACAGCGCTTCTGTCAAACAATACACGATATTATTGGGTTCATAGCGCCCCATGTATTATGTATGAAGATTCGGAACGCACTTCTGAGGATGCTAGGGCTAGGTCCTACTGTGGCTATGATGTCTCGTTTGAGTGGACAGAAGACGGAGATTTTTTGGGTTATTATTATAACAAAAGTTCGTATCCAATTTGTATTGTATGTAATAATGTTAGTTGCTAATAAGTTTGTGAACATGGTTTTCTAAAGGGTTGGCAAATTGCAGTGCAGCCAATAAATCCAAGAATTTCGCATTTGACCAAAAAAGATACTGTTTTGTTTTTATTTTTAACTACATCTAAGTTTATAGTAGATAGTAATTTGGATTCGATTACAATTTGTATGGGGTGCCTACAAAACAACTACAAACGATATAAACCCGCTCAATTATCTTCTCCTCCGAATCACATAATTTCATATCAATTTAAATCACCTCAAAACACAAAGGTAAATAAACAAGCCAGTTACTGCAACTTAATATTTATCAAAAGGGTTTTAACGTCAACAGTTTATCCTAAACAGCAAATCATATCAAATGTCGACTTAACAGGATCGGACTTATATACCTAAAGCACACCATACCCTCATCAAACAAACGAGGGTAGTTTCAGGTTTTCGGGCTTCTTAAAGGCTATTTCAACAGTGAACTCGTTCCTAGGAATAAAGTTTAGAGAATAGAGTTTAAAACTGAAAACCTATTTTTTTTTGTCGTAGTATGGTAGAAAGAAGTTGTCAGCATTTTAGAAATCATTCGCTTCAGAGTACATAAGTATCATTTGTACAAGTTATATTATTGCAGTTGTGCAAAAGAGACTTCGCCTTATCTGACTGTACTGTTTCCACACCTGCGATAGTCTTACTATCAGTGATGGTAGACCCATTAGTTTTCCTTTTAGTTTACCACTTTTGTCTCTTCCGCCCGTCCAGCTATTTCCAGTTAAAAAGTCCAAAACAATCCTCACACATGAATTTCCGAATTCTCATCGTATAAAAACGGTCTAAAGCCATCCCAACTTTTATATTATGATGTACTATGTACTTTAACATTACCATGTACTTTAATATCCGTGTGGTGTCCGGATAATCCGTGTGGTGTCCGGATATAAAGAATAGCACCACCCCATATCCTCCACTGGGTGTCGTAAAAGGCGACTAATGGACCTTAAGACCCAGTGCACTGTACCAAGCACCGTGGGTCACCCGAATGGTGGCGGGTAAACAACCAACAATCGCATTCCCAAAGAGGGTTAGTGTCAGGCAGGCGGCCGACTATAAACCATAGCCAAAACTTTAAGCAACACGTCTAGAAGACGTGTTGCGCCGACCCCAAACAATAATAATTGGGATAAGGGCAGGGGAATGATGATGATGATGTACTATGTACTTTAATATTGGTGAAATGCATATTTTTGATCTTAACAAACGCAAATCAAGATTACCTTAAAAGATCAGGTTCACATAAACCCGTGGATTCCGCCCTTAGACAGTACGTATTGATGGCTGCCCTTCGGCTTGGTCATTAGGTAAAATGGGTAACTTTCGGTTTGCGATCATATATCTTGGGTACGCCTACCACGTTTGTCAATGTGCGACACATACTTTCTACTTGCTTAAGGAATTGGATGATATAAATTCTAGTTCCGATATACCGTATGATGTTTTATTATTACTTAGTGCCGTTATTTGTTTTTTCTGGAGTGTAATATGTGGTCGGCTTTTTACTTTTACTCGATACCTATAATTGTGCCAACTTCATAGTCACCTTGAATAGACGTATTTAAAGCGTGTGTGCCATTTCTATTCTTTGTTTTTGAATCCCAGCTAAAGCGAAAAGGCTGATAAACTTATGGCTTTGCAGGTAAATTACTACTGCATAGGATGCTCCATTTTAATCTTCATGCTTTTTCTTTACTTCGCTAACGTCCGAATAATGTTAATAACATCGCCATAAAAAGCTTCCTCTTGAATATAAATGTAGACTGCAACAGATCTCACGACCACATTAAACAACTTTGGCTCACTTAGTCAATACTCGAAACGTTGTACATTTTCACGTTCATTACGAAGTATTTTCTGTACGAAACTAGCCAAAGTGAAGGAAATAAGACTTCTTCGGTTATGTTTAATTAAAGCAAGCAAAGACGCCGCATTTCCTCAGTCGTACTAAATTTTAGGGATATTTTTTGTGTTTAAAATGTTGAATGAATTATTCTCGACATTTCGAGAAAGTTTTTTAATATTTCTCCGTTTACTAATGAGCTAGAGATTCTGTGATCATATGGGCTGCGAAGTTTACTTTCGTAGTTCTGTTTTTGCTGGAAATATTACTTGCTTTGAAAATATTTACGTTGTATACGATATTCTGTGTTAGTACTACTTCTATTACTTTATTTTAATGAGGTTGTACCTACGTTGAGACGTATTAAAAATGCACTGTGTGGTGCAGAGAACCGTTCGAGAATTTTGGCTTCCAGGTAAATTCCCAGCGGATTTTCTTGCTGCCAAATTGCTGGAACGCTACTCAAATATGTCACGACAACATTAAAAAATAACTTGGCTTCTGCAATTTATTTAAACTTAATGGTATTAGAGCTACAAGCTCAAGTTTCTTAAAAACCTTTACCAATAAAGTAAAGACTCTTTTTGCGAGAAAATTTAGATGGTATTTTAATTATTGATATTTATTGTACCAGTTTTCACATTACCATGTCAATACCGTTTACGGTACTAAATTATTCCTGTACTCTTTTTTCTCAATCAAAGACAGTGAAATAATATGTTAGCCTTAATGTTTGGTCACCACAATAGTTCTCGTTACGTGTCGAGTTGTATGCTCATACAATCGATGCCTCCGTATAAACTGATCTCACGTAAATCCCGCCCCGGAGAGTTTTAACGGGATCAGCCGGAGAAGTTTGTTGAATATCATGTTTATCTATACGTACTCATAGAAGAATAGATGGTGTATATTACGTCTGTATGTAAGATATATGTGAAGTGATCTCGTATGTAAGTATGATCGAAGGTTGACAAAATTTTTGCAAGTGAAATTTTAACAATGATTCATTTTTGATAATTGGTTTAAACTACATATTTTATAATTATCGGTAGACCATTTCAGTTTCCATTAAGAATTCATAACTCTGATTTTAGGTGTGTGATACTTTATAAAACACTTAATATTTTGAAAATATTTAGGATTAAATCCATTGTTACACAGTAACTAATTAAACTAATAACCCAACAAATCTAGACTAATACGTAATACCTAGATAAAACATGAACGTACTATCAAAAATAAATAAAGAAGACAAGTAAATGAACACGCGAAGAAGATATCAAATGATATTTAATTATCTCGAGCTGTTGCTCACAAAATCTGACATAAACAAGTCCCATCTTCCAGTAGAACGCAACTTCTTAAAACAGCCGTCTTAAATTAGGTAACACGAGCTCCGAAGTATACAATATTTTAATTAGATTTATTACGAAATTAAAAAGAATAAAATACTCCCTAAATGTAAAACTTTGAAAGCCACCTCGAGAGTCTTTTGAAGCAGTAAGAACTCTTGGAACATTCATCTGTTGTAAAATATATAAAAAAAAGTTTTCGTGCCGTATTAATCTGCAAGCAAATCAGATTCATACCCGGGAGGCTGAGCCACATCTGGCCAGTTAAAAGTTGCCAGTAAACTGGTATGAATACACCGCGTAACTTTGTTAACAATGTAGCTCAAGTCAGAAGAGGATGCCCCTTAAAATCTATTGTTTTTCAGTAATGTGTTGTTTTAATATCGGCCTAAAATAGGTAATTTAAATAAGTTTTATGAACGAAAAAGGGAAGTAGAAACGAACAAATAAAGCTTTTGTTTGTTTTATGCCAGGCATATTCCTTATCAAAATAATAACCTAATTACAGCTTGTCA
This sequence comes from Chrysodeixis includens, assembly GCA_941860345.1. Classification (NCBI taxonomy): domain Eukaryota; kingdom Metazoa; phylum Arthropoda; class Insecta; order Lepidoptera; family Noctuidae; genus Chrysodeixis; species Chrysodeixis includens. The sequence continues at coordinate 10,448,156 of OW796106.1, read as the reverse complement.
TACAAATAGTAGAGAACTTATCGTCACTTCATCGAGTAATATGTGTACCAGTAAATGAACACTTTATGCAGAACTTGCACATGAGGAGGAGAGACGCCGCTTTACGCCCTTTAGTGTGCTTTTACGTTTCCACAATTGCTATAATAAAACTTTAAGAGCTGGCTAAAGGCTCCAAGAGTTGTACTAACCATATATTCACAATTAACTGCATAATCGACTGCACGGATTGCCGAGTGGTATAGGTTACTACGCCAATTACCACTGAGCGACGTGTCGCGGGCTCAATCCCCGCGTAGGACAAGATTTTGTGCGATCCACAGAGGCTTGTTCTGAGTCTGGGCGTCTTTGTGCATGTGAATTGAATATCTGTCAAAACCCCTGCGATAGAGAGCTTAAATTCCTGAGTGCGAGAGTCGTTTTTTCTTTAATAAACAATTAAGCCTGTATCTCATCACTAGGACCGCAGCCCAAGTGTATCCAAGTCCGAGACTTCATACTTTGTGCTCGTGCCATCATTCCGCGTTGTTAGTGCGGGAAATATGAAAATATCATGTTATTATAAAGTTAGTTCGGTTATATTTAACCGTGAAATACAGTTGACTTGAGACATTATACGAGTATAAGAATAATATACACTTTTAGTTCCGTTATTCGGGATCTTTGGAAGATTGTAGTTGGTGGGTTTGAGGGATGAAAAGTTGTTGTTTTGGTCTCGTTGTTTTAGTTTTTTGTAAGAAAATTGACTGGTAGATCAAATAGAGATAAGATTATGTAGTCTGGTTGGTAAAATCATTCGACCGCATAAGTAGGAGCTTTGGAAATAGACATAACGTAAAACGAGGATTGATAAAGTGTCATACATAATTATGTATGTTGATTAAGTACTAATATGGTATGTATAATTTTCGACGCAATTTATCGAATAGCTTTTAAACAACTGAACAGGCGACTTACATCTGAAAATCTACTTACCTACCTATTTCCCTATACAATAATGTATTCACCAATTTAACGTATCACAAGATTTTCAAAACAAATTAGGTTCTGCATTCGAATACGTCACTCGTTTACAAAACAGAGGCATAATCTACGCAGATCTTTAAAATATCAAGTCATTATTATGTACATATATCAAAGTTATTCCAAGTTTTCAACAGGGAGCCTTACCTCATTAATTCTGATATCTAAAGCGTGTAATTCCTTTGTAAATTGCCATATTAGTACGAACAAATAAAGCTAAGAATATATTTTATATCTAAACTCATTCATGGGGATGTAACTGGTTAATTTGCTTGTCATTTGTCAGCTGCGATTGTTAAATTTTGTATGAGAGTTTAATGCAAATTCGTGCTAATCGTCGTGTGTTATAATTTAAAAAAGATTTTCGTTGCAATTGTGAGCTTTAAAGGGAACCAGAAATCAGTTTTAGTGACAAAATAAGGGAATAAACTACTGAGTTTAACATATTTTAATGTAGCGGAATAGTTCACTATTCTAATTTCAAAACTTTATAGATTGGAAACGAAATTCACATGAAAAAATTAAAGCGATTTTCAAGACCTGGCTTCTTTACAAGCCTCCATCAATTAGACTGTTTTAAAAAAGGTATTAAAACTAAACTGTGGCTTCGACCGAAAAGCCTATCTACGAGTATAATAAAATTATTATGCTAATTTTGTAGGTACTCTCCTCATTGTTAAAAATAAAAAAACAAAAGAACTTTTTACAACATTATTTAAATTTCCATTATAGATAATGTTATGTCTTTATTCAAATTTATGAAATCACCAAATATTATGTTGTCTGTATCTTTCGAGACGACCTAGAGACTTGCGATGAGAAAACTTTTATCCTACAAAATATATTGTTCCCATGAGGTAATGGAAAATCCAAGTTTTACGAGAGTAAAATCGTTGGGCCTTTTACTTATTTATATTTTCAGTCTGTTGCTTTATAAGGTTGGCTTTTGAGGCTTCTTATAGACAGCTGGAGTTACTGCGGACGGTGATAATGGGTTTGGAACTTGCAAGGGCATTTTGTTAGGCTTTTAGAAAACTGTGTGTATAAAGCTGTTTTCTAATGTTCAATGATGTAATTTTTTTATTCTGTGTATTTTTTCTATTACGCATTTTCTTAAGACCAGTTTCTGATCTAGTTGTTAATTTCCTTCGTTTTTTGTTTTAGTTATAATAATAATGTATTTGTTAAGGATTGAAATGCGCACAATATATTACCGTAGCAAGAGATTTCAAAAAATACAATGGGAATTCACATCCACGAAAATAATCAGCAGCAAAGTTTCGACCTACATACAAAGTACGACCATTCCAGTTCCCTAAAAGGAAAGAGGAACAGTATTTGTTGTTAATTACTCAGCAACATGTTTAAGCTTCGGCACGGCCTCATTCCGGCAAAGGTACGCAAAAACAAATGCAAATAAATACACTCGCTTAATACAACGCTAAGAGCCTCCCCCGCAATCGTTGTTTAAACTCATAAGCACTTGTATCCTCGAAACTTTGCAACTCATCAAAATTTGACTTGAATGCGTGGCGTTCATTTTATGCTAAGCAGGTAAATAAAGGGGCTTAATACTAAATACGTTTTACGTGCAATGGGAGTTGGAGAAAAACTTGATGCGACATTTGAATTACATAAGTTTGTTTTAAAACAAAAGAATGTTAGGAAACAGTTTTAAATGCTACTCAACATAATTTAAGTACCGGTAAAATCATCAAAATGTTATGAAAAGCGTAGCAATAGGTGGGTTTAAAAGTTATCGAGCCACCGAATATAAACAACAGAATTTATAAAAATATCCAAAGCGTTTATCAGTTATAATGTTTGGTTAAAACGGCCATAGCAATTACGATAAACATTGAAGGATCACAGTCCAGTTTCGTTAAAATTAACGATATCATAAATCACTTAAAAACATCGGTGTATCCAATGTTACAATTGGGGCCACAAAAAACTACACACACAAGTTCCACCGTTGAACCGACACGACACGCGTTTGCTCGGAATAGCGAAACATATCGGTTGTCGTATTTTTCAAATGTGAATACGCAACGCCCGAGATTAACAAATGGATCGCGTGAAAAAGTTTCAGCAATAAATTTAGGCAAAGTCACAAAACTCGGCAACGACACGTTAAATTTTATTACTGCCTCGAGCCTGTGGAACGTTGCTATTAAACTTGGGATATTATTGAAATGATCTCAGGCAAAGGTTGTTATTGCACGAAAATATATGCGAACTTGTGAGTGAGAAGTTTAAGCGTTCGATCAGTACCGCTCCGTTCAATAATGCTCTCAGAAGTTAGTGCGTGAGAATTGAGTTATTGCCTTTTGTATTGGCCCGCAGTGTATTAAAATGGTAATGTTTGAAGTTACAAAAATGGTATTTTTATAGAAGTTGTAAAACCGTGTCGTCCCCTGCTTACCGAGAGCTTCCCGCGGGTGCCGTGAAAGATGACTCTCTGAATATAACTACAGGTAAGGTAAATAGCGATTTTACCTGCCTACTGATGACATTTAAGATTTTTGATTCCCATATCTTAAGGCAATGAACGTATTGAAACAAAAATGAAACTTATACGTATACATACTCCTCGTGGACACCCACTTATTCAGGGTAGGGAGCGGGTAGTGCCAGACTCTTACTGATTAAACCTGAATCACCATACTTACAACGTCTTCCACGTTTGGTCGGTGCGCGGCATTGCGTTACAATTCACCACGCACCAACCATGGGGAAAGAAAGTTACACCTACCAAAATAAATAATTTTTAGTTTTCTGTATAGTTGCAAACAAACGAAATTATTAGCATCTCTAGGCATTGTTAAATTAGCAACTTCAAATAAATTTTACTTCTCCAAGCAAAAAATATAACACGCACTAGGCATATAATTTTTCTCAGCGGCTAAAAAGACCCTACGACATTTCTCGATAAAATTTTAAAACACTTTCTATTTAAAGAATGTTATCAAGAAATATGAAGGTCTTAAATAATCTTTGCTTGATCAAATATCCCGGCAAGTTAATAATAAGTGCGATAAGAAGAATCATCCCATGAATTAACATCGTAAAGGTCGAAATATAGCTCACTCAGATAATATTTCGGCTATTAAATGCTGTAAAATGTTGTAAGAAACCAGTTTATTGCCACAGGGTGTTCGTAAATTTATATATTATGGGGACGCCTGAATACGGTAACAAAGGTTACTTGGCCCCGATTGTATTACCTTTCTATAAGGAGTATTAAATTAATTTTAGCTAGAAGGTTCCTTGAAAGCAAATAAGGATCTGTTACGATGTGAAGGTTGGGTGATGATTACTTGAAAAACTCGTAAGTTATCTTTGAGAAATGTTTTTTTGTAAAGGTTCTTTATTAAAATGTAATAGATCTATAAGGTATCAAATTCAATAATATTCGTTTGTCGTATATGCTAGAACATCTCTCTTAAATCAGTATTTAAAAGAGCATAGAAACTTAGGCAAGGTTTTCAAGCAACACTCTCACTTGTTAATTTGATTTTAACTAAAGCAACTTCGTAACGTATGTTTTTAATTAATTATTTATAGATATTGAAAAGTATAAAATTCTACAGCGTTTTGAGAGTAAATGAACTATAAAAAATATCTGCCTAACTTACCGATAAATACTTCAAGAATTTGTTACCAGACCAAAGCGTTTCCATAAGCTGTTACAAAAATATAGCTATCTAGTAGGCAAGCCAGGTCGCCGGCAATCTGACCACAACACTACCAAGTTCCCAGTGCCAAAGCTTTGTGTAAATTCCCAGCAAAATACTCTTGGAAAATTCACTTATATATATATTTACAATCTATGGAAGTTCGTCAACTATTTTGTGTACCGTTTGAGAAAAACAACGGGAAATTAATGAAGAAGAATTCCATTTTATTGGTTGGCTTTACTTTGTGGCAATGCTTTTGTTTATTTATGCTTTTAATAATTTTATCGTGGTTTTGTAAAGAGGTTTTCTTTTAAGAGAGACTTTGATACTACAATGGTAGAGGAACTGGTATTCTAAACGTTCCTAGTTTGATAGTGCAAAGTAACTATCTCTCCCGCATTGAATAATGTCATACGGTGAAAAACAATACGTGGTAAGGAAGATGCTGGACATGAATGTGGATGGATATAAGGGAAAAGGACGACCAAAGAAACGATGGATGGAGTGTGAAAGATGATATGGCTGCAAGGAGTGTCATTTGCGAGATGACGTCAGATAGGAACGTGTGGAAGAAGAAGAGATGCTGCGCTGACCCCAAATAATAATTTGGGGAAGGGCATGGGAATGATGATAGCTTTTCCATCTTTTAAAATAGAAAATATAACTTATTGTTTTTTCCTCGTCATTTTATTAACACCAAGCATCTTTAACAGCTATTTACTCTATTTCCTTACACTCATCTATCTCAGTAAGGGTCAAACTCAATTATTTTAGTCCTCATACATTCTACGTATCTATTTTGAAGTACTATGTTGCGATGTCTGCGAATAAGCCGCTTGTGAAAATTTCTCCACTAGCGGTAGGCTTTATCGGATTTCATCAGATTTATTTTCTATGTTATTTTCAGAACGTATTTGTGAAATATTATTATGAACTGTTTATTTTTCTTGTATATCGAAAGGTTTGATATTAGGTAGAAGGTTTACGTAAATTTTATCGTGTGTTTGTCAAATTGATAGTTTTGAGTTGTGTGAATTATTTAAAGTTGTCTATTTGCTTGTGGTGATTATTGATTGTTTTACAATTAAATTAGGGATTTGGTGTAGTGGAAGGAAGACAACGCTACATTGGACCATTATACAATTTCTAAAGTGAATTATCGTGGTGGCCTTACGGTTCTGAATTTGTATGCACGAGGTGCAGGTTCAATCCCCAGCGCAGGCAAGCACCAATGTGACTTGTATAAAGTTATAATTATACTTTCTTAATTATTCTAAAACACTACAGACAAACGGTGAAGGAGAAAATTGTGAGGAAACCCGGACTCCAAACATTGGAATCTTAAATCGCCAATCCGCAGTGAGCTAGCGTGGTGATCAAGCCTCAAAAACCTTCCCTGTATGGGAAGAGGCCTGTGCCTTTGCTTCTGACCCTGCCCAGCACGAATAAAGGCTGGTTTATTATCACATCTAAAAGTACTGATTACTTTGAATTTTCAAAAGCAGTACACACGTATTCACAAAATTGCTTACTAAAATTGAAATGTATGACTTGTATCGAAATTTTCCTTTACGGTGTATTGGTAAAATCCTGAGCTACAAAGTACATAAATACAGTGAAGTAAAGTGCATCTCTAAAACCATTTTTCCATACACCAAATCGGCGCGGAGGCGCAGTAATTTCAAATGTACGTACGTATGTACCTATTCCTTACTCTCGAAATTGGAGGTGGATAAACAAAAACATACGGGCATTGGAAATTGGATGGAGACGCTTGTAACGTATTGTAAATTGCATATTTGTAATATGCATACAATCATTGATATGCGAAGGATGTTAAGGCTTAATGAAAGAATTTTTTTACAATTAAAAGTTACTGTGAGTATTGGAATTAACTAGCTACATTATCGTATTATGCAAAAGCTAAATGTTATTGATTAAACTTTAAAGTTTCTCGGGTCCAAATATTTTTATACTTTAATTAAAATATATTTCAGATTCATTATTTTTTCTAATTATAACAATGTGTGACAAAAACTATTATCATCGTCATCATGATTCCCCTGCACTCATCCCAATTATTATTTGTGGTCGGCGCAGCATATCTTCTAAAAAAATGTACTCAAAAAAATATCCAGATTTAAAAATAAACTTACATATGTAACTATAAGATAAAATATTTAGAAAGATTCAAAAATTATGTCGTAATCAGTATTTATTCCCATCAAGAGTGCATTACTAGCTAAGCTAAACAGGTAGCTACCAGTTTATTAAGACTTCTGTGGTCTTAAATTAACACTTAAAGGGGTCCTAGCATCACAGTTTACAACCGCGTCGTTTTCCTACACAACATTCACCCCTATATCCACAGTTACTCCGAAAATTGTCGTCGTAATTCTCAAAAATTCAATTTAAAATCGCTCTGAGTCCGGTCAGTTCGGAATATTCCGCGGGGGCCGGCCGCACGAGTAATTGGTACAGCCGTGCACACGATGCATTCAAAAATCGTTCGAGACGACGTTTGTATTTGCTGTACACTATGGAGTAACGTACTTTTGATATCGAGCATTAGTAAGTAAGCTATCTTTGTTGTAACGTTTTGTGGAGGTTGAATTTTTATTGTTTTGTTTTTAAAGTTATATACTTCAATTTTACCCGCTGGTTAAGGGTAATTTGAGGTGCGGGAGGCCTTTGCTCAGCGTATGGGACATGACAAGCTTTCAAGATAAATTGCAGAAAAGTCTTTTTGGTTGTATTACAATACCACAAATTCCCTATTTACAGTACTATTATTCGCTACATAAACATCTATTTGTTAATAAATCAGATATCGGAGATGGAAATAACTGTCAAATTAATAAACTAATTGCGTTACCTCAAAAACTGATACTTTTGATTTTACTTTTTCTTTAGCTTACAGTTACATAACTAAATTCATCATAATTACTTCTAAGTGTGTCTCGTCCCATTGCCATTATTGTTTTCATTAATTAAAAAGGCTTACTTTCTTCAGTCTTCATCTTCCTAATAATTATTCAGATCAAAGCCATTACGGTTCTCTCCGAGTCGTACTCCGTGGGACTTGAGCCCCGGTTCCAGGAAAGCTTGACTAGTATCACGATGTAATCAACATATAGATTGATTCCGCCATCAATCCAATAATCCTTGGCACACCAGCCTTTCACATGCAATTGGAATGTACTTCTGAGAGTAAGGATAGAACTGGCAAGTAAAAGTAGTCAAACAATTGTGTTTATGTATTTTAATTACTGAAAGACGTAGAAGGATTTGAGGGAGACCTTTGCTCAGCAGTGGGACACTTTAGGCTAGGAAAAAATACACGGCATTTAGCAGTAGACCGGCAATAATATAGGCATTGCTTTAAATTAAGAAAAAGTCGTCCATTGTCATTACTATACTCTATTATCTTCTTATGTGTTAGGTACATAATAATCTTGTTTTTATTTCGTATTTTATTCAGGTGATCTTTATTACAAGTTTCATTGTAAACTAATTCATAGCTGAAGAAAATAGGCAAAACAAAATTGTACTACTAAGAAATTTTTCATTTTCTCAATATTTTTAATCATATTATGCGAAACTGGGCAGTGATTCAATATAAGAGTCTTCTAGAGCCTAAAAATATATTATATCATTAAAATGTACATGCATTTTGTAATGAGAACATAACTAATTTTGTTGGTCACAGGAAAGCTTTGCTCTTCTTTTTATTTAAAGTTGCACGCAGTTGGTTGAAACTAACCTTTAATATATTTTTACATTTTCCCTGAAAAACATGTCCTTGTTTGCATGTAAATACGAAGTTAAAATAAAATAAAAACTGGCAACGAGGACGCAAACAGATTTTTAATAACTTGCATCTTTTAATATCGTTGTAATTCTGAGTTGCAATAAAATAACGCTATGCTTTAAATTTTACGTAGGAAATATTTACTTGAAAAAAAAAATGGATTTTGTTGTTTATTTTATTTACTACATGTATTTTGCAAAATAAAAAAAATGCTACGAAACTGGATATACGGTTTAATAGTAGAATTGACTTAACACGAAAACAAAAAAAAATCGTAAACATATTGCATTTTCGGTATTACAAAGTGATAATCACGTGTTAAATCGGTGACGGTAAATATCGTTATTAAATCAGCACACATAAAAATATTTAAGGGTATGTTAAGACAACAACAAAGGTTGCAAAGGTTGTAAACTAACCGTACGATAAGAAGAAGATTAGGTATTGTTTTGTTAATCAAAACTATCGCATTGGAAAAGCATTTTTAAAGTGGCTCAAGTGTAGTGTTTAAAATAAATAAATAAAACTTCTAAAAACATTTTTCCAAAACAATTTCGTTGCGTTCCAGTGGGTAGTGAGCTTAAAACACACCCGAGCTCGGCCGCGGCAAATCTGTTGATTGTTTTGCGAAGCTCTCTCTGTTTGGTGTACAGTTTTTATACACACGTTAAGCGCATGACAGGTCGATAACCAATTTGGTTTATGGCAGACGACCAAGTTTTAAATGCTGTTACGATTATGTTGATTTTGAATTTAAGTTTTATTTGGGACGAGTTTTTATACAGTCAGTTAAATGCTAGAGTTTTTTAGTTGACGTAAAAATAAATGAACTATTTCGTTAAACTTTGCCATGCATAATAATGTGTTCATACAAACCTCGCACCCGTAATTTAAGAATAGATTGGTTATAAAAATAATTATGTAATTTGTCAAATTGATATCAATTAATCAATCAGATTTGACCCTCTTTTGAGGACCATTTTATCTAGCCTGCTCACTTAATATAAATGGATACTTTTTTGGCTGTTGTATTGGTGATAGATTAGCTATTTTTACAACTAAAATGATAATTATAAAACTATAGAATCTTAAATATAATGCAAAAGGTAAAACATAAGTAGTAACAAGTGTACCAAAAATAAATGATACGTATGCTCTTATAAAAATAATCGTGCTCATTAAATAAACATGATACTGTATTCCAATTTAAATTCCCCGTTAATTTAAATCTCCACAACAGAGGAGTGATCAATCAATCACCGCGATTAACCCCCAACTCACTTATGATACTCATTTTCCAATAAATGTCCACAACGCATTATACTGGTTCATACTGGTGTATACTGGCTCGTACTACTTCATACCGGCGCATACCAGTTCACTGTAGTTCATACATCACCGTATAGGTAGTAGCAATCAATGACGGGCGTTTATGACGACCAGGATAGGGGTTTTATAACCCCCTGTGTATTTAAACTTAAGGAGCAGTCTCAAAAGATAATTAATCGCAGGTTTATGAATGGCTGTTAAATTGCATCTATTGTCAAAAAAGGAAATGGTGTTTATGATCTATTAACTAAAATATTAAGAACCAATAACGCTATACTGCAGGTGTAATAAAATTATAAAATAAAGAGATATCACTACCAGAAAAGTGAACATTAAGTACCTACTGCTTCTATCCAATTGGTTTTAATCAAATAATTATTAGGCAGCGCTTTGATTAACTTTTATTCATCTATTCAGCTGTCTGCAATCATACTCTTTCTTTAACTTTTCTCAAATGGTTTGACTCTGAAGAACAAAACCAGCGAAACAAACTCCAAATAATTATAGAAATAAAAATATTTTTATATTAGTTACTCGAATTTCTATTACCATTATAATGCATCTATACTCGAGTTACGCATAGCTACGCAAACCATCCCTTTACCAATGATAGACCTGGCACGGGCAGTTTCTCTGCGGTTTAACGCAGAGCGATACCAATTTGTCGTCTGTAGTCGATAAATGGATCCAATAGGGGAATATACACCCTTATAATTGTTTACGCAATACCGCTCTGTAACCATTACTAGACAACTGTTAGGTCTTCGACCTGCAATAAACTATGGGCTGGACTACGGACTATTTTGCATGCAAATTGTAGCTGTCTTTTGTTTCGTTTTGAGGGATTTGATTTGATAACTTGTAGCTGTGCAGTAAAATATTTGGATAGAAATGTACTGCGATTCCGAGAACGATCACTATTGTGTTCACGCTCTTTCACAAATAAAACTGCTATGTGGTTTTGTCCATATCTTTGTTAGGGTTTGGTCACTTTTTGACTGTACCACTACCCAGTACACTTTTTATTTCAGGCACTTCATCCTTCATCGGCATCCTTATGGACACTTACCTGGTTTGAGGAGGAACTGGGTAGAATCAGATTCTTACTGACTAAACCTGAACCGCTGTGTAACTTCACTTCTTCCGTATTTTATCAGTGCGTGGCATAGCATAGCAATTTATCACGCACCACTGAACCTAGTACCTATTGTGAAAGAAAGTTTTAGATAAGTATTTTTATATACTGGTGATTAATGAGCAATTTTCTAGCTTATTGGAACGACCCTTAGAAGATTCCACTCTAGACACACGGCAGTGTGTCCGCCAAGTTCGAGCAAAAAAGCGACACACCGGCCGTGGGTTATATTACACGAACCATTTCGGGCCAATTTCGACCCCCCTATAACTCAAAATCTATTTTACTTACGCATATCAAATTTCTAGTATCTGTTGAGACCCCCTTACTTATCTAAAATACAAAATTTCATTAATATACCTATTGTAGGTCTTGAGATATTGACGTCAGAAAATCGCTATTTTTACTATACACTCACTGACTGACTCACTCACTCACTCACTCATCAAAAACCTAGACCACTTCCAATGGTCGTATTGACTTGAAATTTGGCATGGAGGTAGGTCTTTAGGTCAAGGTAAAGGGAAAAATCTGAAAATGGTCAAGTGTGAGTCAGTTTCAAAAATAATGAAGGCGTAAGTTTATACCCGGTGTAAATTTATACTCCTAAGGAACTAAAACGAACTAAATTTATTTATATTTATATAATATATCTTCAAATGGTCGTACCGACCTGAAAATCGTTACGAAGGTTTGTATTTAGTCAAAGTAAAGTAAAAAACTGAAAACGGCCAAGTGTGAGTCACTTTCGAAAATAACGAAAGTGTAACTTTGATCCACTAAAAGTATGGAGTGAAAATGAATAAATAATAAGTAAGTACTAATTTAAGTTGGTACCTACATGTATACCCATAAAGATTATTGATAAATGCACCCGATACATGACAAAACTCTGTGTTTGTCTGTCGCGGGAATCAAACCCGCGACGACATACGGCGTGCAAAGCAGGGTCACTACCAAACCAATACCTATGCGCTGAATCCACGGTTAAAAATTCAAGAAAATAAAGTTGTCGGTTGGATTTGGATATTTTACTTAGCCACTCGTCAGTAAATGAGACATTTCCTTAACTAATTTAATCATAAGAAAAAAATGATATAAATAACCTTACAAAAAGAAATGAAATCCCACCCAAAACATAAATGTAAAAGGCTGCCAAGTTCGATAATATGAGAATGCTTCTCCTATAAAAGAAGTGAGATCTGAATAAGTACCAAGTTCTATACACATACCTCAGTTAAAATAGTTACAGGAATGCACACTTGGCAAGTTTATAATTATATAATTTTAGTATTTCATTTTCTATAGAAAATTATATACTGGACTCATTGCGTTTAGTAGGTTTACAACAAGGTGTGTGAAAACTTGCCAAGTGTGCATTCCTGTAACTATTTTAACTGAGGTATGTGTATAGAACTTGGTACTTATTCAGATCTCACTTCTTTTATAGGAGAAGCATTCTCATATTATCGAACTTGGCAGCCTTTTACATTTATGTTTTGGGTGGGATCTTAATTACATCCAAAAGCTTTCGTTTCAAGGGAAACAGAATCACCCTTAAACCAGATGGCTAAACAGAGAACAGTGAACACCCACGCTACAAATCACATTGCTTATTCTTACTTATAATTCTAAACAAACATTCTATTCTTCTATTTAAATAAACATTTTCGAGTAAAAACAGACACACCTCGAGCGACGATTGTCTGTGTAGATGCAAAATAAGGTCCTTAAGAGGAGCTTCACCTCTTTGTAATATGCATAGTGCAATCCTCTGGAGTGTATCGAGACTCAATTCTGTATTCCTAGTGTCAATAAACTTGGTATATTAGTTAAAAGATAATTGAATCACATTTGTAGACGTGTAGAGTCGTAATTTTGACGAAATTATTTGTAAATCGTTTTTATTATCAAAACTTAACTTAGAATTCATTTTGTAGAGTCAAAAAAATCGTTCGGTTTGGTCTTTTCAATGAATAACTTAAACATTATTGTTACTAAAAACATAAAAAAAGGTATGACACTCAAACAAATACGTCAATAATTTAATGTATGCGAATGCTATTACGAAATAGTTCCACAATCTACACAATTTCCTTAATAGAATATTCAATTGTTTTATAGTAAATCATATTAAAAGATAAACCAATAAGATAGCTATGCTAGCTAATAAATTCATTTCTTCAAAGATCCGGACAAAAAAAACAAAAGAAAATTCGCCTCCTCAGCTGTCCGCTAAACAAATATACCTAAGCGCCATATTAGAAATATCCGTGTGTAATTCAAACCTGTACCGACCCTCTACTTGTAGATCAAATCAACTTTTTGAACGTACCATTGATCTCTTGAACATTGAGCGGTGTAATTCGAATAAGCTTCTGCAAACTTATCTCACATTCCACTCAAGCGAAATTCAATCTTGTGTAGTCGAGTTACGGTATTTGCTAATGTTGTTATTATGTTGGTATTCAAGCAAGGGAGCTGTGTTTTGTCAACAAGAATGCGACAGCATGACATACCTACTTCAATAATGTATGAGATGAAACTGAGATCCTTTTTATTTGTCTGTCGTGTACATGAATGCTTAGTCAGATTTATTTAATAAATAATGGTTTTAATGTTTTACCTGTTTATTCGTGTAATGGCTTGTCTTTTTACATTGTGTTAGGTGAGTGAATGTGGGTTTTTGGTATATGCAGCGATAAAGAATTGTGTGGGATATAATTACTGCTATTATGTACCTGTTGGTTTCGTGTTCCCTTAAACCTAAATGCTATTTTTCTATACCTAGAACTAGATAAAACTGTTCGAAAAAAATAGTTATGTAATTTCATAAATCTCCTATGTTTATTGTCAATCAATAACAAAACGTTTATCTACTACGTGTGAACATACTAATATTATTTTCAACTTTCATTCAATCATCAAAATTAATCAGCTAATACAATTTAATCAGACTTTGTGAAATATAAAAGACGAACCCCACTTCACACAATTACAATGCAGTCCTCATTACTTGAGCTACACTAGACAAACAGTACCTGTACTATGATAATTCAAACCAGAATCGTGGCAGTGAAAGCGAGAGAGTGCACTCTACACTCCACATAGCGCCATCTCGCTCTTACAACAGGTAAAATCCGCTTTGGGGAGCGGTGAAGTTAATGACGAGTTTGCAACGACTCGAGGCAGAGCAATACTCAGAACAAATACTGAGAACGTCTTGATTGACTATGTTAATTAGCCCCAATATATATGTAGATCCTTAGACAGTTTGGGAAGTCTGGTTACAATCCGACTCAAATGTAAATCTAGCTTACATGTAGTATTAGGTAATGTAGTACAATAAGGCACAGTAGTACACAGTTCCTGTGTAGACTCTGCGCCCGGCGTTGTCGCTCCCGTATATGCCTTGTTAGCCACCAGCGCAAGTGCCGAAAGCAAATAAATTAACACGGCTGCTGTTTCAATCATCGGTCATAGATGTTAGAGGCGACTGATGATGACAATAAGGCGTAATAATAATGTCCGTACCGATTTCGGCTACGACATCTAGTGTTACTATGACACCAGCCAGCTACGTGGGCCATATAGTGCACAAGCATGTCCGCAAATACAGGGCACTCTCTATTCCTTAAGTCTCAAAACCCGAAATGACGGCAATCCTACACGACATATATCGTTCAATATAAAAAAAGAGAATTGAAAGTAATTCTTTGAATCTCGATCTTCACTTGTCCAATTATAAATATTCTCTTAACTTACTAAGCGTAGAAGAAAACTGATGCATAATATATCGGACATAATATCAACCGTAATATCCAATCTTCCAGAGATAACCTTACAATCATTCACAGTTTTATTCCTCGAATTCACTTGTTTTATTCTTCCTTCGTATGTAAAGTTCCACGTAATAGAAAACCGTATTTCCTCTTACATTCTCCATAACAGAGATTCCAGGAATATTGTTAGTAGGAATTGATTCAAACAATTAATTGGTTTCGAATACTTAAGCTAGAATTTCCTGTTTAGCTCTGCAATGTATTTAAAATATGCGCTATGCTATCTCGATAGACTGAAGGCCTCTTTGGCCTCTTTTGACCGAAATTGTATTTTAACGTTCAGTTACTAAGGCCTCCTAGTTTTGGAGAAGTTTGTTGTAATGTAATATTTTTTACAAACACTGGATAGGTTTTGATAACTTCGTGCAAACCAAATAATAATAATTTCCTGTTCCTTATAAACCTCTAAGTATTATATGCGATTTCTGGCCACGTGCACCTCAATTTTAAAGAAGTTTGTTACCCTATGTTAAGATTATTGAATAGTTATTTTAGCGATTGCATAAGGTGAATTAATTAAGGAGTATTTTACGTTTTTAATTTATTCGAAATAATATTACATCTAGAGATAAATGAATTAAAAGTAAAAATTAAATTTAAAACAGGCTTATATTATTATGTAAAAAAGTCCAGTAAAATCCTATAAAAATAGAAAATTGACATAAATTACCTCAAAATATAACACAATTATATAACACGCTCGCTCCACATGATTCCTAGCTCTTGGTGCATCAACGAAAATTTTCGACGTTTACAAGCTGTTGGTTCGAAGACGCTGCACTAACACAATTTGCTGAACGTTTCAGCTATGTCGCTAAACAGTTTATGCTGAACTTTGTGCTCGTGCCGCAAGAAAGCATACAACTTGAGGGACAGTCCCAACAATGTATTAAACTGAGTTTAAAATAAAATTGCATTTCAAAAATAAAAGTCATTCGTATCTAATCACATACGTTTTTTTGCTGACGAATAATTATTTCATATTCTATGTTATGGTTGTAACTAAAATGTAGTAAAAAAAAGTGGAAACGATGGAAACTTTTTGCTAAAACATCATTGACTTGTGATTGGTAATGCAAAATAGAGTTTTAAACTCAGTTTAACTCGAACTGAGATTAGCTTCAACTGACCGGGTTTACATACATCAGTGAAACCAGCTTTTTAGTGTACGAAGCTGATAAATACTTAGTCTAGTTGTTTCATAACATTTTTGTCGTGTTTTGAATAACGTATGTCCTCGGAGACTGGGGGAGCCATTTGTTCTGAAATGTCAAAAATGGTTTTGGAAGATGAAATTTTAAAGCGGCTTAAGTGATAGTAGCTTGGTAAAGATAAGTTTGGTGTAATGGCTATTTTATTTATTTTATACTTCAGGCAAGGTTAGACAAAGAATACGTAAGGTTTGGACAAACTAAAGGCACGTATTGACTGGCGTTTTGGTCTAGTGGTTAGTAGCCCTGACTCCCATACCAGAGGTCGTGGGATCGATTTCCACCTAGGACAAATGTTTATGTGATGAGCACGCTCATTTGTTCTGTGGCTGGGTGTAATTTTTTTTCTTTTAATTAGAAGTATATAAGGATGATTATCAAATGTCTAGTACTCATAATACAAATACTGCTATTACTAATATGAAAGAAGTTTCATTTAAAACCCTCTCAATAGAATTATAAAACACGAGGTATACATTATATTATTATCTTCCATATTCCTTTGACTCGATGCGTTATACCGCCTCATAATTCTTTATTAACAACTCCTTCTAACCCTTAACGGCTCTATATGAGAAGATAGACTTCAGAAATGATATAGCGCATGCAACATAGTTATAAATTGCTCGGTGGTCGCGAACGAACGACAAAGTGATCAATTCTGTTCGCTTGACACTAAACAAAAACGGTAGCTGTATAAAACGCTTGTCTTCCTATGTAGAATGTAGAAGGTACTACTCAATTGGGAATTCACTGTAGAACTAAACTGAAATACCTACTTTAAAACTGAAGTCGTCGAGTTACATAAACTTGGTGATTGTAAGAAGAAGGTTACAAAAGTAAAAGAAAGAAGGTTTGGAGTACAATTTTTAGGGTATTGGTGTGTGCTTATTCGTGTTGTATCGGACATAAAGACAAGTAAACGGTCAATCCAGTAAGTCAAGTATTAAACATAAATGTTTAAAATTGAAAAATCTAAAATGTTGTTTTTTTTTCATATTAATTTAGGCCTTTGCTTGGTAGTGGGACACAGCAGGCTAGAAAAATATGACAGTTTGACATACCTAAATATGGCTCAAGAATGAACACGAACATTATTTATTATACACAATGACCTTTTTCAGAAAAGCATACAATTCCCGAAAATACACCCAACAAATATATAGATTACGCTTCAAATTTCGAAGTTTCCCAAAAAATTGCGATAGTAGTTAATAGTTTGTAGCTGCCATCCGAAGAAGGTTCCCTAACTCTACCTATGTGTACAGTTTTAACTTGGAAACTTCCAGAACATTCCTTCCATATGCAGTTTTAAGTTCCTACGTCGAGCTTATTTGAAGTTTTGATAATATTAGTCCTTGGCATGTCTCTGAAACGAGTAAGGAAACTCAATTCCTATGGATACGTTTTTAAAGGAAAACTTGTGGTTGTGTGTGTTAGATGCGTGGTGTAGACGTTTTTTTTTTTTTAAATAACATTTGCAGCATCTTGCTGATGCAGATATAAGAAAACAATGTTTGTGCTCTATAGATTGCAGTAGCACTTTAAATACCTAGGTGAAAAAATACTGCCGAAATGTATCATTATTTTTTTGTTTGTACGACAGGAGGACATTCCAGGATTTTGGCTACGGCGACTGCTCTCGAGTGCGAGCTTTGGTGTTTGGCCTTTTGATGACTAAAATACAATCTTGCTGGAAAATGTACGAGCACATTAAGCACACATAAGCACACCAACTACGTAGCTGTAGTATATGGCGAGTGGTGGTCTAGCCTTAAGACTATCACGCTTGTCATCCAGCTTCTTTGTATTAGTTATGATAATTATAAGAAGCGACACTCTGTATCTTGTAACTCGAAATCTCTTGTTATCTGCCATTTGAAGGTGAAATGTAAAGACAAAAGACATTAAAGAACTTTAATACCTTAGTTTCTTTTGTAAACACTATAAGTCGCTTCATACCACAAGAGGCTCAGTAATCTGTACTTGTTAACTACAAACCAGTACTCGCCTTAGCAGACGGTTTACAATTTTAATGACGCACCGAATTCCAGTAATGGTGAGCGGTCGATTCCGACTCATCCATTATGTAGAGCTAGTATATCGGCGAAGTTAAAATATAAGTTGGGTCAACCCTATCTATTACTGTGTACTACGGCAGTTGCAAATCTTCTGAGCGATGATAGTACTAGGGCTGTGCTAAGAGACTTTTTTGTAAGTGAGATAATCATATCGATAGGAACAATTACCCAGTATATGCCTCTAACCTAAATAGTACAATAATAATAAAAAAATATAAAAACAACTATCAGAAACCAATTTGAACTCAGAAGTAAATTTTGCTCTAGTCACAACTTTTTTTTCGTAGACATACCTATAGTTCGTGTTTACTTTACTTTAATTTTAATACTGAAAGCAAAACTAAATCCAGCAAATCATGACCGTAACATAAACAACTGATTCCCGTAACATACAAAGTCCACGCCAACAAAATCCAAGCATCTCTTGCCGTTAAAAATTAATATCTTCCATCGATAAGCCGCGTCAAACCACAACCAGCCCTTTATCACTCGCCAATGAAATGGAACTGTTTAAAAAACGCAGTGGATACTTTATCCGGGGCTCTGTATCTACAGCGTTACCCGCATTACTGTACCGGCTTGGCAAACCACCCCTTACTATTGGCTCTGAGCCAGTGAAATCTGTCCGCAGTTCATGCGAGCCTAGTACATTTTTATACATTTTCATATTAAAAATAAATTTTATTACTTAAACAGCACGGCTGTTGGTTTAAAGTAGGTCAGTTTAGTTACAATTTAGTTGGAGTTATGTATTTTAGGATCGTTTAGTGTGATAGACGTGAATAAAATGAAATATAAGTTATTGAAATCTGTAATTAAACTACTTTTTAATACTTTGTGACTATATTGTTGTTAAGTAGGTTAAAAGTTTAAGTGAATAACTTCCGATTAAAGTAAATGTGTTTTTAGAGAGATGTAGGTATCGAGTAATTGGTATATTAACATAATGCTATTATTTACGAAACCAAAAAAACTGCAAAGAACTTTAATGAAAGTGACAATAAAAACTTTTTATAATTAATTTACGATTCGGAGTATGTTTAGGATACTGCAAAATAAAAGGCCTCTTAGAAAAAAAAAAACTCTACATTAAACAACAATACACCTACACATTTAAGTACTAGCTACATTCTTATTTATCTCATATCGGATGACAACAACAAAACGTTTGGTACATCTTAATTCCCTTCCCGATATTACCGCCTGGAGGCCTCTTTTCTAAACCAATAAATATAATAGAATCGGATATCCTATGAAAAGAGGAGCAATCGAGCGAGATCTATTTCGTTCAATATTTTGTATTGCTCTTAAATTCAGGCGACGAATTTCGATTTAGTTAAGACTAGGCTGCTTGGATTTTGTTCGTGATTGAAAAGTTATCTGGTTATGTAAGGTTTGTAATCGGTTTGGGATACGAATGAAGATTATTCTATGAATTTGGTTAAAGTGATTATATTAGTTGTTTCATTTCTAGTTTGATAAAGATTTTAGTTTGAGTTTGGCATCATCTTCATGTAAAAGTTAGTTGAAGACTAACTCAGTATGTATGCAAGTTTAAGTAAAGTAAAATTTATGCGAACTAAATTCATTCACGCATTCAGAAATCTAAGTAGTCTGGATAAAAACCTGAATGAAAATGATATTTGAAGTAAACTCTCTTCAAGTCTAATTTCATTATCTATAGGATGAAGCCTTTGCCCAGCAGTGGGTAACTCACTAGCTGATATTATTAATGCCATTTAATTCCTAGAGGTACTTCTAAAAGCGTACCACGTCTGTGACTTAGATATATCACATCTACAGGCCTTCATCAGGACTAGTTCAGGCCCCAGGGGATCTGACGCGCGTCACTAAACAGAATTCATTTGTTCGTCCGTCTGCCATGCTGTGGAAGTAATAGTTTCTTGCGATATTGTTGAGAAATAGTTTTGTATTGCATTTTTATGGTTTTGTATAAGTTGTGTTTTTCTTCGTTAAAATTTATATCATAACTCAAAATATGTTGTTTTTTATTGATGCTAACAGAAACGGAAAGATAAGAAATAATAACCTTTATTTCATTACTTGATCTCGTACTAAGAAATGTTAAATATAGTACAAAAATTAGCATTAATCACAACGCTTGGTCACTTGTCATCTGGAAGTGAGCAAGTCAGTTCTGTCAGAGCTATTACAAATTGTTAAAGTTTTTTTTTCAATCTACTATTCTACACCTCAGAACAATCTATTTACATCTTTTATATTAAACAACACCACTTCCTAGAAATTCAAAACGACTTTCTTCGAAACAAAACCTCCAAAGCGTTCCTATTCAATATAAAATTCCGACAACTGATCCGCAAAGAAAAACAGTAAGAGCCTTAAAGGTGAAAAATTCCATTAAAACTAAAATTCTCGTAAATAAAGCCTATTAAATTACTCCAGTGGACCGTATGACCTGTGTTCACTAACTTGTCACTTTCATTAAACACTAATGCATTTCTTCGTGTGGTCTGGAAAACGGAGCTAGCGACATCTGTTGGCAGACTTGTTACTTTAAAATTTTGTGAAATTTTTAGAACATCCTCTCTCGTTTTGATGTTGAGTCCGCATTTCTTGGACAGGCTTTTAGATAGTTACATTAGTGACTTGTGTTCTTTGAAATGTTGGTGTATTAAGTGTAAATAATAATTCTTAAATATTAGGTGGCATCTGCGGTATTTTATTTACAAACCTTACAATAATTTTAATATAAATGCGAACTCGATAGAGAATCATGTAAGGACTTGGCCTTTGCCCATTGCCCAGTAGTGGGACACTATAATCTAAGAAAAAAAAATCGAATTCATCTATAAACGGCTATGGGATACTAATATTTTTTTTTATTTGATAAATCACATTACTCTTAATTGTAATACGAATCTGAAATCTGTTCTGTCAACGTATTGCTAACGAAATGCCTATCGTTTGAAAGGCAGGGATCTTAATTGAGAACTTTGTTTTTATGCTAAGTCCCATATTAATTGTAGGGACGATTGAGCATTAATTACTGTACCGCACTTACTCAATGTATGATGGTGATTCCAAATTGTAATATTTCAAAAATAGATTTCCCTACCATGTTTTCTTTCATAATACAGCTAATATTACTTTTTTTTTGGTTTAATACTCTTACTTTTTATTCAGACTGCATTTTGCTAATGTTTGAAGTTCCAAACAATACTTAGTTTGTAAAAACTAAAAGTGAATTGTATAAGTACTTGTAAATGTTGAAAAACTTGATTGGATAAGTTTTGTAATTGAACATGAAATTAGTTTTTTGGAGTTCTGGACCCAACACCTGGGGATAAAATATGCTCATTGCAAAAATGCAATGAAGTCAGTTATTTGTTTCTTGTTTAATTTACAACAGTTATCAGCATTCAAAAATTTTAGAGTAATCAATTAATAAAAAAATCATTCCGTAATTATTTAAACTGTTTCAGACACCTTCTAAGATTCAAAAATGACTTTTTTAGAAGTATTTATGATTTGTCTTGTTGTCTAATACTGCTTCATACATTAAAGTAACAAAAACAGCATTCGTTTGTTAGTGTTCAGCCAATATATTATGTAAGACCATGAATAAAGTTGTCGTTCAAGATGAGGAAGAATATCATGACTGTTTAATTCGAGTATTTACACGTTTCCATAGTACAGTACAGTATAGTACTAATATAATTTAAGTTACAATGTAGTTCTGGGGGACATACCACCAACCCTTAAACTAAAATTACTGCAGTTGTGGAAGAGAGACGCCACTCTATGCTGGGTAGAGCGCTTTCACGTTTTGACAATTGCAATAGAATTAATGTAGGAGGAGATAGTAGACCCCCAAGAGATAATATACTTATTTGTTCATAAGATTTCTGCTAACAATGTTATGACCGGAATAAAATTGTTTGTGAAAACCGAATAAAGTGATAGTGATGTGTTTATGTTCGGTATTCGTAGTTGTGAAGTTATCAAATACATATTTTATGTTACTAGTTGGACTGGGTCGAAAGTTACTGTAAGTTACAATAAATGTCTCATTTACGAGTCCGAATTATCATTGATAAACAATAATCGGATTACGTTCATTATTTGCAGTCGTGTTAATAGGTGACTTTTATATGAACGTAAATTCTGTTTGAATCGCTCGAATGTATTAATGTGATTTAACTATAATTAATGCAATTTTTATAAATGACCTTAATTGTCAAAATTTAACTTATGGACTAGAAATTCATTTTAGGTAAGAGATAGTTTTGATGAATATGTAGTTTAGTTTTTAGTAGTAAAAAACTTTTTAATAATAATAAAATAGTAGTAGTACTCATTAAGTAGGCTATAGTTTGATAATGCTGTTAAAGCAATCAAAAAAAGTATCAAAGGTGATAAATCATATGGAAGTGAGGGGTAGTAACGTGACTTATCATTAAAAAATGCATTTAATTTTCCATCATTTAATTGATTTGATATAGCAGAAAATACGTGTCTAATGTTTTTATGGAAATCTATCTGACCGACAGACTATTAATTAAACACCAAAATCAGTCAAACACCCTACTGTTTTTAAGGCTAAAGTTATGTACAGAGCAATACAATAACAGATAAATAGTGTTTTACTTTATCAATATTTACTTAAACCTTTAAAAAACTCAATTTAACAGGAACATAATTACATCATTCGCTCTCTCAACTCCACTTGCCTCTGAAATATTTTTCGTAGCAAATCCAGACGCCATAAAAACGGTAATGGAAATATCAGGTTACAGGCTTGCAACGGAGACGAATTGATTTCACAAATCAAATAACTGGTTACCGGGTCTCTCCTCTACCTCTGTTTTCAACGTTGTATTGATGACTATTTCCTGTAGAACTAGATTTTAATGAATGTTCCATTTCTTAGCCTGAAATTGAAATAGGATGAGATAATATTGTAAATAATTATAAAGAAAGTGGTGTGAAGATGAAATTGTATGGAATACGTATATCAGGCCATTTAATAACAATTAATCAATCTAAATGGCCTAAAACCTACTATGTTCAGGAGAACATGGTAGGTTTTAGACCATTTAGATCTTGATTCATTGTATTTTTTTATATCTTTC
The DNA here is from genome assembly GCA_941860345.1 of Chrysodeixis includens. Taxonomy (NCBI): domain Eukaryota; kingdom Metazoa; phylum Arthropoda; class Insecta; order Lepidoptera; family Noctuidae; genus Chrysodeixis; species Chrysodeixis includens. The sequence continues at coordinate 10,424,933 of OW796106.1, read as the reverse complement.
AGGCATTTTTAGAACTGAAGTTTAAAGTAAGAGAACTTGATTAGAGAAAGACCAAACCTGTGTCGGTAAACATAGAAATCAAATCTAATAATTTTACATGACTCTTATTAAAGAAGAAAACAAAAGACAACCTCCGCACAGTTTATAACCTTTCTTCTAAAACCTCTCATAAAAAAAGCTGAACTTTAAAAATCCATTTATTTATAGTTTACACGGAGTTTAAAATTCAGTATGACGCGTCTACCCGGGAGAGTCTGTGTCAATATCCGTACAGACTATTGAATAATAACACGCCACGAGCCATTCGATAGTTTTAAGGTTAGAATGACAAGACGCCGCTAAAAGCGCGCTGTATGACAGAATCCAATCTGCGAGGACGCCAGTTAAAGTAGAGGCAATATCTGTAACCGTTTTCGTGGTCCACGTGAAATGTACTGGTCACTTTTGGAGACTGACGTTTGAAGATGGATGGTTTACATATATATCGAAAGTGTAAAGGATTATAAATAGACATAACTTGGTTGTAGTAGAAATAGTTTAAGTAATTTGTGTACATTTGTTTTTGTAGCGTTAACTGTTTTATATTGATTGAAATAATTGCAAAATAAATGCATCATTAAATTTAGCTTAAATGTGAAGACATTCTGATCGCCGCAAACTATATTCCTTCGAAAATAATAGGAATATAATATTAGGAACAGTAGGAAAGGTTTTTGCAGTAAAGAAAAAAAATATTGAATCTGTTTTTCATTTTTTGTGTATTTTTTGATGATGATAATGAAATATAAATCTCTCTACGAGAGTGTTATGCCGTAATCAGCTCCAAATTTAAGTGTCTTTGTTAATATTAGAAATCACTATGCTTATCTGTATTATCAATTTACTACAAACAAGGTACGAAACTGTAAGAAAACATCGGATTAAATATAATATTCAATTTAAATAATTCTTCAACGAAATCATAGTCCCTCTACAATAACTAACTAAGGTTTGACAGTGTATCGGTGACGTTAACGAGTTTTGAATGCGGCGCGCGGCGTAATGGAATATAAGCTTTATGGAGTTGTAATAACGCATAATAACGCATAATCTGATTATCGGGTTAACGGATCTGTGTCATGAGCGGGTGTGAAGTGATCTATGGGCAACGTACAAAGTTGGGTTGGAGTGTTTGTCTTAAAAATTGAGGTTAGATTCGAGTCGAATATTTCGTGGGTTTTAAGGGTGGATTAGAAATACTATTGTCTGTAAGTTTACTTTTAAGTTGGTTTAGTGTAGTAGGTGTCAAAGATTAAACACCTGCATGATAACTAGTCGCAAAACGTCACTATAGTAGCATTATGTACCTTTTTGTTTTTACAATAGTCGTGCTTATAAAGCTTTATAATATGGCAGTCCATCTTTGAAATCTGTACAATTTGGTAACGTTTACAGCAATACCTTTATATTTCCTAAGTAAGCTTTTCCTTGTAATAGTTTTACATTTCAAGTTACAATATAAAGATTTCTATACCTAAATGTCACCCATACACAAAACCAACTTCTAAGCTAATTATACAAATATTGGAGATCATGTGATAGTAATATCTATAATTGTTACTCTCCAATAAACTCTCAATTGGTTGTAATATAAACAATACACTAATCCCACCGAGTCGAAAACATCACGTTTTGCTAAACGCTTCATCGGTAGAACAATCTAGAATAAATATCTAATGTAAATTATTGAGATCTGGAAATAAGACAGATGTTTAATTTTATAATGTAGTGTTGCAATATGTAGCGACGCGGACGGTTGTCTAACACAAATAACTTGATATTGTTTGTTAAAGAATGGAAAGCCACTGGTTGTTAAAAAAGGAACAGAATTGTACTTTGGTTATCTTAAATAACAATATATATTTTGAAAACAATAGAAAATCTTGTACTTTCCAATTCCCTAAAAATCTTAAACAGGATGTCAAATCTCTAATTTGTAAAGTCGTATAAAAAAGTAGTAAAAGATTTAAACAAAACAAAAATAAAGACATACCTTTTCACTAAAACTTTCCTACTACACTGAAACAACAAATCGTAGCAATTTAAAATCAATTCAGGCATTTAAAAGGCTCTCGAGCTAAAACAAGGCTCTAAAAACAAAATCAACTCTCAAAAAGACAAGTACCATATCGAAATATAATATCAATATCTACCGGCGCCGGGGACTCCCACACAAAATCAATTTACTTAACTCTAAGGCTGAGCTCTCGAATAAATGCTGAAGGCCGCCTACAACATTATGCTGTACGCGGCGTTATGTCACATGTGACATGACACCGCGTACAGCGTAACATCGCATGCGATGTTTAAAGGTTAGAGAGATGATTAAACATGTGCGTCTCATACGTTACTATTTGGCGTGCTGACTAAGGTAATGCCCCTTTACTTGAGAGAGGCCTACGTCCAGTAATTCAGCGCCTAATGTATTTTCAGAAGCCTTTGTGATATGTTTGGCGACTCTTCAAAATAAGATGTCAAACTGGTGAAAAAGGTACAACACAACGAAAGTGTAAATAATCGTTAAACGGGCTTGGAATACGTGAATGTATTACAAACCTTCAAACCATCTTAGTAAATGATCACGTATAAAACCTAAGTCAAACCTAAAACTAAGTGTATGGGGAAACCTAACTAACCATACTGTACAATTAATGTACCTATATTTGTGTTGTTTTGTTCATTGTACTTTAAAAAAACGTATTTGATCATCTTGGGTAGGTACTCTTTACCGTAATGTGATGCCGAGTAGGTACGTTGTGATCACCTTGATAAGCCGACTCCAGTATAACATTAAAATTTCTATTGTAGCGTCGTCGCGTACAGTGTGACGCTGTATGCTGCCTATGGCGTTAACAGGAGTCATCCTTAAGAAATAACAATTTGACTCAAGTGGTTCCCTCGAGATGAATTTGATTCAGTTTAGTTAAAATTAAGGGTGATCGAACAATAAGACTTTGTTTAAATTACTAGTAACCGCGGTGGTTGAATTAGACGAAGTAATTAATTAAAATCTCGAGGTGTAGGTTTAATTCAAGTTAATATTTTTCGACGGATTAATTTTAATGGGTATTGAGATCGCTTACCCGCAGACACTATTTCTGTAGCAAAATAAATAAATTGAGATTGCATAATTTCGTATGTTTTGATAGAAAACTAAATAATTGAAAAGTGTTTATGGATTTTAAATTAATTGTAGTCACATATTCCAATAAATTCAAGTTAAAAAAAATACCTACCAAACATTTAAATTATCCAATAGTTTAAAATAAACTCATTAAACTAACAAACACGCTGAAAACCTTTGCAATTTCCATCACCCATCCTGTAAAACAAAACAAACCGTTAGACCATTAAATTCACAGGATTAGTCTTGGAATTAAACAGCAGTTTAATCTTCACATGTTCTGTGGCTTTCAAAGGTTCTTTGATATTACCTGGTGTATCAACCTGCTAGGGATAAGCCTTGATCGATTCATCCTACTACCGGTTCTGTGATCCTAGTACTTCTTATTATAAATAGTGAAGCTTTGAATTTGTGACATTGTGTCTGAATTGAAGAAAATTGAATACGCTTTAGATTTTATATTAGTTTCTACTAACGGTAATTGTGCTTGTGTATATTATTTTCATATTTCCAGGTTTTTCTTTGCATTACAAAGTAGCTGCTTAAGGAAGATGTAAGCGCCTTACTTTCCTAGACAAGTAATATTTCACATTGGTAACACTTTCTAGACAGGTGAAATAAAATGTACAAAGATTTTTTTTTTAATTACGTGACTGATAACGTTTATTCAATCCGATTTACTCTTAATATTAAAGAAACTGCAACAAACAAATTACAGTATAAATACTTAGCTTGTTCTTTGTATTTTTAATGAAAATATCTCTTTACGCCTTCGTCCAAGTATGGGATACTTACAAGCCAGTATTTAGCAGGTTTTACCCAAAAACAAAGTTTATTTTAAATAATGCTTTAAGTCCCTTTCCCCGCTTAAAAGTAAGCCATCTGTCAGACCTTTTAAATTTATCTAGGCGTACATTTATCACAAATCAACGCACATTAGCTAAGCTTTATACATTGCTGAAACAGCTGACGATATTTTTGTGTAATTTATTATTTTCTTGTGTCATTAGTTACTGTGGATTACTGAGTGTTTGAAGTTTCTATTCTATTTTAAATATTCGTTTGTTTTTTTGTTGACAAAATTACGATTCGATCGTTTGCCAGAATTTATTTGCGAATATTTGGTATACCAATAGGTTGGTGTTAACAATTAATTAATTATTTATTATATGATATAATGATAAATATATTTCATGACTTTCAGACAACGCCATCTAGTCTCAAACTAAGCAGAGCTTGTATTGAGATTACTAGACAATATTATTTGTTATCTTATGAACGATTACAATTTTCTAAACCGCTAAAGGTCTAACATGTCATGACAATTTTTAAATCATACCAATTCTTTTTTGCCCTTTAGTTTTCAATTCAAACATTTTCAGATCAAAAATATTCCATTCTTTATACAATAAAATAAATAATGTATCATTTATGGAAAGCCTTATGTACAAACACAGACCATATTACGACTATCATCACCTAAGGGTATAATATTTACATTTGTCGCTTCTGCGACACGCAGGCCGAGATGAAGTGGTGTTATTATTTTTATGTCCCAACACTGACGCGGTATCTATCATGTACAGCATGTAAACAGTGCTTACTAAGAATAGAAGTCACTAAGTATGTGAGAACTTCTTTTGATTTGTTGATAAAGAAACTTAACGTAATCACCAAAATGTAAAATGTTTGGGGCTTCTGTGATTTTTGACTCTCTTTTGTTTTTTTTTGTGAGAGAGATACTTGCAGTAATTGCCATAGTTGAAAATATTTGAGCTCCCCAGGTTTTAAATATGATGCTTATTGGATGGCGTTATGATAAATGTTTAAGCCATGTGTAAATATATAAAAATCTATAATTATATTTGCAACATACTGTCAAATCTCCAATTACTTTCAAATATAAGCAATGTGGACATTTTATTTTGATAATTTCAAATTATACTCTAAATCGATTTAGTCAGGGTTAACGATGATATACTATAACTCAGTTAACTGTTAAACACAAGCTATGTACTAGTACATAACATCTCAGAAATTAACAGCAATAACTTAAGAAGACGGTAAAATCTAAATTCAATTAACTTGAAGATGAAATCGCGCACGTCTCAAGCACTGCCTTTCTTAAAGGCGAGCTAAAACAATATTTAAATTCGTTCCTATCAATTAGTTTGGAAATCTTAGTTAATTGATCTCGGTTGAATGAGTTTTGCTTCGACTTCCAACGAATTGCAATATTATTGTATTTGGAAATTTAAAATTGTAAAATTATAGAAACGTTAAGTATCTACGTTAACCTCTGAGCTATGGAGAGTATTTGTTTGATTTTATATCGTAGATACCTTTCCTATTGAGGCAACTTTATTTAAATTCAGTATCTACAATATAGGATATCAATCTGCCGTGATAATAATGAGATAAACAAAACATGCAAATATTTCATCTATACATAATAAAAATACACTTTCGCGGATTTAAAAGTTACAATAAATATAAGCTTGTTTTTATTTAACCAATAACTGCAATATAATATATAGTTTAACATTGCATACCAAAAACAAATTCACAATTTAGGATTATCACCACAATTATTAGTAATCGTGCCACAACTACAGACTTCATATTTGAACCACAAACCTCGCATTCACTGCCTATATCCCATATCTAAATTAGAACAAAACCAAAACAAATGACAATCGACACAGACCTGTCTATTTTATTGCCTTCTCTTTCTATAGTATTAAAAGCCAATTACTAAAATCCGTACACAACCGATGCGATTTTATTTCACACGTTTCGTCCGTCGCCCAGGACTTTATGTTCGTTTGTAAATGTTGATGCGATTATATTCTTTGTGCTGCCAAATAAAAAATAACTACAATATGGAAGCTTCTAATAAATTTTGTATTTATTTAGAGGTAGGTACCATGCAACAATAATTTAAATTTATTTTCTATTTCATAGCATTAACCAACACTTACCGAGAGCTGGTTTTTAGTAATCGAATCAAGGATTTAAGAAAAGGCCTTTGCCCAATAAATTGTCAGCATAAACTCGGAAAAAAACGAATAACAAATACGCAATTGACCCCAGCCCATTCCCACAATTATATATTTAGTCACCAGTATCCAAGGTTGAATCAGAAGAGCTGATCACCTTAGCTCCTCTGTAAATAATAATTAAAAGTAGTCACGATAGATGAAATCGGCTAGTAAGTTTAGAGTCATTATTTATGCCTACGAACATATTATTATCTCAATGATCAGAATAAAAACGAATGACAAATGCAATATATCTATAGATAGAATCAAAAGCCATCACTAAAATCTGTATGCATTCGATGTAATTCTTTTCACACGGACCATCGCACGGTTGACTTTACGATCCGTCATCTGTGAATGTTGATACGATTGTTCTTAATGCTTTTACTGATGCAGTAACGTCAAACGTGGTCGTGTATGCATGGATAAAACTGTTAGTTGAAAAGTGTATTTGTTTATTTAGTTCATGTACAACACCATCTTTACAGCACCATCTTACAATACTCAAACCGACAATGTTGGCGTACATAATTGATTAACTTACAACTAAATTTTAATTGTAAATAAAATACACTTGCAAAAAGAAACAAAAATGTTAAATAATTAAAAAATATGAATTGTTTTTGTTGTTTCCCTTAAACAACAACAATAATTACTGAAATTAGAAATCAACGATACATAAAATATGCACTTTGAAATAATACTCATAACAAAATTATTTATAAGCTCGATATTATAATGTCTGATTGAAATTGTTGTGGAATGAAAAGGATTCAATTTTTACCTCTCACTATAAACGCGGACAAGACAAGTCGTTATTTCATCAACAGATAATAATTTTGACGCGAAACGCAATGGAATTGAGTGTCTTACACGTTGTCTATGTAGACGGTTAGAATAATGAAAAATATTGCATACTTATTAGGAAATATAAATTGTATGTTTTTATTTTTAAAAGAGTAACTTATGGAGTTTCTTGCAAGTTCTTCTCCATAAGAATGACATTTTGAAATCGCGCAACTAGAGTCAGTAATGTTTTGAAGAAGGCCTACTCGATTTTTAGATTTTGATTGACTAAAACGTTAAGTAACTGCAAAACAAATTAATACAAATTTAAACATCGAACTTACGAATAATATTATTAGCTTTATTTATAATTAATAGGAGCTAATATCAGTTAGACGATAAAATAGTCTTTAATTTTACATTCCCTTATAAAATCAAATTAATTTAACAGTAAATCACACTTAACAACTCGTGAATATGATCTTCTGTCTTTGAACATTACTGTACGAGCGAGTTGTCAAAGTCTGGCTATCTGATTAGTGCAGTGGTGCACACTTGGCTTTGACTCAGTTCCGATTATGTGTTACTTACAGCTACTGACTTGTGCGTCCAAGTGCCTGTGGAGTTCTGATTAATGCTCATATAGAACAATATCTATATTGTTCTATGTGAGCATTAATCTATTTATCTAGCAATTATACTACATATGTCAAATTTGCTGCTTTTTCAATTGGAAAATTCATTAGTATGTAGTTTAAGAGATAAGACATCATCACATTTAGAAATTATATTCAATGTTATAATTTCTAAATGTGATTGTTTTAGAGTAATATATGCTTTTTAATTAAGCCGTCAAAATATAAAGACAGACTTTTATTTGCGACACAAAAAAATATTTTATTTGTTATTTTCGGAAATGTGTTTAAGTTTTTGGGAAGTATTACATTAGTGTATGCTTAGCACAAACTTCAATACCTTTCCGAAATTAAAGATGCAGTATTACAAAATAAATACAGAATAACAACATTCAAAATTAAATAAAACAGCATAAAACCACAACAAACTTAAAACTACAAGATTTCCAGTGAGCAAACATTAATATAACATAAATTAATTGATTCAATATGAAACTCGCCGCAAAGAAAGCGATTGAACTCAAAGTGGTGTTAATAAATCCAGTCCCACACACTTGTGTCTGTAGCGGAGCGTAATCAAACGTTATTGCAACTTAGAGCGCGCAACGTGCGCCGGTAAATATAACCTACAGTTAAAAATAAATTAGTTATCTCAATGGAATATTTTTTAGTTATTATTTTTTTTTTAATTTTGTAATTGTACTAATTATTGTTAAGGTTCAAAATTATATTTCTCGCACCCATACTATACTTAGCTAACCAACTCTCATGTATAAAATAATTTTCGTTAATCTAGTGTGAAATCTGGATGCTAACGCTGCAGCGCGATATGCTTATTATACAAAATAGTCCAGTTATCCTTAATTAAATGTAATTATTATAGGTTAGTGTCTTTGTTCGGCGAGTGGAGACGGCCTTATTGACTGGGCGGCGCCGGTCGCGCGCGTTCGGCCGCGCTCGTGCCCTGCCGCTCGGCCGAACTCGGCAAACTTCGCACTCGCTCGTAACGTTTCACTAGAAATTTAAGGGCTGCGTTAGGGGTATTCCGACAGGCGCGCTGCGTCTGCGGGACGACCATGGCACCCGCACGGCGTTACATAACGTGCCGACCCCGATACATGACTGAAAACTATTTTAATATAATTTATCCCCTCAAAAACTAAATAAAATAGCGTCTCATATGCAATGAGCGACCTCCAGCAGGCCCCCGGTCAAAGAGAAAGCGCCGCCTAAAGCACGGCCAATTGTCGTCACGACAAAAAGACGATAGTAGCAATTTCCCTTTGCCGACAACCCTTTGCGAGGCGAGAGGCTGAGCGCGCTCCGGGCACATGGCGGGCGGGGTGGCGCGGGAGGGCGGCGGCGGGGGCGCGAGGGGCGCGGGGCGGCTTTCCCGGGCCGCCCCGCCTCAGTGGCGGCCTGCAGTGGCAACGACGCGCGTGTCGCCTCCGACACTTCCGCCCCGCGCACCTAATCCGCTCATTTAGCAAGCAAACGCCGCATACGGTGTGGTGGCGGTGGCAGCCCTGCGGCGCCGAGCCCCCGGGGCCGATGCTCTGACGAGCCGGGCGCCTCCGCCCGAGCTCCTTCGATCCGCGTCCGACCGGCATGTGATATCGCGCCGCGCCACTCGACAAAATGATTGTGTGTTCAATTGTTTACGTTAACGATAGTTGATAACCGGGAGGCCGACGCTGGCATGCTAATGTGAGTATACACAAGCCCGATCAATTTTAACGGCCGCAGACACCACGTCGCGTCCACGCGAGCACGCAATTTTCCCCGTGAATAAATAAGCTAGCATGTAAAGTCGTACTAGAAGACAAAGCGAGTTAATGTCTCGGAGCGGGTTTTTCTGCAATGCGACATTGTTGGGATACGAAAAAGTTTTCATACATTATTAACGTGCGAGTGTCATGTCATGTATAGGCGACGCGGCGGTCTGTGGCGGCTGTATACAGGTTAGAGTAAAGTGACGATGTTGTGAATTGTTGGCAGTCGGACTGTTGGTGGGGAGTCGTGGACTGGTTGTCGTGGTCGCGCGGGCGTTGGACGCGCGGTTTTGTCGCGCGCGGGCTGCTCATCGCGCGGTTCTGGCGGGCCAGCGCCATGCGGTAGCGCGGCGGCGCGGCCGAGCGGCGGGCGAGCACTCGTGCGCTCTCGGCTATGTGCCCCCCTTGCGCTACACTGTAAGTACCACACTGTAAACATATTCACCAAAATAACCATTTTTCAAAAAAATCACCAAAAGTCCACCAGACAGATATATCACTAGAAAAACCACAGCTAAGTCAGAAAAGACGCATTTTATCAGGTACTTTTATCACCATTTTTAGGAGACGCACAATTTCGCGTGCTTAATGTCCCAAAAAGAGCCATTACTGTGTCATACTCAACGTGACATAGGCACGAACTCATCTCATAAAATGTGCATTAAACAAAACAGATCTACATCTGTGTAATCACCCGACCGCCTGGCGAACCGGTGATCTACACGTGTAAATAACGTGCAAGCAGACGCTCTTAACAATCCCTTAGATAAGGGTTTATCAAGGCTGAGTACTCTCTCCTGCTGAAATAATCCCTAATCCGCCACTTACGTAGTTAACATTACTCAGGCACTAACCATTTTCACAAAATGACCCATAACTTTATTCCCCATAGTCATTCTCCTGTCCGTATTTACGATAACGTCGCGACGTAACTTGTACAGACATCGTACATAAATTTTGTGCGTACGCTTGTTGCAATTTGCTGTCTAAACCCGAAAGTGGGTTACGTCATAAATTGTAAATTTTTGTTGAGCTGACTCATATGTTTGTTGAAGTTATGGAAGTAAGAACGAAGTGAACTGAGAAAGAAACAGTTGAAATATGTACACCGAATTTGTACTGACTGAAATATTTACAAAAAAACATTTTTATTAGATTATAACTGTATTCAAAATCGCAAACTTATCAAAAAACCAAATAATAAGCAGCATAAACCAAAAACAAAAAAAATATTGTAGCAACATACTTAACATCACCAAAACTTCAAACAGAAAATTCATCCCACTTACATACCACTTTAAACCGAATAAAAATCAGAAAATTAAGAGCCCCAACTAATAAAACCTAGCATAAAACTGTATGCACTTAGTTCAGCCAATCACAGTCACGGCAGGGACTCAATTCAAGCGATTCGAGAGCACTTACCTTATGTCATGAGAGCAAGTTATGCACGCTTTTTACCCTCTTTTTAGAAAGGATTTTTCCAATAAATATACAAGATATTGTATTTAGCACATTTGTAATTATTGTTGAAAGTGTTTTTGGGACTAATCTATTTCATTATGAGGTAAAATGTGTATGACGTACCGAAATTATTGCTTTAAGTATAAATGTATGCAAGCCATTTTTCTTTAAAAGATTTGATAATGTAATAAATAAGTGTGATGTGTCTTAGCACATTATATTAGTTTCAATTAATGACTAATATTATTTTCATACTATTTTAAAAAAAGGAAATATAAGAGAGACTTATTTAAAATGCTGTAAAGTAAGCAATCAACATCATACTATTAAGTTTTGAAATAGGAAAAGCAGATTTAAAAAAATGGAAATGAATAAATTTTTACTCAAAAATGCACAAGCTATTTTGTTAAAAGTAAAATACGCTATGAAACTACGCTGCCACGTTTTGCAGGCTTAAATCGACTGCCATTTTTGTAACCAAAAGAGGTTTACAATAAGTTTCGAATCTGTTTGAAAAACAATCTCATTGAGACAGTCTGAATAATTTGATACCTTTGCCTGATTGATGAGAAAAAAAACATTATGGTGTCATTAGAAAGAGGAGAAATAAGACTGATGATCCTTCAGGAATGAGATTTTAATCTTTTAAGAATACGGAGAGGAAAAAAAGCCATGTGTTTATTACATTTCTGGACTAGAAAGGGGGTCTCGTATTATTTAAGTACAAATAAACAAAAATGACAGTCACTGTTCAATTTAACAAAATAATTGTATTTGAACGGCATGTCACGGTAAAAAAATTATAGATTTTTTTCTGGTAAAACGGTAAACGGTACAATTTTTTAAATTTATTTAGAACAAAAATTATGTTGACGTAAACCAAGAGTAAAAAGTTATTAAATAAGAAATAATCCACCTTTTTTTAACTACTCGCTCAGAAAATTGATACTGAACCAAAAATATTTTATTTTTATTATGTTTAAGCTTTTACGTCAGAGTAAAGGTAACTTAAATGTCAAAGTAGCTACCGTATCGGTTTTCGTGCCTTTGGGAAATCAAGATCATTTTGTTTTTGATGGCGGGTATTTTCATAATTCATCAATGTCTCATACAAATATCACACGAAGTTCAGTGACGGTTAGTTCAGGTTAATGATCGATTAAGCTTTTTACTTCATATTTATATTTAATTTTCCTTTGAGAGAAATGTGAGTGGGAGTCTTTTACAAACCTATGAAATTACAAGTCTGATATTATATTATTCGTCATGAGGTAGATTAGGCTCGCCTTTTTATGTCATGCTCAGCGTTTCAGTGGAAGCTATCATGAAAGCTAAAAAACAGGTATTTTGAATCGCCCATGTAGGAAAGCCAGAAAACTAGATGACTCGGAAAATGTACTTTTTTAAGTCTAAAGAGAAAATTAGAAACGAGCAATACGTTTTTTTTAATTCATATTGTAGATTTTCATTTCAACGGGATCATAAGTCAACTTTTATAGCTCGCGCAAGCATCAGATGTATTAATAAATTCCCCAATATTGTGACGTAAATATTTTTAAATTCGAAAGGGGCCTTATCTCGAAAAATGCTGAAACTCATCGTCTCCAAGGACTGTTTTGTTAAGAACCTTCTTAAGGAATCTTCCGAGTTTAAGATGGCTTGAATGACTTAATAAGTCAAAACTGGAAAATAATCAAGTCAGTTATAATCTTAACTGGATTATGTTTTAATATTAACAACATTATTTTATGCGTTTCTTAATCTAGTCTTCCAATTTACTTGGTAATTGCTTTAGTACAATTAGTAAAATTACCTCTATCAACGATTGAAGTGTAATAGGAGTGACTTTTCTTATACTATTATTAGTATCTGCTATGTAAAATGTTGGGCATGCCTCATAGATAAAAACGAACGACTTACAATCGAAATAATATTTCAGTTAGGAAATACATTTTTTTAATAACACGACTATGTAAATTCACCAATTTGTGAACCACTCAAAAATGATAAAAAAAGACTGCTTGACAGTCACACACAAGATCATAACTACAAAACAAATAAATTCAATCAACTTTAAGTAATTAACGTGCTCAAAAAAGGTTCTAAGCATCACGTTAAAATTAAACCCCCGTTAGCCAGAGCTTATCATTTTATCGTGAAGAGGCAGTTATTGCGTCAACGGCGTCAAAGTATCAAATATGAAGTTTTTTCAAGAGCCTTTATCTCGGGTATTGTTTTGTCAGCGTTTAACGTTTATTGTGTCGGGCCCGTGGATACAGGATGCATACTTGTGTAGGCTTTCACAAATTATTCTTAGAAAGGCTCGAAAGCGGAAAGTTTTTTTTAGAAATGCTCTTGTCGTAAGGGCTGTGCTTGAAAGAAACATTTGCACTGATAATTGATTTAATCAAAGGAAATGATTTTCATTACGTTTAAAAAAGGTATTTTTTTATTACATGGTTTATTATTCAGTAGACAATTGACAATGGTCAAGTATACAGAATCTTTACCAAAATATAATATTTTCAGGATATTTTTTTTATGTGGGAAAAACATTTCATGTTTGTATAAGACACTCAAAAAAAAACAATCATTACATGATTTGTTTACGAAAGTAAAATTAAGACAAGTTGATGTAACCCAAAAAAATGAACGGCCTATATTTAGTTACAAAACGCTGTCGTCAGTCATTAGAAAGACAACCTTATTACTATTCACTTACAATGTATTTTTGTCTGTACGCCGCAAATCGACACTGTAATACAGAGTGCTCGGTTCAGGCCTTGCGTCCGTCGTTGGAGCCCAATGGACCTCTTCCTTTATTTGAATATTTATTAAATCATCCCCCCTTTACCCCAAAACGATCCACCCCCTAGTGTTGTGACAACGCGATTTTTTTCTTTGAGTTTCATTTGGCTTATCGGTAAAGTGTTTGTCGTGAAACGTTGTTTTCGACTTGAGTTTTCCATTTGCACCGTAATATCTTCGTCAACAATGAATCGCTATTAAAAGCACGCCCGCCTAAGAAATATGTATACTTACAATACATATTTTATATGTATTGATATTTGCTTTTTATTATGCAATACAGTCACCGAATAATAAATTGGAGAGATCAAAGTTGCAATTCACATTTACGATCACACTTTTATGTCATATATCTCTCAAATTCTCTAATAAATTGTCATATACCAAGATATATTGCCCTTATTATTACAAAGTTACTTAAGAGCATCGTGAAGCCATAAATGTAAATGCTATTAAATTTTTGTTGCAACCGCGATAACGTGGGAAGCTACGAGCACCGTAGCGCTACGATATTGCTACGAGTAGCGTCTACGTCGTCAGAATAAGTCTACACACTTTATAGTAATCTTTATAGCTGCAAAATTAGCCATTTTACGCTGAATAGTGTTTTATATTCTAGCTTGTAAATAGAAAATGTCTACAACATGCTACTTATAACGTAGAATCGTTCTATGCGACGTGTTGTTTAAATTGTAAGAATTTAAATAACTGAATTAAATATGTTTAGTATATAATCAAGCAGCAGACAGGTGCACTAAAACAAACTTTAAAACTATACTGATAAAAAATGATGCTCTGTAAAATGTATTATCATAATAAAAAAAACATTTAGCGAAAATATTTCCTGCTAAATGTTGACGCCCTAGTCTTTTACTCCATAAATCTAAACACGTTGCCCATTGACTCTCCTCAAACACGAATTCAAGCTCTCCTTTACACCGCACTATCCCAAAACTGCAAGTTCAAAAAGGGTTTGCATACGAACGAACGATTGGCTCCAATCGAATCCGCAGCTAATATGAAGAGCCATGGGATTTCGGGAGCACCGAACTTGACGGACGAATGAAGGGTGCCGAGCGAATTGAAAATTGCTCTACCAATCTCGAGTGTTCTTGATTATTTCAGAGGGATAGGAAAATTTTGGAGCTTGATCTGACTTCGACAGAGAGGAAAATGATCAACATTTTCATGATGTTTTTAAGGTTTTTAAGACTGAGTATAGCTTTGCGCACGTGATTTTGTGAGATTTGATCAAGAAAATAATGTACTTTTTATGCATCTATAGATCTTGCGATATATTTTTGATTGTTTGCACGACAGAAACGTGACTGATCCAACAATATTTTTAACATTATTTGATTTTTAAGTTCATGTTGAACCGTTCAAACACTACGTGACTGGAGCTAGCAAACAAGCTCTACAAAATAAAAAAAATGAACTAAAAGATAAAAAACATATCATAGTATATTGCACACAACGTATTTGATTCGCCCTCTACAATGAACCTCGTCCATACATATGCAAAGCACGTACTCTACAGTAGTCTACATTGCACGCTCTACCCAATTAAAGCCCTTTACATCTCAGATAACATCATCAAAGTACATCAAAAAGCTACTTACAAGTCCTTCAGATGTTGAATCAATCGATACCTGTAGCTATTCAATATTAAGTGTAGTATTGGCATGCTAGACATGTGTCGGCGTTAATGTCATTAGTCTAATGCCTGTTGTGTTACCAAATCGAATATAACCAGGGTTATTGCTATTTCGGCTCTATTGTAAATTTTGTGGATTTTCGGATCACATTTGAGTGGGCAGATTACGTGACTCTGGACAGATGGGATTGTGATGTAAGCACTAAATGTTAGCCGACTATTTTCCATTATTGTATCACAGACTTTAGAAAACAGTGGACATGTCCAAAATCAACAGCTATGTCTACTCTGATAGCAATTTGAGTGATAATTAAAAGCTCTACAAACACAACAACGTAAGTGGATGCTGACAAAAAGTCCCCTTTTATTGATCATTCTTCTTTGAACCGGGCCTCGTTTCGTTAGTAAATTTTGCTCTAAGAACCTTTGAAGGAGTTTTTACCAGCCATTAATGGCCGCGACTTCTTGCTCTTTTACTTTTTGAAGCTACAGGCTTCACGTTATCGACAATCGCGGGCTCCACGCCCCTTAATTGGCGCGAACGAACGAAACTTCCGTTCAACGGTTCACGATTTCCCTTCTCAAATGAACAGGGATACGTCATTTCCTTGCACAGCGATTGGTTTGATCGCGGTAACGACTTATCCGGTACTAATTTGTTCCAACGCAAATCCGTCATCGACGCATCAATGGTTCCTTTATACACAGCTCCATGAGAATGCGGTTATGCGGTGTGTGAGAGCGGGATTATAGTTTTGTTTCTATCCCATTGCTTGTTTTGTTTATATTGGTTTTGTTATTTTTGTTTGTGGCCGGGAAATGGAAGAGTTAACAGGTGAATAGCTTATTTTGAGTGTTGGAAATGGATTGTTAGTGATGTGGGTCGTGTGGAGAGTTTTATCACTGGAGTGAATCAATTCGAACTGCATGCATTGGCAATTTTTGGAATCCCAAACAATAACTTTTACGTCGTAACATCCTGTGTTGATCTATTTATTTGATTGGTTTTCGTTTCAACTAAAAGTATTATTTGCCCATGGGTTTGTTTCGATAAAAGTAACTAATCATTGTTATTGTTTTATTTCGACGTTATACGTTGATGATTTTAAAATTTGTATAAAAGTAATTACATACTGTAGGCACAATCGTTACCAATTACTTTTAATGACTAATAATTTAATGAACGAAAGGTATTTCCCTCATTAGTAAATATTTATTGCACTATAATGAGCCACGTAAATACAATAAGCAAAAGTTATTTCATCAACACAATCACAAACACACAGCTCATTTCGAAAACAACAACAACACCGAACAAACTCTTGTTTAGCTACCCTTATTTTTAAAATAAATCAATACGCTTTGCATTTTCTGTCTTTACACAAACAGAGCCACGGGCGAAGGCTATCTTGTAATACAATAGTTATCTTGCTAGCGATCAGTGCAAAGATTTTCTGAAATGAAAAGGAGATTATTCTATGGCCAAGACTAAGGGATTCATGGAAATGACGAGAAAGTGTTTCAGCATCCTTTTCTAACTCACGCAGAAAGATAGAGACAAAAACTCTTGTTAAGTCAGCTTATTCTGCTTACTTAACTTTCATGTTGTGTATTGACTTTCTCAGTTTAAAATTAAAGATTTGGTTTGAGAAGTTCAATTAATATTTTAAATGTTTCTAAAAACAAGAAATTCACTCAATAATAAATATTTAGACATGTGTACAGAATATGAAAAAGAGAGTGTGTAGGTACAAGCGTAAATATAGAATAAGCCGAACATCCCTGACTATAAACATGTAATACACTCTTTTCGTGACAGCAAATACACTAAATTAATATTCAATAGTGCCACTATCAGTAGCTTAATATCACAATAGCCTTCAACAAACAAACTCGCCTAAAACTACCTCCGATCACCTCAAATTTTCTCACAACGCTACCACATATCATAGAAGCCGGTCCAAGCATGCACAGATTATCGTCGCCACCCGTGTGTACATTAGACACTTTGATGAGCTTATAAAGTCACTTTAGATGCAAAATTCAAGCCAGGCTTCCAACGGCCAGTTTGCCAATGGCCTTATGAATTCAGGCTTCTTCAGACTTTCGAAAATGTGTATCGAATAGCGGTTTTTGGTTGTTTCACTTTGTTTTAGTCTGGGTTTAGTTTGAAGTTGTTAATTAGTTCCGTGTTATACACTTCACTTGGCTATGACAAACGGTTTGGTTGGCTGTTTAGTTTCACGTGTGATTAAATAGTTTAGCGTGAATATTTGTACATGTACGAGTAGCTTATTGGTCTTGAAGTACCACACCAAATACTTTTTTACATCTGCACCTACTTATCCAAAAAATAAAACATAACAGATTTTTTGACACTCCTACAAATAACACGTGAATTTAAAACAGTGTGCTATTGTACAAGTAATTGAATAATTATTGAAACGCAGCATTTTTATTCCAACTACCCCATGGTACTTGAGTTCATTTTCTGTTCTTCATTTTCCACAATTTAATCCTCTTTCGCTTCCCTGGGCGTTTATTAGCTGCAGTGCGTAGGTACGCACCATTAAATAATCAATGACGACCCTATTGCGGCAGTATCTAAGAGCTTGCCGCCTCTTAAATATTCCTGGACTCAGCTGATATTTATTTTATTGGACTCTACCTGAGCTTTCACAGTTCCTGCATTTTGATCAAATAGGTTCTTAACTAAATCAAAAGTGACGTCATCTTTCGAAATAAAATTTCCTATAGCTAAACGTAAGCTAGCTTATAAAAATAAAACTAGCCACACAATCTAATAAAATTTTATCTACATTCTCTAGTCAAAACTCTTAATAATATTTGTGTTATTCCAAGTAAACTTCCTAAGAAATTGCCGATAAATCGAAGCAGTTCTAGAACATTCTTTCAACTGTAATAATAACGAGGCGATTAATTGAATACCCGTGTAACCGGTCGTTTCATAACATTTATGCCCCACACTATCCCGACCAACAAATTTCGGGGCATAAAAATACCGATTAATGGATTAAATGTGTTAAAACGATCGGACATTACGACAGTAACTACCGTCGCAATGTTTAATGAATTTATTTTTTGGATATTTTGCATATTTTTGGGAGCTTCGGCTTACTTTCGCGCAGATCAATCGATCTTTTTGATCTGGTTACCGCAGTATGCGTTCCAGACGAGATCTCGTTGGATGAAACGCGTTAAGTTGCTGTCACAGTTATCAGATTTATTATTTTTAACTTGTAAATTGTCGTCTATTAATTTTTTAAAGTGTAAAATAGTATTTTGTAAGTTTCAGTAAGGATTGTTGGTTTGAAACAAAGATTTTATAAGACGTAATTTATGAGTCTATCGTCAAAACTGAATTACAAAATGATTTCAGAATACCTCTTTATACGACAGTTATATCCAGGAACCACACTCTTAAGCATCGGAAAAATACAGCCAACAACATTAAGGATGACAGGCACGGTTTTATGTCCAAAAAAACACACATAAGTATATCAAACATGACCCTTCTTGTGTAATGGGGCAATAATACATACACCTCACTATACTACGCACTTCGGCAATAAACGTCACGCTTAGGGGTCGTAAAAAATCTAGATGTGTCATATACCATTATATCTGCAATGTAACATGGGTTAATATCAATAAGTTACAGTAGGCTTACTTGAATATTGGTACCTATGTGCGTATACTATGGAATATAGATGGATGGCTATAAAAATGTAGAGCCGTAGAGACACTTGTCGTTTCTAGAATGGATCTTGTTTTTGCTAACATTGTATGGAGGTTTGATTTGTTTATGTGTAAACACATTTAGTACCTATAAACATGAAGAGTCGTAGAATGTCGATAACATTATGAACTTAAATGTAGATTAATACTGGCGTGACGCGATATCTAAGCTGGTTTAAATACTGCTGTAACCTTCTTGGAACAGTTTATGTATTAAATAACTAAATACTGTTCCGTATCATAAAGCAATCTTTTAAACAAGTATACTTCTGTAAATAACTAGTAATAATGACAAAAACCACCTACCAAAAGCTTCAATTTCCAATAATTAAAAACATCAAAACGCCAGCAAAATAATTCAGTTTGATTAAAGACACAGAAGCATGAATTTTAAACTGCAAAAAATGAAAATATTCATCAAAATTTCGTTTAAAATTGTTTTGATTGAAAACGCGACCGCATTAAAAAAAAGCCTTGGGACGTATGCGTTGAAATTTTCCAGTGAACGTTTAATCCACAATAAACCTCGAAGAGAATCGCTTGAAAGATAAACACGGGTTTAATAAAAAATAAAATTGGAATATTTCGATAACCGAGTGGGTGTTTTTATCACAGTGTACAGACACACTTCCAGATAAATTGAATGAAGAGTTTCTAGGAAGCCAGTCGTCCGATCATATTAAATTATTCGTTAATTTAAAACTGGATGCAGTGTCGATGGGAAAGAGGTTTGCAGTGATTAATATAGGCCTTGTACGACTATTTAATTCATCAATAAAATGATTTCCAGAAATTACAAATGTTAAACTGAAATAAAAATATTTTAACGCACCCTTAGGCATTTCTGTTTCTTTATTAGTGACCAGGTGAGTTTGATTAAGCGTAGAAAGTCTGAAAACTAAATGTAAAATATATTTAATACTCCTTTACTTTAAACAGTGAAAAAGTGATGAAGTAATTAATACTGCCATTTAATTCGTTCCAAAACTTACTTTACACATATAAACTGCAATATAGTAATATAAGAAAACAAAAGAATCAAGTATCTCTTTAAAATTGCTACTCCATATTTTGTGTTAAAATTATTTTGTTTTAAAATAACAGTGGAGTTGCGTGGGAGGAAAATTAGCGAATGCAGAAACAATGTCTCCCGGGATAGGGCATTACATGCGCAGTCAACCTCGCTAAATTGTACACAATTGTACAGTATTATACATTATGTATAAAAAATGTATATTATGTAAAATAACTCTGTTTTTATACATTAACTTTTGGTTGCTCGCTGTGTAAATGTTTATCAAGTTTTGTATTAATTACCGACTGATTTTCCGTTTCTTTTTGGACATCCTGTAATTTATGTTTTATTAAGCTTGTCCTATAAATATAACAGTAACACCGAAAGCATAATTACTAATAAAACTACAAAAAAAACAGCCTTTCTTTAAATTAATATTTAACTAGTCATAGGCACATATTTTTCTACTCAATTCGATTAAATGTTAGAAAAACGTTTTTCTCATCTATTAAATTTGATATAGATAAATTAATAACAATTGAAACTAATAAACAATCCTAATTCTTGATTTCAATAGAAATGTACAGTTAAGTCAAAATGTACGCGACAAATCATATACATTCGCCGCCCATCAAATACCGAGAGACCATTGTATAGAATCAATCGGGCAGATATCACGGTTATTAGCGATTATCCATAACACTCGTAGCACTATAACAGCAATATTATATCTGTTACTGTTATGTTTATTGTTGCTTTAGCTTATCTGAGACCGACAGGGTTATAGGGTGATAGGATCATGTTTAAGTACTGACTGACCTTAAGATTTAGGTTCTCACAAAAAGCGAGGACGAAATTGGTATAATATTACCGACAGTCTTCGTCTTACGTATTATAATTATGGCATACGAATTTAAAACTAGACGGCAATCATTATAGGTCTTGCAATAATTTGCAAACAATAACAATTTGCAAAATGAGTCTCTCTTACATACTCTAAAAATACATGAAAATTTTAGTTCTAAGCCTGATCTGTGTCCAGTTAGCCAAATTTTTTACGGCGTCGTCGGTGGTATTGTACATATGCTTGCGTATGCATGGGGCCCTCCATGACGCCTTTGAGTTAAACTATTGTATTTGTGGAAAAAAGACGCCGATCTACGCCATGTAGAGCGCTGTCACATTTAAGCTGGTACCGGGATTGTTTGGCCTAAACCCATTAAACAATAAACATTTCTATATTATCAAGGGATACAACGATACAGGATGTGTTGATTTGTCCGACTGTTTGCTGATAAATACAAATTGATTGACCTGCGTTCGGACGAATGTCTACGCCTCGGGGAACCCCTTTTAATCAGATAAATAATCAATGCTTTGATTTACGAGATGTTTGCATGTCTTTACGATGTTGTAGGATATTTGTATAATTGTATTTGTGAGCACTGGGCATTAATTTTGTTCGTGTCGTATGACAGGTACTTTTATTTGATGATTTCCCACGAAATGAAAATGCTTTCATTTTTTTGGTGTAGTGGTAGCTGAAACCTAGCGAAGGACATTACCTACATTTGTTTAAAAGGAATACAAATGTTTTTTTATCTGTTTCAATAATCATTTTCATTAAAGAGCTGCTAAGTTGCTTTATACCACTAAAAAGATTTCACTAATCTCAACTAAAGCTAAAAGACTACCTCTACTATAGAAATTAATAGCCAATTTTCATCGTTTACATACGATAGAGTTTTAATAGTTTCGGTACTAAAAACAATCGAACATCGCGGCGATAAAGCGATGATGGATCGCGGTGACGGGACCCGGGTTCGCGACAGATTGATGGCAGACCCTCGGACGAATAGATTTTAAAATAGATTTGTTTGGAAATCTTGGCTATCTGGGTATGTTTTGTAAAATGAATATTTGGACAGTAAAACAATATTTTTACGCTTAACGCTGGTACAGAAATCTTTAAATATTAGTCATCATCATCATCATCATCCCGTTGCAGTCCACTGCTGGACATAGGCCTCTCCCAAGGTACGCCACTCGGTTGGAATCTTTCAGTGCCGCTAATAAATATTTTCGAAAGTGGGTAATCAATTATTTGAATAACTATGTAGGCTACATTGAATAATTTGGGATTCTGCTTCGTAAATAGTATTTTACTATGAGAGTTATGGTAAGAAAATGATTATTTTGGAAAACATCATCATTCTGGCAAAATAATAACTGAAACATTAAAAACAGTCTAAAACTAAAATTAACGTACCAAAAACTATCTCAGTGTACCCATTTAGGTACGTTGCAGGAAGCAAGTAAAAACGTTGGAAATCTAAAAAATACTCGTTAAAAACAAAGAATGGTGAGGAATAAAATGTTTTAACCTGGCCATACGAAGGCGCTGAAAAATGTGGTTTAATGGAAAAGTTCTGAAACGCTGAATGTGTCTAGTTACACAGATTTATATAGCTTATCTTTTGTGAAATGTCTGTATATATCTTTAGAATGTTTTCGGGTGACGTAGAAGTTTGTTTGGAAAAGTAGAGTATGAGATACGAAAAAAGAGACGTAAAGTAAATTATTCCCACATTGATCAGGATAGGTTTTATGCTTCCTAAATTGTAATAAAAAGATTTTGATTTTAACCGGTATTGCATATACCTAATAGTAAAGAAAACTAAATTCATTTATTTCTGCATTGATCAGGATAGGCACCCAATTTTTTTTTTAATTCTTGTGAATTGCTTATTAAAATCAAAAATATATTTAGAAAAAAATACATTTCTTTTAGACATATTTTACGAGAGCATAGTTACGAAGTATAAAAATACCATATCTATAAAAATAAATGCACACAATAACCATACTTTTTGTTGCTGCCCTATCTCGTATCATACAATCTCCCATTTCCCAAAATGGCACCCAAACTAACAATAATTGTGACAAGTTACCTTCGAATTGTTACGTCAACTCATCGACAAAGCCCTACTGGCCCAAATCATCTATTTGTCACGCACCGCTTTGTATCCTTTAGGCCGCGAACAGGTGGCGGCAGTCATGTTTACCGGTTTTATATAGGGTGTTCACTATTTTGATATTTGTTTTGAATTGAATATGTTAGGGTTAAGTGTGTATTGTGACGTCGTATTATGTCGTTTGAATAGTATCAAGATAGCTTTTGTTTTTCGATAGTTGCACATAATAATATCTATTTGATTGTGCTACCTTTGAATATTTTAAGCATAGTGTTGTAATCATGCGATGAGACGATTTTTTATTACCTATGTGACTCAATTTGTTTCTTTTTTATCAAATAAGTGGTTTTATAAGTTTTTTTTCGGTAAGTGATAATTATTTTTAATAGCAGGCTTTCATTCTTCAACATCAGATAGTTTAGGTATGCTAAAGTAGGTACGTTATAATGAATTATGTTACAGTAATGTCCCTGATTGGGTTAATGTTCGCACTTCATGAGCTGTTAAATATAATTACCTCATAATAATATTATATGATAATGCTCCTATAGATGTTGTCATTACCATTGTGTGATGAAATATATTGGCAGGCGTGTTATAATTGGCCCTGTAACTGGCCTATAGGAGATCAATGGTGAGTCCATTGCTTTTCTATAAGCCATCGTTGTTATCACTACATAGTATAAAATAGAGTCGCTTCCAGGTGTCTCTCTGTCTGTCTTTGAAACTACGCAATAGGTTTTTACACAGTTGTTTTTAATAGATAAAATGTTTTATGAAGAATATAAATTTATATGTTTTATATAATACATTGGTATTGCATCCGTGTAAAGCTGGGGCAGGATACTCGTCTTACGTAAATGTGCACTTTACGCAATTCGAATAACGTGCACGATTCAATCACTTAATTTTTCATTTCGAATGTACATTTTACATGTTATTAAAACGAGTGTTGTGAGAACGAGACGCTACCACTCAGCGTATTATGCCATTTTGCTAGCAAAAAAGCAATACTTTTGTCAAATGAACATATTATAGACCAAAAGGTTCATTACCTTTTAAAAGTCGTAGTACTTTTTCCACCCAGAGTTAAAATACTGATTATTATTTGTATACCAATAATAATCCCTTAGGTATACTATTGGTATACAAACCACTTTTTTCTCAACACTATCTCCCTAAGAAGCAAGAATAAAACAATTGCCAAACGTACCTTCGTTGCTTACGCAGCAATCAACCACATTACTACAAGTACTTTCATCCAAATATTGGCATGGCAGGCTGACCCCATTCCCCGGTCGCCAGTTCGCCACAGTTACTATTCCGTCCCATATTTTGTGCAGTAACTATGTTAACAGCATAGGTTATGACTGGAACGACAATAAATATGATAAACAGGATGTATTTATACAAATGTTTTACAAACACAGTAAAATGTTGGAGTTAGGGCGTTGGAAGTGTGCGCTGACTTACATGTTTGTCGAAATGTAATTAGGGTGGTGTTTAGCGAATGTAAGTGGGTAATTTCTTAGCGTTATGTTAGTATTGTAATCTTTATGTATTTTAACAGTTTATGTAACTGGTTTTCTTTTAAAATATTTAGTCTAATTTACTAAGTGCTGTCATATTTTAATCTCTGATTTGAATCTGATTTACCTATTTTATATTCAGTATCACTGTACGACATAAAACAAAGTTGATACCCACTCTCTGTCTCTGTCTGTTGATTTCTATGTATGCTTAAATCTTTAATAGTACGCTATGCGATGTTTCTAATGGATAGGATGTTGTAAGAGGAAGTGTTATTTGGTCGCTAGTGAAGTTATATGTAAAAATACATGATAACAGTAAAAGCTTCTCTTGATATCGACTAAACTATATGTTTACTTGTTTGTTCTTTGTATTTCCGTTAGCTCTACAACTAACACACCGCATACTGGGGTTTTACCTGCCTTAACGCTCCGGTAGTTTCCATTAACATATTAGCTTAAAACTTCTTTCTCACCAGCTATAGTTTCACAAAACAATTCAGTTTTGCAGATGTTTATAATACATATGAGTAAATTTTGTTGGAATTACTCAAAAATTATTGAAACTTTTAGGTGAAAATGCAACCAAAAATAGGCACTTCGATTTCGTTTTTAAACATGTTTAAACGACGAACCTTATATTGTTTTATCATTGTGATGAATAGCCTTTTTTCAACCACCAACCTTATTGTAATATTCAAATATTAAAATCAAGGTACTAAAATTTCAGATCGTATTATTATCAAAGTGTCAACAGTAAATAGAGAATGTGTTTTAAAAATGTGTCCACAAAGTGTAGGGGATGGTAATCCTAAAAATAAACTTTAACGTTTCAGGTCGTATCGTAAAAATAAATGGGTTGTTGCCCTTGCAAATATTCTGTTTCGACCCTTAAAAATTAACATAAACGAAACGCCCACTTCAAAGATTATGGTGTAAGTATGATGCGCAAGCATTATGACTATCGGTGCGAGGATGAGGTGGGGTCTAGTTTCCTCAGTAAGGGTTGAGTGGCGGTCAACAAGACCATCGTAGAGGTATTTCATGCATATTGCTTGATACGCAAAAACCTGAAACTGATGAGGTAAACTGTATACAATAATGGCCTATTTTGAGAAGGAGAAAACGTTTTGGTATGGAGAAGCTGATTTGATGTCCATAAAGTGATTAACAATTAGAAAGTATAGAGTGCTACATGCAAGGTTTTTAACCAGTAATGTGCTTCAATAAAAGCGTGGCACAAAAAACTGGGCAAAACAAAAATGCCAAATCATTGTAATTAATCAACAATTCTTCAACGAAGTGTATTTTAAATGAAACATTGGAATAAAACCTTTTTGTTTCAAGTATAAAATTACACAGTTTTTATAGTTTACCTTATAATATTATTAGTTACGTCTTAAAATACTTTTTTCAGTAATTAAAACGTTAAAATAGATTTAAGTATATTTCAAACACTAATAATAATTTTTCATGTTCTTGAAAACTTATTTCGGTTTTGGGAAGATACTCACAATTTTTACTTTCCTTCTAATCTCATGTCCTATCTAGGCACAACGACCCCCCAAAACGTCAACCAAGTCTTCTTCAAAAACATCCAAAATATCTCCAAAGCACACAAGCTATTGCTGATTCTTGCGTGTGTTGAGCAGAGACTCA
Source organism: Chrysodeixis includens (assembly GCA_941860345.1). Classification (NCBI taxonomy): domain Eukaryota; kingdom Metazoa; phylum Arthropoda; class Insecta; order Lepidoptera; family Noctuidae; genus Chrysodeixis; species Chrysodeixis includens. The sequence continues at coordinate 10,398,670 of OW796106.1, read as the reverse complement.
GCGGGAGAAGTAAATACGTGAATAAACATTAATAATTTAAGGTTATATCAGATACATCGGGTCTCGGACGATGCTTGCGTTCGTTTTCTGTAACAAGAGCGTGGTACAAGTATTGAGCAAAAGCGGGAACGATAAAAAAGTTTAGCACGCACGTTGCAAAATAATTATTCATCAATAAAATTCAGTCAAAAGGACCGGCAGCGACTGGATGCATAAAGTAGCAGACTAGGCTCTGTGGCGTACCTTGGGAGAGGCCTGTGTCCAGCAGTGGACTGTAACGGGCTGATGATGATGAATGAAATTATAATTTGATAATAATGATCCAATTTTTCATCAAAAATTGAACTATTATAGTACTTTTCCTTGCTTTTCCCAATCAAAATTTATTGAAAAGTTGTTCATTTTCAGACAAAAATAATTTGCCTAAATGTATATGTCGCTTTGTATTTATAACTTGCACCACAGGCCACGTCGGCGGACGGTCACGAACTACAGTTCCCCCCCTCCCCCTACAACAATGGGCGCCAGAAAATGGCTACAATAAACTGAGGGGGGATTGGATAAATTCTGTCTCACAGTTTTCGTGAACACTTTTAAGCACGACAATGTATGAATGTGGTAGTTTTCTTTTCAGAAAAGTGTAACTTAATATTGATTTTTACGAACATGCTATAAAATGATTTAATTACTTAAAACATTATAACTTATAAGTTTTATTTAGCCCCAGGTTGAATGCGAACGCGTACTGTGAAAATTAACTTTAATACTTTTAAATATATAAATGATCCTTTTAATGTCATACTTTCTGCATCTGCTTTTTCCTGCACTTTTAAAAGTGTTATTTTTGCATATTTCGTTAATGTAAATTTAGATCCAGTGCTGTTGCTTAATATTTTTCAACACAAAAGGGAAAAAAAGCATAAAAAACGTAGCGTCATAATTTTATACGTTATCATAACAAATACTTTCCCAGATATTTCCCGCGCCAACGTATAAAAAGGCTCTCATAACGCCAGCTAAACATACAAAACTAACCTACTTTCGACGTTACAACTAGTCATAGAACAATCCATCCCGACCCTAACTTCAGAGCTATGTGCACCCACGCCAAGAAAAAATAGAAAAAAAAAAGAAAACACATTCGCTCATTTATTTACGAGTGTGCCTTTGGCTCGCCTGCCCCAAGCCATTAGCAGGACCACTATATCTGTCTCCCTCTATCTACAGACGGCTTATATTAAGCTGTTTCGCCAAGATTTTCCAGCACTATTACTCCACGGGTTAAAACACTTAAACTTTGAACCGGAGAAAATTGTACGTTCGTTTTTATCAGAGTGTTCGTGATTTTATCGTGTGTTCAATTGTTTTTTCGTGAATTTAGGGAACTCTGCGGGCGGAGGTTACCCCGATAGGTGGTTACCTGCTTTTTATAAATAGGTCTGCGGTACAAAAGGACGGTTTAATATTTTTGGTAACAGCAACGTATGCGTCGTTTGCAACTCGTTTACCCGTTATTAAGTGTGATGAATTTTATTCCCATCCATTTTTATTTTTCGCGTTTGAATATGTACAGTACACGAGCACAGCAATATTTGTCACAAACTAAACGCTTCATAGTTTCAGTGTTTGTTTTATATTTTAATGACGTCACAGTTGTATTTAGTAAAATAATTGGTTTCTGTGAACGCTTATTTTACGACAAATATTTGATATGCCCGGGGTTTTGTTATTGCGAAAAGGACTGTTATAATAAAAGGGATTTTTCCCACAAGCGTATATTTTATAGGTGAGCTTTGTAAATATAAAACTGGCGTGGCAAAAAAAGCAGGTCGATAGCCGGGCGGCGCGGCGCGTGCCTGCAGCGTGTCCTGGCGTGACGGCCGGCGGACGGCTAGACCGGGAATGACACGCTACCCGTAAACGCGTTCATAAGTAACTCGCTCCCCGCTCGCAGTAAAACGTCGCCTGTATTCATATCTACACGTGCCCACCCACACTGTACGCGTAAGCGTTTTCCTCAGTACGTGACTTTTTGGCGTTGATCAAGAGTGGTATTTATTTAATTAGACCATATAGGATTGTTACTTTGCTTTATCAAAAAGTTACAGTAAATGTTTTGATGATATCGAAATTTACTACGTATCAAATCTTTCTCGAAGAAATTGTCAAATATAGCTGATTCTTTTTTGCAACCAATAGAAATAATTCATTTTCGTCACTTGCTCAAATCTAGTATACGAAACCGAAAAAAGGACATTTGTCTTCGTAACAATAAAATATTCATCACGACAACTGTATTCAAGAAACTAACGTATCAGGTAGCATCCATATTTCATCATGCGACAAGTTAGACAAAAATACAGAGACATCAATAAAATAAATCATTCATATAAGGAATAGCCTCCAAGACCTACGTTTGAGTGTCCCAGAAAAAATAAGTCTCACGATTGGGCAGATCAAAGGATTCGGTCGAAAAGAATACATCTAAGTTTTATCAGGATAGTAATACGGGCGTAGATTATGAGCGATAGCGGGAATGTTAACCTTGATCGACTCTATCTAATCAGATCCTCATGATGTTTGTCGATGCATTGAAAAAAAAAATAATACTTAAAAACATGTGTTTAATATAGAGTTTGGTCAGGATGTTAAGTAATGTTTACTTCAAATGTAGTACAAATCGACATTAGTTGAGAAGCACGAGCAAACGAAAACCCTTACCATTAAAATCGATCACCATTTAACAGCTAACAAACACAAAAATAAAATAACAGAATAACAACACAAAACAAAAGCGAATCACCTCAAAAACACTTCCTTATTCGCTAATCTCTCATCGTTTATACCGTAATGCCATTTATAGGGCAGTTCCCGTTTCCTGTTTGTTTCGAAAACGGTGACTAACCAACCCTCGCCAAGGATACATGTGGATAAAATAAATCTTAAAGCAAATACTCTTCGATAACAGTAATTACGGTCAGTAAATACCTTTTTTAACTTCTTTTACGGAGTTTGCTAAGGATTTTGGGCTTAGAGTAAGTTCTGGTAGAGCTTGTGTATGGCTGCAATGAAATAATATTGTTTTGACTTGCCTTGGGAATTGATTGGATTTTCAGAGGTTATACTGAACTGTTAAATGGTACTCGTGTTTGTGTTGGGCTGTTGACATTATTATTCTTATATTTTATGTATTATTTTTCTGCGTTTTGTAGAGTTTGAACTTAGTTCTTTGAAAGTTTTAAAGTATCGGGGATTTCATGGATTACGAGTTTATATTAGTTTTGGCTGAATTTTGGCTACATAAACGCCGTGCTATCCTTATATACCGAAAAAAAAGCTTGGCAAACTTCAATTAATTAAGAAATATAAATAAAAACAAAACATATTAAAAATAAAATACGTTAACATTCAATCTTCCAAATGTTATCATCAGAGCACCCAAGTAACATAGTAACGCCATAAAATACGTTACGAATATTCACTTATTCTTCATTATGAAATACACCTTCCTTATTATACAGGTTATATTATACTCCTAATATAACTAATAACACCCTGTACCCTCGTCGAAGCTACTCCTACTAAACGCGTTGGGTTTAAGATTGGTTGGGTGTAAACAGTGTCAAATCACTAATTGGCTTTGAGCGTTACCCTGTTACCTACTGGTAAGGCACAGGTAATACTGCCAGGTAGCGAGCGAGTGAATAAGACATGCGTATGTTTTTGCTCGTGTCTCTAGTATAGTAGTTTATCTATAACTAGCTGTTGCCCGCGACTTCATTCGCGAAAACAAAAAAAAAATGGATTAAAAAATAGATGTTGGCCGATTCTCATAGATACCGGATAAGCACAAAAAAATTCATCAAAATCGGTCAAGTCGTTTCGGAGGAGTATGGCAACGAAAACTGTGACACGAGAATTTTATATAATTAGATAGATATAGTTAGTATAGCTATAATGTCTCTATAGTTCGTGATAGAGCCAAGTCTGGCTGGAAAATAGAAAATATGATGAAGTTACTCTTTTGTTTAACTGGCCCAACAAAAGAAGTCGTATACATATAACTCCAAAATATGGTAGATGATTCAGCGTTACTTACTACTGTACACGTTAAGGCTACTGACGAAGGAAGCCGTTCAGCTAAGTTTAAACTAGAAAAAAAAGCTTCTATTGATTGTCACGACAACATACTCGTGGGATATTAGAACATAGACATTATTACTGAAGTAGTCTCGCCAAACTTATTCGCGGTCTGATTTTTATTACTCTTATTGTCTGGCGAATACTTAGTCCATCTCTCTATGTTCCGTTCAACGACACGAAAGTGTGATCTAAATCACGTAGAGCTGAAGCGATTTCTCGCTCTACATCTGACGGTGTGGCCTACCCTTCATATTCGATATGATATTCAGGGTCACGCCGGCCTAGCGTGTGTGAGCCGATAAAATTCCTGTACAAGCATTTTACAATATTTTATAACGTTTGCTTTTTGTTACTGAAAAAAATATTTTAAAGTGTGTTGTATCATATTTATTTATATCTTTATATATTATTATGTGCATAGGCTTCGTTTGTTTATCAGTGAATTAAATGATGATTATTATAAATGAAATTCCGTAAGAGCTACCAAGCACTTTAGAGCTAAAATAATGCGTTAAAGAATTTCATAACTCCATCTATATACCAAACATATTTAACTAGTTGCAACATTTCTCCGAAACTGGTAATCGGATTGCATCCCATTCATTAGTAGCGTCGTTATAAAGAACATGAGGTTTCATACAAACAAAATGTATGATACATGCAAGAAGCATTTAATTTAGTTCGTTAACAGGGTTTGAATATATTATGAACCCTCAGTCAGTTGCGTAGTACACACAACCTGGTTTTATGTGTGTGTCAATGTATGTAAATATTATAAATGAACATTTCTATAAGGCTTTGCTAATAAACATTTTAATTTTAAGAATACATTTAGAGGTTTTTGTTAAGCAATCCAAAGACACTTGGACATTAATAGAGCTTTTAGATTTTCTCAAGTAATAAGATATTTTTTTGTATCTTATTCAAACCATTTTCCACACAATACGTCAATGTTTGTACTATGTTTGTACAATATTTTAATTTCCTTGAGTTTGATCTGTACAAAACGTACTTAGGTATTTTAGTTTATGCTTAACAGATCCTACTATTAATCTATTTCTTCATAATCATAACATATTTCTTTCTTCTTATTTTTTACAAAAAATCACAAATAACAGGCAAAAAAAAGTCACGAGCAACAATACACCACAATCATCACAAACCAGTACTAATCCATTTTTATATGAGCCCAAACCCAAAGCACGGAGTCACGAGCTAGCCATAAAACTGCATATCTCCTTGGAATTACCTCTCCTACAATTTAAAGCGGATTCAGTGCTGTAATATTTATCAAGCGCACTGCGTGTCGGTCCCTCGAGATCTTACGGTCACCGCAAAATACGTTTTCGGGGTTCTTTCCAAGACTTCTTCGGTAATTATAAATGGGTACTATTGTAGGTACGTAATGGTATAAGTTTGGTAGCTGATAGTCGGTGGTATCATATTTTTATGGTCTTAACTTTTAAGAAATATTTTATTGGTGCTTTGCTTAATTTGTTGCAGCCATTGAATTATCGACTTGGAATCCTAAAAAACTTTTTCTTATATTTAGAAGGATTGAGTGATTGCGGGCTTGCGATTGCAGATCCCAATATCTAGATTCTAGTTCTACTACAATAACTACTTCAGCGATTGTAAATATATGTACTTAAGCGTTGTAACACACCACTTATCCAGTTTATCATAAATTACAATTTCATTGCAACTTTCAAGTATCCCGCAATCCAGCTTACTTAAATTCGATCATCAAACCGCTTAGTAACAGGCTACAAAGACAAAAGTTACAAATTGCATTCTAAAACCATTTAAAGAAGATATTAGCTCTGAATTTTATATGTAATCTCGCAGATTAACATCCCATATTGTTACACAAACAATTACAAATTCATATCAAGCCATACAACGAAACCAATGATTAAACATACCATTCACGTATCCCTGACCTGATGAAGCGCAAAAAATAATACGAAACAGACCTATATTTAGGCGAACAATGCTAAATTTAAACAGTATGGCATTAATTCTGGGGTACCTGACGACTTGAGAGCTGGCAATTTTGAATTGGTGCCAGAATACAATACGCATGTATTCGGCCGCCAGACTTCATAATCAATGCTGGTCTTAGATGAAAGGCATTATACATTTACTAGCATTGTATAGCCAGACTTAAATTTGACTTTTGTCGTGACGATAAAAGCACGGGCAAATTTAGACTTTATTTGTGAATTAGACATTATGTCGCTGGCGTTGGTGAATGTAAATGGAAACAAACTTGCAGTTTACAAATTTAAAGCACGCAGATTGTAAAAATTAACGTTCACATGGGTTATGAGGTCACCGGCGACATTTAGGCACCAACCCACATTACCTTACTTAACCTGCAGACAGACTGTATCGCATCGAATCAATAAGTATTCCGTTTTATGATTCTGTGCGGAACCCTATAAACGTTATACTCAATTCAACGGAAAACATTTCGGCCCTCTAATGTATACACGCTCCCTTTTTTCTCACACTCCAAGCGTTCTTATTCGACATTTTTCTTTCCCTTACTTCTGTACTGGCATTTTATTTTTATAGCCGTGTCTTGGAATATTTCCCGTTGCCTCGCTCCGGTGTAATACCAAGGAATTTCCAAATACTTGCGACTGTCTACGTAACCAATAGTTCAGAAAAAATAACACGGAAAATGAACGAAGAATTTATTGGGAAAAGTATACAATCACACCGTGGTGATATTATTCGCCTCCAAAATGCTAGAAAGCGCGCATCTCTCGTGAGGGTATTCGACGCTCTTGATAATAACTTTAAGTTGTTCCCGAAGTTCGTTTGTAAATAAAACTGTTTCATAGGAAATAGATCTCTTAACTCGGAGCAAATTAGGTAGGATGTTTTCGTTATTGACGATCCTTTCCCTGGATTCAGATTTGACGATCAGGGGCTGGCTCTGTTTCTCTGTGAGTATACTCAGGCTGGCTGTGTATGAAAGTAAAGCTCGCACGCCGTATATCACCACGATTAAAAAAAGAGAGAATCCGGCAGTGATGTAGTTCTTCTCGACGTTGTGCAGCAGTATCAGTTTGTCGTACTCATGAAGACCAACGTTGAAAATCAGTTTGTGAATGCTTTGTAGTGGTAAATACATGCCAAGGTACAAAACTGATGTAAAATAAAATGCAATTAAGAAGAAGTACGTTCGTTTGTACGATTTTGTTACATGGCCTATGAACTGCGTGAGCAAGCGGACGTCATATATCGGGTTCAGCATAATGAGCACCATGGCCATTTGAACGAGTAACAACCCGGTTAGTATCATGCAGCTGGCGTCCATTTTGTTGATCTTGGTAATATTGACTGGTTAGTGGATATAACTATGGCATTATTGCGTTGGAGTTTTTTTTTACTTTTCCCTGTTCATAAATTGCACGCTTCACATTTCATTGACAATAATACTGTCAAACTTATGACAAGCGATTGTTTCATTCCTCGTTATTTTCTTCTTTTGTGGTGTTACGCTGGACTACTTTAAGGTACTATGCAAATCCAAACTAATATTATAAATGCGAAAGTAACTCTGTCTTTCTGGCTGTCTGTCTGTTACCTTTTCACGCCTAAACCACCCAACCGATTTTGCTGAATTTGATATGTAGATAGTATTCATGAAAAGGACATAGGCATATTATTTTTTTGAAATTGAGCCCAAAAAAGGGTTAAAAGGGGTGGCTAAGTTTGTATGGGAATTTTAGTTCTATTGAAATATTTTGCGTGACACTGAAATAATCAATCGTGATTATTTCAGTGTTTATATTTAGTTCTATTGAATTCAGACGTGAATCTGCAATGTTATACAAATTATGAGATACATATCTAAGCGTTTTTTGAAAATCGACCCCTATGAGGGTTAACGGGGGTGGCACAATTTGCGTAGGAAAAATATTTAACTGCCAGTTTGTGATATAAGTATAAATAGTGAGCGCGAAGGAATGTTGCAGCAATGTAATTTGTTGGTTTGGGATGAATTTACTATGTCTCACAAGAGAGCAGTTGTAGCATTAAACCGGACGATGCAAGACATCAAAAGCAACAGAAGTATTATGGGGGGAAGGTTGTTCTTTTGGCTGGTGATTTCAGACAGATTCTAGATAATAACTAGAGGTACACCTCTACGCTACGGGGAGCATGTGCAAAAATTTAGTCTGACTACAAATATGAGAGTATAACTGCACAACGATTACCAAAAGGAGCTGTATGCGGCCACTCTCCTGAAAATTGGTGATCGTGTGACCACAGACATTAATGGTATGATCACACTAAATCACGAATTCTGCAATATTATATAACGTATATCCTGATCTGCGGACTAATATGGGAGACCAAAAATGGTTGTGGGAAAGGGCAATTTCACGAACGAAAATTCTGGACAGATTGACGTCGTGGAATATCTCACTGTAGATAATGTTGCTAATGGATACAGAACACGTAACATCATACCCTGTCTAGTTTTTTAACTATCTAGAATTATCAGGCGTGCCTTCTTATAACCTGAGGTTGAAAGTTGGTGCCCCCGTTCTATTAATGCGTAATTTTGATGCACCGGCATCTATGCAACGGCACTCGATTGCAAATTACGGACTTGGGGAAAACATCGTTAAAGGAACAATTATGACTGGAACGTCAAAAGGAGAAAATGTTCTGATACCACGTATTCCCATTATTCCAACAGATTGGCCGTTCCTGTTTAAAAGACTGCAGTTCCCTTTAAAACCCGCCTTTGCAATGACTATAAAATATAAAAGTCAAGGGCAGAAACTGAAGGTAGCACGTGTGCACTTAGAGAAAAACAGCTTTTCCCATGGGCCATTGTTTGTGGCGTGTTCCTGTGTATCAAGCCCCCAAAACCTTTACATATTGTCAAAAGACGGTAAAACAAAAAACGTAGTCTATAGAAACGTATTGTAATAAAATATCGCGTCTATAAACATATTATATTCCTACAATATACATGTCCTTAGTAAAAAAGTACGCGGACAAAGTTGCGGGTAACAGTTAATAACTAGATAAAGTACCAATATGTTTATATTTGAAAAATAAATACTCAACAAAAAGATAATAAATTATATTTATTTTCTTATCTTCATCACATAAGTACAAATATAAATAATAACAAATATAGCTGTACACACTTGACATTTAAGAATTATTTACTTAAACGAAAACAGTACATATTCATATTTTAATTTTGATAATGTTAGAGTGCGTAATAGAAATTATTACGATTGGGCAATCGTTAAACCAATCAACTTATTTCATTTACTTTTACGAGGTTTTATGTAAAACTCATCGGAATTATTACTTAAGAGTTTAAATTGAGTTTGGAAGTCTGGCATGACTAGTGCTGAATTTGAAACTTCTGCTGTATTTTCGTCTCTTGTCAGAACAGCATGCCTACACATAAGTTCAAACTCAAGTAACCTTGCTATCTTTATCGTAAACTCGGCTAACCATTCTATTACAAATACAAGATAAATCTCCATGAAAAAGCAAATATAACAGAGTGAGATCTTACTTACGTAAAATTGTAAAATGAGAGGAGCGTTATGAGAGTGCGTTAATGCACGATGATGATTGGTACTTTCCCAAGAAATTTCTAAAAGTGTGCTTACAAATAATACAGACATTAGAAGTGCAATTATTTTTGTAGGATATGCGAACCTTTTTTTAAAGTCACACCAAAGGTCTCTGAAGATGCATGGTTCTCTTATGGGTTTCAAAAGTGCAATTATTATAGCCAATTCTACAAAGAGCGAGCTACCAATTATAATACTAAATAAGTTAATCATTATTTCGTTTCGTCAATGTCTTGGTCAGGATTTGGAGATGTTTGAGTACCTTCAGATGTTTGGTTAGTTCGAGGTCTTTGAGAAGTTTGAGGTGTTTGACTACTTTGAGATGTTTCTGGATTTTGCGAGGTTTGAGGATTTTGAGGTGTTTCAAGGTTTTGAATTGTTCGAGGAGTGTGGGGTGCTTGAAGACTTTGAGGTGCTTGAGGGATTACAGATGTTTGAGGATTTTGAGACCTTTGCGTATTTGGGGATGTTTGCGTATTTTGAGATATTTGACGAGTTTGCGGGATTTCCGAAATTACAGACGTTTGAAGATTTTGAGATATTTGAGTGTTTTCAGGTGATTGACGACTTTGAGGTGTTTCAGGAATCACAGACGTTTGTAAATTTTGGGATATTTGAGTGTCGTCGGTTGTTTGACGTGTTTGAGTAATTCGAGATGTTTCAGGAATTACAGATGTTTGAAGATTTTGGGATATTTGAGTGTCTTCAGTTGTTCGACGACCTTGAGGTGTTTGAGTAATTTGAGATGTTTCAGGAATTACAGACGTTTGAATGTTTTGGGATATTTGAGTGTCTTCAGATGTTTGACGACCTTGTACTGTTTGAGTAATTATTTTAGATGTTTCAGGAATAACAGATGTTTGAAGATTTTGGGATATTTGAGCGTTTTCAGATGTTTGACGACTTTGAAGTGTTTCCGTAATTTGAGGTGTACGAAGAACTAAAGAAGTTTGAAGGTTTTGGACTATTTGAGGTATTTGACGATTTTCAGACGTAAGAGGATTTAAAGATGTTTGAGGGTATCCAGACTGTTCAAGATTTACATTAGTGTCCGTCGAGTTAGAGCTAGTACTGGATTTTTCCGGATCAGGTTTTTTGCTGGCAGAGGGTTCGTCCTTATCAGTGGTTTTAGGTTTGTTAGAAGTGTCGTTTTTCGTTCTTGAAGTACTTTCAGAATGTTCAGATACTGGAGTTATTTGCTCAGACAGAGGTTGGACAATATCTGTTTTCAATTGTAACTTTTGTTGTAGTTTCCGCTTTTTTATTTTCTTGAGCTTTTTTCTTAATAAATACAACTGCTCTGCAGTTAAGTTTTTATCATTTCGTCCTGCTACTTTTTCGTCTGAACTGTCGGCTAAACATATCATCGAATCTTGTTTACCTTCGGTTTGTACCGTGTTTCCTTCTTCCAAAAATGTATTAAGACGCAGTTTATCAGTTGATTGCAATTGATCTAAAACTGGCCATCGAAATAAACTTCCTTGATCCTCGTCGTGATAATTAATAGCATCGTCAAGTTCTCCTATAATAGATGTTACGCCCTCGCGTTCAGCAAACTGAGTTATGTCAACTAAATCATAGTTTCCCATCAAATCCGAAAACTCATGTAGTGTAGCTGAAAACATGATAAAATCTAGTAACCTCCAAATGACTAGCACATAAAAAAGGGAGAAACCGGCAAGCAGGTAGTTTCTGGTAGCGTTGGTAACTTCAATTATGCGTATTAACTTTTCTTGTGGTGTTTCAGCTGGCCTTAGATATGCCGGCACTCTGTAATAATGTAATGTGTGCATCGGGATAACAATTCCATAGCCACCAATTGCCAGGATGTACATACAAAAAGCTATATGGAATAATTTATTTCTTTTTAATGTATCTATCCAGCGTTTAACGTATTTGGAAAGAGACACAATATCACCAACTGGGCCTAACAGGAGCGCAACTATTAACATTTGCGATATATTAGCAACCAAAAGTAATACCGTTGAGTTATCAAAAAGTGTGATCATTTTTTTGTGTTTTTTCCATGTGCTATCTATATAAAAATCAGTGTCAATGTGACATTTATTTCATGTGTCAGTCAACGATTTAAAGGCAAAACACACGACCATAGAGATTAAATAAATATAAATACTTTTCGCTATAATTCATTACAATATTCCTTTTTGGTGTTATCGAGGAAAAACAAAAATCCCTTTACGATCGTTTCCTTGAGGCGTATGAACGCAAATTGCGTCACCTACTTCCCATGATTGAATTCGTTATCAAACGCCGCCCTACAATGGCGTATCGAAATCGAAACTTGTAACAGAGGCCTATTTACGTACGTACCTATGAAACAAAATAACGGGACGGTGTGTGGCATATATTTGGATGTGAAACATATGTTGCGCCAGTCTCCTCGACACGCACGGCACCCACGCTACCTGTAAGCACACGTATACGTCAGCCATTAGTGTGACGGGGACGGGGAGTGTTGCGCTCTCGCTTGCACAGTTTCTGCACGTGGCACCCCCCTTACAGGTGGCGACCCACCTTCCTTTATCACAACCATTACCTATGTCGATTCAATTATGCTGAACTGTTGACTTTGCGGACACCGATATTTTCAACGGTTGCGGTTGTGTAACAAGCTCTCGCCGAGAAGCCCAATCTGGCGTCGATAAAATCTTTTAATTAATTACTAACATGGCACGATACAATAATTTTCATATGTACACACATTAATTTTGTGTTGTTTGCTTTGTAAAACCAAATCGATTGGAGGCTCTATGCTTCGTTAATTTAAAGGTCTTTTAAAAACTATTCTACGCAGCAAGTTTAATATTTGCAATTTAAGCAATTTATAATTTAATTTCTTGTGTAATTAAATGTTGCAAACATAAGTATTGGTTATTTGTGACAAGTTTGTGCATTGTAGTTACAACATTATCGAGGATTAAATTAACCATAGTATATTATTTTGAATCACTGAAATTTAAGTAATCGTTCAAATAAATTGATTATTCGAGTATCAGAAAGGGTAGGGGTAAAAATTAGATAGTAGCCTATTCTCAGACCTACTGAACCCATATACAAAATTTCAAGAGAATCAGTCTAGCCGTTGAGGAGGGAATTTTATTTATGTAAGATTTGTTGACATTATAATAAATCTTTCTATTATTTACAGTAAATATTTATTTAAGGACAGTTCAAACTGCAAAAAACGATATAGACTACCTTCAACCACAAAATAAAAAGCAAAGTCGTTTAAATAAAAAGAATCGAAAGTTTAAACTCAAAGTATGTTTAAAAGTCTCTTATAGGGTATCTAATTTGTATCACATTCTAAAAACTAAAATAATATCAACCTTATATTGCAACAGTTAAGGTTCATTTTCGCTTTCTCAATTTGAGTAACATAACAGTTTGTAATATTTGAATCAATCTAGCGAGCTTCGAGAGATCTTTGAACTACTTCAATGGAATACTGTATTTAAATCTGTTCTATCTACTTGAACATTAATAAGCTAATTACGCTATTTTCTGTTAGACTTGCAATAAGTTTTTTCAAAGTAAAAATCCCCTTAGAATGTTTGGATATAGGAAACCACTAATTAGGTACTGCTTTTTCAGAGTACTATTTTGAATAAAAAAATAAATATTGTCGAACATCACAAGATATTCATACGAAACTATTGTACAGTGAGAGGCAACGGGGCTTATTTTTGTATTATTTTAACGCATGATTTTTTTTATGAACCTTGTTTATTTAATCTTTTTACCAATAAGTACAAGACGGCATTAGTAGATACGACTAGATATATTTGGACTTTTATTTTAACCATATATTTAGGAAAAAGAAAAATGAAAAGCACATGTACATTATATTTACAACGTACATTTATTCCAAGAGTAACGCTTTCCACAGAGGATTTTAAATTTATAATAAACTCCTTGCGACTACCCACGTGCGTCAAATTTGCGCCTAGCTTGCGTGACGTCATTATCTTGGTAGACGTGACAGTCCCCTTAGAAACTTTTGTTTTTGAGGATTCATGAGTTGTAGGTTTATACCAGTTTATACGTGTGTTTATGGTTCATACGCCTCGTGTGATACTTTACACAAAGGAGGTTTCTATGTTCTACGTCGTTCTATGTATCACAACCAGCTGAAACTTCAAAGTATTTTTTTAATATACAATGTTGACAACTTTGTAGTGATAGGTTTTTAAAATAAAGTTTCGATATCAATTTTGTTAGGCCACAAAGACCTGTTAATAAATTCCTGTTTGCAGTTTTTGGTCTAATTTGTATCATAGTTTGTATCATGCTTTTAGTTCAGTCGGCTGCGAAGAACGATAATAATTACAACATAATGACGTGCTAATAATATATCAAAGTAGATATTATTATTAGTGCGGTAGACTGCCAATCACATGACTAGCCTACGCTCTCTGTTGACTCATATAATATAGTACCTGACGACTTTATATACTCGATACTCAATACTTTATTTCGCTCCAATGTGATTTTTATTTAACGTTCGAATATTCAATGTATAAAGGCTGTAACAAACTCACGTAAATCTTATTACACTTGAAATAATTAATCTATCCGTACCTAAAGACTAAAGTCCATACATACGAAAGGTTTGACTCACAAACGTTAATTATTACAATTTGAATTAATGAAAAAATAATTAAAATCAATAATATTGCTATAAGTCTAACCCCCCCCCCCCAAAACACAATTACAAATATCTATTTTTAATTATATTACATTTATCTAACAAATCCTTTTCTTTGTTACAGGTAAGTTAACCACCAGCCACGTCGTGCGTAATGTTACAATTGCGTAACATGCCCTCAAGTTGTGACCTCCTTACTCCAACGTGGATATGCATACATACATACATGCATACATGTGTTTGCGTGTAATTATATGGAAATGCTCTGCATGATTAGTAACACTAGATGTTGTTATTAAGCTTGTAAGGTAGCTAGCTGTAGCTCAGAGGAGGGTTAACAAGGAGAGCTTGAATTAATTTCGTTCGGTGTATGAAAAATAGAATGGGAATATGTTTAAAGGTAAGGTATTAAGTTCAGTTATATCTGAGTAGGTATAAGTAGGTAAAATTTTCATTCACGGTAGATGATAGTTCGTTAAATATTTTATTAAGGCTAGATTTCTTTGAAACTAAATCGAGGGTTTTAATCATGAGATGATCACCCGACACCGTTGCGGATTAAAAAAAATCATTTTAAACTATACTGTTACATAAAAATACGTCTGTTAAAATGCCTTTTTACTCTCTCGTATATTTAAAAATTAAGTGAAGATAGATTCATCAATTTAAGGTGCAACTTATCCTCAAAATGTTCTGAGTATTTGCATGAAGATTGTTATTACAAAGCGTCGGGTTCAAAACATGCTTTAGTTTTTCCCTCGCCACAATAGATGAACCTTATGAAACTTTCAGCGGGGCCAAATACAAATACTAAAGTTGGCCCAACTGATATGTGGGTACGGAATGTTTTTCTTGTTTTTCCACTTTAGGTTTTATGCTAGTTCTAATATAGTTTGATTTTCGATGTGCCAAAAGATGAAGAAAATTTGTTCTTGTTGAAAAATATAGTGAACAAATGACGTGCTCGTCTTTAGCAAAATAGATATTTTATTACCATACATCCTAATCTATTTTTCGCAATGAACGTCAAAATGAGAACTTATTGCAATCGTTAAAATTAAAAAAAAACGTGAGCTCAATGTGAAAATAAGAAAACTTCGGTTGCCTTACATTTCGAAATAAAAATAGTCTAGACCACAATTACGCCACGTACTAATGGCGCCAAAGAACCTTGCTCCAGCCACTATTAGAATATCGAAATTGAAGTAAAAGCTCAAATGGTTAGCAATTTGCTAGCATTTGATGTTTTACCGACCATTACGGAATCCGAGGAAAAAATGAAGGGAAGCGATTATTATCATCAATTCTTTTTTTATTGAACACCCTACTTTCGGAACTTTGAACATTTCATATTGATTTTTGGTCGGAAAAGTCGGAAAAGGGAATTATGGAATACCAAACTTCATTTCTTTTGGTGTTCGTTACCGTTGCATGTAACGACCTTAGCCCTTAAGCGGGTTTTTTGCTTCGCCCTTTTTCTAAAGTTAGATTATAATATTTCAAGGACCAAAATTCTTGTTCATTTCTTTGTGAGCTGAGAGAATTTCTTCTCAAATTTTGTCTTGCAGAATTACTCATAAATATATTTTTTCTCTTCACAAGGTCATTGGTTATCTTGAAGCATCATTTCCAAAGGCTATATTTAGGAAATTAAAGCAACGCGAATAAGTGTTCTTAAAAGAAAATTTTAACCTATTAAGTGCCACAATAGCAGACGCAAATCATTAACAAGTATTTAGTGCGACACTAGCTAATGTCATTATCAGTAATTTAGCAGCTCATTTATCTAATTAATTGGTTACATGCGGGCCATATCAGTGAATGGGACCAAATGTAATGGTGCATATGCTTATGTCTATGAGCGCCTGGTACCAAATATATCGACAGTAGAACAAATAGACCTACCTGCTTAGAGCACCTACCTGCAAGAAAACAAAAATATATCTTGCAACTTTTAAATTGAAATATTCAGCTCTCAAAGTAGTAAATCAAAGAATGACATGTTATGGTTTGTGTAAATCCAGGGTACTATCTAATTAAATTTAATCAAAAATTGATTCAGCCATTTTAGCGTGAAATAACAAAATTTCGTGTTTATAATATTAGTTAGTGTACAATACAAAATGAAACAAACCATGTACCATACCAAAAAATATCACCACTTCAAAAAAGAGTAAAACTAATCCCACCAATAAGTAAAGGCTTGTTACCTATCACGAAGTACGATCAAACTCCTTGATCGCCAACACAGATCCCCAATCAATCTTACTTTTACTAACTTTCCACTACCTTTACCTCAACGGTAAATAATAGGAACGAACTTATAACTTAATTTCTTCAAATACCTTTTTAAGTTAAGCTCTTAAAGTAGGACCGTTGGCGTTGTGGTAGTGAGACACGACTCTCGTAAAGTAGAGTGCTATCCCGCTTACACATGATGGTAATGCTTTAACAGTCCTGTTTAAAGAGTTTGCAGTTTTGGTACAGGTTGAAAGCCATTGGCCACTAACAGGTAATAACAATTAAGGTGAATGAGTCAACGTTACGCCCTTACTTATTATCCCTGACCAATGGGCCGATCATGTTTCTTCGTACCTACATATGTACTCTAAGTTACTTTGACGATAAGTAAGGTACGATTTTTTTGTTAGATTTTGTCGCGTTTTGTTATACAAAGGGTTGTTTAGGGAAGCAGTTTTCGTGATAAAAGGTGTCGTAAATTAGTTTCAAAACTTTATGTAATTGCGTTTTTTAATCGAGAATGATTTCAATTTTGCTGGATTCATTCCAGCAAGTAAATTTGAAAAAAAAAATATTTCATTGCAACAACATAGCTGAAGCGAACAACGTATTACTTTCTTCACGCAATATACAAACACATTTCATCACAAAAATACCGGCATAAAGTATTTCATAATTACTCAATACCAGTAACAACAAAAAGTGAAAGATAAAAAATTTAATTAAAAAATAACAGTGCCCCGGGAACGGCGCTAACTATCGCTATCAATTTTATTTAAAAAAGTTTCCTTCACAAATTCATCTGATTGCGGCCCTCTTTAGCTTAACAAGACTTTTTAAATGCTTTAAACTCCGCGCTCATCTTGATAAAAGTTATTGCTTATGTAAAATAAAAGTGTCAAAGGATTACTTACCTTATGTCTTTGTTAATACGTATTAACATTGATACACGCTTTCCGCACATCGATATTGGTCTGGTTTTATTCGAAAAGTTTTGACTTTTTGTGATTATTGAAAGTTGGAATTTTCTTTTTGTTGAGGACCGATTCGGTCACGGAGGCGTAATTTGGAATGAAAGGGCTGTACTAAGTTTACGATTTTGTTATATTCACCAAATTGCTTAAAAGGATTTTTCCTCGGATGCGATAAAAGAAGGGTTATTATTTTCGCTGCTTAGTTCGAGTGGGCTTTGTGATTTACGGAACGTACGGAATGCCCTTCCTTTGTTGTGGTATTTTATTATTCTTTTGGATCAAGTGTAGTTATCAGCTATTACAGCGGAAGGGATCAATCGCTGTTCAGTTTGCTCCACAGCCTATTATGCCCCGATGCGATTCAATTGAAAACAAGAACATTAAGTGAGGCGTTGATGATAGTACTCATCGTAATCATTATTAGCTCTCATTATCTCTTACACTTTACACGTGTTTGTTCAGTTTTACTACATTTAAAATGATTTCTGTTGATTATTTGCCTCAGATTAAAAAAAATTGCAAGAATTCATTCATTCATCACCTATCAATCACTACTACATCATACAAAATTATAAAGAATCTTTTTTTTAGCAAAGCCACTACATCAAAAAACGTATATTTATAACAAAATAACGTACAACATACACAGTAATACCATAAATTGTCGTCGAAGCCTTTGGAATCAACATATTTCACGTACTTAACAAATTTTATGTGCGTCACGTTCATCCGCATCCAGCTACGAGTTTACAGTGCCTGAGGCTAATTCAGTTTGAGTTGCTTCCCTTTGCCTACTTCAATTCACCGAGTACGTTCATTTTATGCGTCTTTCAAATTTTGTTGAATTTCGCCCTTTTTTGGGTCAATTTGGAGGTTCTGCTACATGATAATTTTGGTTGTTCTTGTCTTATAAATAATGCTACTACCTATTATAAATGTGACAGTTTGTGAGTATAGATGTTTGTTCCTCTGTCATGTTCAAACGGCTCCAGCAGTGTTGGCGAAATTTAATTTGGTATGCAGTTAGCTGACCCCCTGGATTAACACAGGCTATATTATAACTGACTGCGTCAGAGGGGGGCTATTTGCATGGATGGATTTGCGGTCTACGACTAGTATCACAATATGAGTCGCAGATAAGATGTCAGAAAAATTATTTCTTTGATGCGCGCAAAAGTAAACTCAAACAAAATACATATTTTTTACTCGAACCAATGGGTTGACCCAAATCAATCACCATTAAAAATAAATCACTTTCAAAATCGACAACTTTGTAAAAAGCCAACGAAAACATAAACGAATCTCCCCGATCTCTTGTACACCGCGAATTCATTTTGATTCAAGGTTTACCTTTGTGAAAAGTTTTGTGTACCCATCCTTTATGGGTTCCAAGTTTATTTTTGGTAACTTCGGATATCGGACCTCTAAATCCCTGGGGAACATGCGCACCGGTTACGCTTTCAACCCTCAAGGGCCGACGAGGCCTTTTTTGCACCTTTTAAAGCCACATGTATTAAAACCACGCCGCAGGCGATTGTATAATGATATGCATATTTTATGCAAAGAATATTTTGACTGATGTTTGTTCAAAGAAAATTATTTAGGAAGATTAAGCATTTAAGGGTTTGTTTGTTCATCTGCCACTTTCTATAAAAGTCATTATTATCCAACGAACTTCGTAGAATTTCATATCCATACTATCTTCCTCAACAGTACTTCGCCTTCATTATATTCGGTTTCTTTCTGACGAAGGTAACCGAATTTGCCAAGACAAACAAAATTTGTTCCTCGACTTTTCCCAATTTTATCACACAATTTTCTGGCTCTGTCAACATTGAGTCCACCATGTCTTTCGAGAGACAAAATACTTCCACAAACTAAGTCTCAGGAAGTTGTTGATTTTGATGAGTAAACTCAGCCCCTTATTGGTCAAGAGTCGAAGTTTCATCATGTGGGTATAATTAATAATATCTGTAACATGATCCCACATGGTTCACCCCTGTTTAGTGAGTTCAGGAATTTGAAGGGCAGTATATACAGAGTACTTAACGGAATCGAGATAATTATAATGTTACTTATTTTTAATTTACTATAGCAGGCAGAAAAGGAACAAAATACTTGAATGAAAAAAAAAATTCATTATAAAATACATATCAATGGACATTCGAACAATCCAATTTACCCCGACCCTACTTAAAATAAATTATAGTTTTATGTGCTACGTTTAAGGACCCTGATATCTAGTTACTTAAAAGTAAATAAGATAAGCTATTCTTAGCTGAATTAACCCAGAAAACTGTTTACCTGGAACTAATCAAAGGCTCGGGAGGGTCTTAAACTCAATAAATGTAGATAAGTTTTAAGGGTTGTGTACGTGCGTTTAGACGATGCAAATTGGACACTTGCGAGCGGAGTATCAACGTGGATCGGTTTGCTGTTACAAATAACGTTTTATTTTGATCTCTTGTAAGCATATGTATTGGAAATCGTCTTACTAAGTAAATAGTTAAATATTGACTACTCTTTTGTGGTATGTTGTTATCATAAATGATTTTGTAAAATGTATACGAAACCTTAAATTGATTTCTTGTAAAATAATTAAGATGTGTGTATGCAGAATTTGGGCTCTATATTTTGGTTCTATTTCTTGCGAAAAAAACCTGTCTGAGTTTTCAAATATATTTGAACACAAAACACGATCGATCAAATAATATTTAAATGCAAGAAACGAATCCAAAATAATTAATTTAAACTTTACAAGCAAAGCCACAGGAAGCACTTACACAAACAGACATCGTCGGATCAAGAATTCACTTTGCGACTTCTTCCCCCGAAATTCGCGCCTTAACTTGCAAAAACGTTTACACTAACGAAGAGAAAAGTTTTCTGTATCACATTGATATTCCAACGATACAAAAACTTGGACGAATGGCCGGGAGAAGTTATTCCACCGTGTTTTTCTGATATATTTTTTTGGAACTCAGCTCATGATTATTTGGTTCAAATGTACTTTAGGACGACTTAATGGATTTAGTATGTATATAACTTAAATAACAGTATTGTTTTTTTATTGAGGCTTTATAAATTTTTAAATATAAATAGTATTATTTGTTGGTGGTAAGAATAAATTAAGAGCGTTAGTTGTTATGAAATTTGGTTTTAACAGGTTCTCAAATCGAAATCAGAACGTAGAAAAATCTGTGTAAATTGAATTAAATGTTTTTAACATTTTTGACAGTATTTCGTTTATCTTTTTATCAGGAAAAAAATGGAAACTGGCATAAAAAACCAAACATCGAAAAATATAGAGAGCAGATAATTTTTAAAAGGACCAAAGAGTCATGTACTTAAAGATGAAAATGTAATAAAATCACTCCCTCAATACAATTTAATTGCGGGAATTGTTTCCGAACACGTTATCATCAAATAACCTCGGGAAAACTGGCGAGAACTCTCAACGCACTTACGTAAATGCAAATTGACGATCCATTTCGAAAATATAAAAAGCGCAGAAAATTTCAATCCAAAAAATTTAAAGGGAAAAATACTTGTACAAAGCCGTACTCATACTGCCACGAAAAGCAGCTTTGTGCAAAAAACAACGTAAAAACATCCACAAAAAGCGAACACCGACGAAAATGTCCAAGCCAATGTATTCCATTCCGCCCCACTAGTTATATTCTGATAAATGATTGTGGGTGATATACTGTTTTGTGGAAATTGTGCCTTTTTTGTTTCAACCTTTTCTGCTTTGTGTGACTACGCGATTCAGCCGGGTTATACGGGGTTACTAGTGATTTTAGTATGTTGGGGTCGAATTACGGTGTTGTTCGAAATCATTTTTATATTATCTAATCTGGCTTTTGTTTTGTGACTAAACTCAATGAAGCGGACATTATCTTTGATTTATGGGTACCTATTGCTTCAGAGAATTCGAATAAAGTATCACTTACGTGTGATTTACTGTTTTTAACCTTGTTTCATGATCTGTGGTAACGTTCGGTCTAGATGCGTTATATATTTCCCCTATTCTAGTCGTATTGCAGGTATAATTCCGTGCTTCCACGTGGCAGTGTCATTAGATTTATTATTTCAGGCGTGAATACTGGGGTATCAGCAATGCATTGTTGTATTCAAACACAACGGTATTTTAATGTTCTAAAAGTTTCCTAAATCTGTTTTATGACGCTTTAAGCCATAGGAGACTGCAGTTTTAAATCAAATACTGCTTCGCGTTAAGAATTCTATTTCATTATATTTTACCTTTAATCCAGAATCTGTTAACTGGAAACGAATCGTCCAATCTATAGAAACTAGTTCCTTCATTACATGCCTGGCTCGCAAGTCTCGGCGTTTAAATCGTTCGTATAACTTTAATACATTCTTGAGAGTTAAAACGACCAAGAAAGAAGCCCGCGGTTCTAAGTTGTGTTCAGGCACGCCACATCGATTCTCACGGAGCCGACAGTTCGCGTGTTTGTTGTCCATCGCGTTTTCCTCTGCAGGGGTCGGCCGTGTGATGAAAAGTGCATCAAACCATTATTCATTCAAAAGAAGTTTCTATTACCTTTTTTCGAGAATCTGGTTTTTGGGAAAATCGACCAAATAAAATGTTGTTTCACTCAAACAAGAGAAACTCGTGAATAATAGACTAATCTGGATGTTTTCCTATTTTTCATTTCTAGGAAAACTGTCGAAATATTCGTTCGTAGAGAATTTTATTGCACGTAGATCCCTGTGTCGTGGCTTTTTCAAATAAACGAAGACTTTAAGCCGTGCAGCTTCCAGTTTATATTTCACACAAAATAAAAATACACGTCTACCTACATGTTTCGTTGTTTTCGTTTGTAGTGTACATCAAAAGCACTCGTATCTGAACAAACCTTTAGTCTTTTGCACGCAAGCGACGCTTCTGCAATCGGCTAGCTTCGTGCACACTCGGCTAAATTCGATTTCCTATTTACACGGCATCGGAAAAACCATATAAACTTAAATTTACGAATGTTTGAGATACTGACGACGTTGTGACGTCATTTGCTCGCCTGTATTCACAAGTTCAGGGAGAAGTTTGTATGTAAACGTAAATTGGCCAATTGGATGTTAAATAGCGATATTTACATTTAGTTGGACGTTTATGCTTCGAATTCAAGTTGTTTGATGTGGTGATTGAGTTAGATTTGACTTTTAGAACTTAGTTGTTGTTGGCCCTGTAAAGGTTTTTGAATTATTTTCTGTTCAAGTAGATACTTATTGAACTTTTGAAAAATATTTACCAGTGTACGTCTTTTCAATATTTAATATTAGCATCGTGAATTACTAACAATAATAATTTATAAAACAAAGGAGATTGCCCGTTTTGTAAGGGGAGTTGGGTCCCAGTGAAAAATGTTTGTGCCCTGAAGATTTTTATTTTAACTAATAGGAAAAACATTGCATTTTCATAATCAGAAACCTTTTTTCATTTATTCACCCTGGTTCAAGAGATATCATTATTTTTCTGTTTTAAGAATATAGGTTATAATTAGAAATTGACATGGACTATAGATCACTATGAGCATAGAAATATGTACTGTAAATAGCAGTACCATGGAATTATGTCTCTATTTATGCATAAAGTAACGGAATTGTTATAATTGTTAATAACTAAGTAAATACGGAATTCAAAACTCAACGTATTATACAAAGCAATCACGAACACACAACGAACGAACGTCAAAGTGATGTGACATGCGCAAGTAAATGTTGCCAGAGCAATTATATTTAATCATTAATAAATCGATATAAGTTTTTAAATTACGTAAGGCTTTTATATTAATTTAAAATCGCTCTTATGAACATCTGTTCAACAATATAGACTTATCATGAATATAGTTAGAATAATAATTAAAAATTATTGTATTTTTTTATTTTTAATAACTGTTTTGTTTTGATATCGATTACTCTATTGATTAAAATACGTAATTTTCAATAGTTATTTGATATCTGGCAACTTTTTTTGTTTACCAATCAAACGGATGTCGACGTTATGTTTAATTATTAATTCATTTTAACTATATTCCCAGGGTGAAAGAAATTGTATAAAAAATAATTTGGAAACAAAAAAATAAACAATATTTTTAGGTTATTATTCCATTCAGGCACACGATACCACAAAAGGGACCTGCCCCGTGGCAATCTCCTTTAGAACGTATTGACAACCAAGCTATTGTTAACGATCTATCAGCTTGAACTACCAAAGAAAAACATAGCTGGAAACTTTATAACCATACGGCCGAATCTCTCTGACAAAGACTAGTAATCTCCACAACCAAAACATCAACCATCATCGACTGTCATACAAATACACTCCCACACAAACTCCACCCAATACAAGAAACCACATATGTACTCCATTCTTTCGTACCATCAGTCATGCGCGTCTGCTGTTGACTCCGCCATCAATTAAATGCGAGCGATTTGTCAATTAATACCCGTCAGGGAACAAAGAAGGCTATTGTAATTGCAAGATGTGTGGAGAGTCCTTATATTAATGAATCTTGAGACTGGACTGTGCTTCCTATGCTGATGGATGATTCAAGTGGGCTGACGAATTAGAGATTAAGATTAGTTGTTTTGGATGTAGGGTAGGTAGGTTGTTTTTGGCTTTTTGTGTCGATTACAACTGTGCTAGGTAAGCTTTAGATTATATAGCCTTTGTGCCTCAAGATAGCGGCAGCTTGTTTTGGATAAAAAAGTAGCGACATAGAAGTCAATTTTTAAACGGAATTATTTGTGAATTTTTATTTCTGGTACTCATCAGTGGTTTAGTAAATGATCCATTGTGGTTAAATGTTATAATTATATTAAATTGTCACCAAAAATACAAAATGTTTTAGGAAAAATATTTATATTTTGATAATGCAAAATAAATTTACATGGGATCCAGCACATGGACGGATCGTGGAAGGACTTGGGGAGGTTTTTGCCCAGCAATGGGACAGGCTACGGGTAAAAAATAAATTGAGCAGCATTACCATACACTTGTATTTATCTTGGCACAAGGATTTCTAAAACACGTGCCAGGTCAGTGAACAGACACCTCTGGCTCCTGACTCGTACGATTGGATTTAAGATTGAGGCCAATCTTTCGACAAGTCTCCAGTGGAAACCCATTCATCCAAACCAAGGGGTAAAAGGTTACGAACAAATAAAATTTCAGAATGAATGCATTAATATTATCGAATCAAATTTTTATGGTAGGTGGAAAGGAAAGAAAATCAAGTGTTGAAATAATGTGGATACAGGTATTCGGATCAAGTATGTATTCCACATAAAAATGTCTTTTCGATTTGTCACTGCATAGAAGATTTTTTAGGGTTTATTTCATTGAAAAGTGTACATTTATTCTATGTGATTGTTACCTCTAAAATTTTAAAAAGTACGTATAATTGCGTTAAAAAATACATGGATGTAGCTGATACTCGGGATTTACTTTCGAATAACCAACTTCGCCGCTGATGAAACCGCGGATAGAAGGTGGTATTATCAATAAAGCCACACACAATCACTTAACGTACTTTGAATATTTTCATTATTTCCATAACTAACATAGTTCCATAATGAACCTTCTATTTAACAAGATAGAGGCGTTTGAAGACCAGTTGATTCGTTAGAGCAAGTCCTGGGGATTTGCTACAGCATAGATTATGCGTCCTGTTGCTAACGGACAACTTTGCCTAGAGATCTCAGTTAGTTGAACAGGTTTAAGTAATCAGCGAGTTTTAGTTTTCGTACAAATTATACTATTATTGTTTAGCTTAGAGCGATAATATTGTTGTTCTTGGCTTGGTGAAGGTTACGGAAAGTACTATTAAAGATATGCCATATTGATGAAGTTAAAAACACGTCTTTATGTTTTTTATGTCACTTTTAGCTGTTAAGCAAAACCTTATAAAGTGTAAGTACGTGGATACTAAGAATTTTACTGTG
Organism: Chrysodeixis includens; assembly: GCA_941860345.1. Classification (NCBI taxonomy): domain Eukaryota; kingdom Metazoa; phylum Arthropoda; class Insecta; order Lepidoptera; family Noctuidae; genus Chrysodeixis; species Chrysodeixis includens. Next base: position 10,373,048 of record OW796106.1, on the reverse strand, counting down.
CTATCTTTTATAAGGCGGATTCATAATTATTATACATAATAGATCATGATTAAAGACTTTGGTTGCGTCTTCAAAATTCTTACATAGTGAAAACTAATAAATTCATTAAACTATGTTAGTATGTAACATATTCCACATCTTCGTTACCTATATTATCTCAGCGTCCTAACAAGACGCATTATACGCCGCCTGGAGGTAGGTAGTACTGTTGAATCAGCTGTGCCGACTCTCTTGCATTCATAGAAATCGGGATTAGACGCAGCTTCATTAACTAACTTGCACGAGCTTGTAGTTAGATGTTACTCACGAGTATTCTCTGTTATGTCCTCTGCTTTGTTTTAACGAGACTGTTTTTGTTGAATTATATTCTTGAATTTATTCTCGACGGAAAGGTTTTTATTTTCAACCGACTTCAAAAACTAGAAGGGTCTCAATTAGTCGTCATCTTTTGTTTTTTTTTTGTAATAGTAAATTTATCATCAATTCGTCGCTTCAAGTCCTAGTTATTCTTGCTCCGGGTGAAGGCAAGCCATATGTGCCATACTATTTTGTTTAATTATCGATACTTGTCGATATGAATTCATTGATATTTAAGATTGATAGCTCGATTTTAAGCAAAGATTATAATTACATAATGAAACACAAAAATAGTGTTACAAGTACGACCATCAAAAGTATGTAGGTGTATCTTTCAATACATTTTTTTTTCTTTAGAGAGGATCTAATAAAAAAATACAGATCAAAGAAATAATTAAGAGCTTAGTGTGATATTAAAACGTACTCATTCATCTAAATGCCAAATGTTAAACGAATTCGGTTGTTCATAGTATTGTTTATAACGTTGACTGTTATTTCGGTAAACATCAGAGAACATTAAATGTTCTGTTTTGCTTTGCTAATTACGTTTAAAGGTCACAACCTTTTGACTTCAGTAATCTTAGAGAGTATTGTTGAGATCCAGTTTTCAGGGGTCTTATTTAAGTTGCTATAATTATAATAATATGTATGTATTAGACAAGTCTTTCCAGCTTCAGTGGAACCATTTGTTTTTCGATAGATATGATTGTTTGCATACTTTTATCTATATTAAAAAAAAAACGACTCGATCGTATCGCACATGCACAAACACACCTAGACTCAGAACAGCTATTTGTGGATCGCACAAATTCTTCAAAATGATAATTGGCGTGGTGACCTATACCACTCGGCTATCTGTGCAGTCAATATGGTGACAATGTATTGAGTAAAAGCATCTCTTAGCACCTGATTGGTATGAAATTTTGCATATATGGTAATAGTATAATATAAAGGTACTTATAAGCTAAGGAGCCTAAAAGCGGTCGGAAACAAATTGACCTGGTTTATATTAAAGATTCTTAATTGTAAGGACTTCAATAAAATAGTGGTAATTTCCCAAATAAAACAAAAGTGTAATTTAGGTAATGCGACATCAGGCAATATTTAGGCCTTTTAAAAAGACTAAGGTTGCTAGATTCCGCATTCTTATACCAAAATTTGTGATGACGTCATCACCTATTGACCTTGAAGAATTCAGCATTCCACATAACGTAGTTAAATCGAGAATAGTCCACTAGAACACGTTCGGTTTGAAGGTTAATCTGTTGGTTAAACCTAAAGATTTCGATATATTTTCTTGAATTTTCGATACTATCTTCAATTAAAAGTCTGCATAATTATGCCTATTTGTCTAAAAATATGTAGGTAGATGACACCTCTTTGTACATATTAATCCGTTAATTTCTATTCCTTGATCTAGTTGTTAGATCCTTTCAAAGTTTCATAACCATTTGAAAATTGTCCTAGAAAAGTATCAAGGGCAAACACAAAAACAACAGTGATTAATTTTTATTGATGTGCATAATATATTAACCATGTTTAGGTTTCAATAAAATTTGTTTTACAAAGTAATTTTAGAAGCCTGCGGTCGAGCGAATCAATCAAGCTTTTTATTGCATTCAACAAAACACAAATTATTCTATCGGAAAAATAAATTAAATTACCAGTATCAGGGCAGAAACAATTATTTCCTCTCGTGACCACATTGGTTACAGTTGTGTGGCAGCCGAACGATCACTGCCTATCATTGGTACCACCAGCACCACATTTCCAATGCAAAAATGGTGACTGACTGATTGAATCTGGTTGCAAGTAAAACTGGCGTTTTTATTGAAAATATTTTTTCTGGCTTCGTTCATGTTCAAATTAGCAGTCAAATTAAGCTTACGTCTTTCTTGGTATTTCAGCAATTACGAGTGTGTAAGAAATGTTATCTAATTTCATTAGTGATTACGTAGCAATGGAAAGACAGTTAAGGAGGCTTTTTTAGATTGCCTTGCCGTATACGAAATAATATACCAAAACAGTAAAAAAAATCAGTTCCATCAGTCCTACATTCGGTATAAATAATAAGTTCCACATTACCACTTTACAAATCTTTTATTTTATATCTTCTCTTTGTGAGATCATTTTTTTAAGATATTGTTCGAAAAAAATGGGTTGTTACGTGGTGGGCTCTCAACCGTGATAAGTGTTACTTAGGCAATAGGCCGCCTGAGGAAGGCAAACGAGTAGTGACGGGAATTTCTTAGTATATTTTTTATTTTAAGGTGTTTAGTATAATAGAATTCAATGAACAATAAGGAGCCTAGTGTTGTTCGATGTTACAGTTTTGCTTGAGAGATGCACTTTTTAATCTGTTAATATTAGTTGTTGAAATAAATTTGAGCATGCAAACAATTGATGATACTTTAAATAAGGTATTTAATCTTAATCACATTTTGTAGGTTATTTGATCCCGGTTTAAATTTCCAAACAATTAAAAGCATAGAAACTCATAGAGGTTTGTAAGTAGGCACGCGTAGTTAAAGAATTCGGGTATCGGAAACTCGCGCACGAACTAACTTCGCTGGCCATTCCCACACCCCTAACAGTAAATTACAACAGAATCGCTTTTCTCAGTCAACTTGAACGGCGCACTAAACAGGCCGTTTTAGATTTCAATAACACCAGAACTGGGCCAAGGACGCCACTGATCCCACACACACATGCATAATATTTTGTTATTTTTATTAAGCTCACTCGTATGTGAACTCATGTATAATGCATCCAGACTTTGGCTATTATTCATCGTTATGATCCAAACTTTTGCTTGTGATATTAAAGATTCGCAGACTTTATTGGATTACGTAGTCTGCTTCTGTTTTTGCTTATTTATGTGTATGTGCTTTTTGTTAACAACTCTACTGTATAGGATGGCGCAGTGGAAGCGACGGGCAATAAGATATTCTTGGATGTTTAGGCATTGTATCGGTCGGTAAATTATGTTGAATCTGTATATTGGTAGCATTGTTCAATAAATGTTGTAGAAGTGTTATGGATAGTTTATAACATAGATATAAAATCACTATCATGAACGTACAAAATAAAACAAAAATAAAATCTCGAATAAAAATAATGTCGATACGGGAAACACGTATTATTGAAAAACTCTAGGTTTCAATTTTCATTACGTTCTGTATGAGCCCCACAAGTGTCGTAAATGGACGGGCTCTAGCGAGACATTTGAAAACTACAACATTGTCGGTACTACAAGCTCCAATGTCGTTAAGGAAACTGCCACATAATGCCACGCGGTAACAACAAGCGGACATTAGTTGAAATTCAAACACGTAATGATTCCTACCTGGAATGGCGTACACGATAAAATTCAACATAAAAATTCTAAACGTTCACCAAACTTAAAACACGATAAACAGAAGGGACAGAATCGTTTTCGTTCACCTCACAATAAAAATATCATAGGACCGTCGGAATGGTCCACCTATATAAAATAAACAATGTCTGTAAAGAAGTAAAAAGGTATGAGGAGATATTTAGGTTTCACGTCGAAAGTTTATGGGGTAATATAGTTATTTCTTATGATTGCGAGTGAAATTGCCTTTTTGGGAACGGTTAGTTTCTGTGCGCGGTTTTTTTTTCTATCTTTCTTTTTCCCCAATTATTTTTTTGGGCCACGGCAAGAAGTTATTTCATAGAAATAATTCAGGGGCTCATGAAGGCTCTCGGGAGTTACGGACAATTCTATCAAGAAAGGGACACGGGCTCAAAATGATTTTTTGTGGAAACTAGCCGGTTATCGTTTTACTTTATCGCTGTGCTGTTGCGATGCTCCTACAAGCTTCTGCTCTCCTGGTATTTGGAGACCGAGCTTGGCTTACTGCTTAAAATATAATTTGGTCGATTGAATTTTTCTATTTCGGTTCGATTACATCAATAAAGGTTTCGATTGACCCAGATAGAATAGAATCTAAAATAATTTTGTAAAGCGACCTTTGTTTCAACAAAGATAAAAAATGAAATCCTTCCAATGATCAGACATTACCAACATTCATAGTAAATGTGGATCAAAACAGTTAATATTAATAATTTATCAATGAATTTAAAACCTCAAATCAACAATTTAGTCAGTGATGTAACTTAAACCGACAAATACTAATCCTATTCCTATCAACACAACGCAGAGATACTCAACACGCCGCGGTCAGATACTTCCAGATAATGATTTCAAACTCATCGGTTTCACATAGCCATAATAAATGCAAACTGACTGTTGGGACTGACAGTTGTGACGTCTATCGGTGTAGATCTGTGTCCATACTTTTAATTCATAAAAAATAATAAACACTTGTTTCGGCTCAGTGACTTTATTTATTGTGAACACAGTGAAACATACAGTGACATATATTAAAGTTGTTAATAAAAACAGTGCTTAAGGTTCCAAACTATACAAAACAGTACTTAAAGTGACTTTGCGTAATTGAGTTCCACCCTCTATTTTTAATAAGTGTCGGATATTCTCGTCTCTCTTGACTTGACAGACCGACAGCATAGACAGAGGGCTGATATTCTCGTTATCTGTCATCGATCGACATCGAGTCAACAGCGCCATCTAGCGTGTGAACGGCGAATCACCTCAGACGCAAGTTACCTATTTGCCTACCATCATGCCTGGTGTCAATTGCCACGGTTGTGGTCGCTTTATGGTACCGGCAGAGGGCGCTAAATGTGGTAAATGCAAAATGATGTACCACAGAGGGTGCGTAGGAGTTGGAGCAAAAAGCGTTGTCCCTGCAGGCTGGCGCTGCCCAGAGTGTAAGAAGAACCTGTTAAGGGACAATAGGGCGGATACTCCAGTCAGAGGTCTTGCGGAAAGCCCTCCCTGTGCTAGCAGCAGCACGGTAGAACATACCAGCGTGGTGCCGAGTTCACCCAACACCAGGACTGTTAGTTGTTCCAGCCCTTTACCTGAGACCGTCGGGCAACAATCTGCGAGTCTATCGTCTGTTCCCCCTGCGCCGCAAGCTAATAATGCTGTTGTTACAGAGACACGGGAAATCGCTCAAACTGCTGGCTCCGATTTGACTCTAGTGGAGGAGTTGAGGGCGATGCGTGCTGACCTTCTGGAGTTCCGCAGCAAGATGCTGGAGGAGATGATGGATCTTAAATTATCCATGCAGAGCTGCAATACCCGTATTGACGGCCTGGAGGCCAGAATTAATGCACTGGAACAGCGGCGGGAGACCTCCCCTTCCACACATTCATCCGTGGAGGGGATTGTGGAAGAATTAAGGAGGGAACTGAACGACAGGGACCAAGACCTTCTCGGTAATGACATCGAAATCTCAAATATTCCCGAGAGCACAGCTGACAACCCGGTTCACATTGCCAAGGTAATAGGCCTCAAGTTGGGGGTCACGCTGGAGGAACGTGACATCGTCAGTGCGGAGCGGGTGGGCGGTAGGCAGCTCAACGCCACAAGCTCTGCCGGTCCGGCGGTGCCGCGGCCGCGCGCCATAGTGGTGCGCCTGGCGCGGCGCGATGTGCGCGACCAGCTGCTGGCGAGTGCGCGCGTGCGCCGGGGCGCGACGACTGCTGACCTAGACATGTCTGGCCCGCCGCAGCGTTTCTTCCTTAACGAGCGCCTCACTAGAACTAATCGTCGGTTGTTTCGGAAGGCGCGAGACGCTGCTAGCCTCTTCAGCTGGAGGTTTGTTTGGACGAAGCGAGGCCGCATACTGGCTAGGAAGGGCCCGGGTGACTCCACCCAAAGAATCCGCACCGACGAGGACATTGCCGAGATTATTGGATCTGTCAATGAAACCACTTAATTACTGTCTGTTTTTATTATTTTTGTCATTGTGTATGTCTAGCATTCATGAGTGGGGGAATATGCGTCACACTCTATTCTATCAGGGGGTTATCATATTTTGCTTGTTTGATGAGTCAAAATGGGTTCAAATCTATTTAACTATATTATATAAACACGTTAAATCTTACACGAACATTTCAGAAAAAATATTATTATACACATTACATAAAGAAGCTATACACATTATTTATCAAAGCTATATACACAAACAATATCTACAAAAACTATATATATTTTATACAATAGCTATATACATTATACACAAAAAACTATATACAGTACAAACAAAATCTATATACATAATTAAATTTACAGTACATAACAAATTCAAATGACTCCAACTAAATACATTAAGTTTGGTTTGTTAAACGCAGGTTCACTGGGGACTAATCAAGATCAATTTCTGATAGCCATGGGCAACTACTCCGTGGATATAATGGCTGTCAACGAAACTTGGTTGCGCAAGGGTGAGGAAGACCGCGCGCCTAGTGTGCCTGGGTATAGACTTAAACACATACCGCGTCCCACGACTGTCCGTGGTGGGCGAGGCGGTGGGGTCGCATTTTATCTTAAAAATGGAATCACTGCGCGCATCAGACCTCATCCTGAGCACAGTAATGTGGAACAGCTCTGGCTGAACCTCAATGTCAATAAAAAAAAACTACTTATTGGCACTGCTTATCGTCCACCATGGCTAGAGTTACATACTTTTCTGGACGCCTTGACTGACAGCATTAGTGGGTTGGCACCTTATGATCATCTGATTCTGTTGGGGGACTTTAACGTGAATATGTTAGATGTTGATAGCACAAAAACGAAAGAACTTACGGAGTTTCTCAATCACTTGAATATCCAACAGCTAGTGCAAACACCCACACACTATGTGGGAGACAGTAGTTCGCTAATTGATGTTGTCTGCACAGATGCTCCTACTCGTAACGTCATTGTGAATCATATTAGTGAGCTTAGCCATCACTCGTTTATCACATGCGAGACAATTTTTAAAAAGCCTACGATCAAACCCAGGTCGGTTGTATTTCGTCCGCTCAAAAACATACTGGAGGACTACTTCATAATGGATTTGGGGAATATACCATGGTCATCGGTTGGTGACATGAGTAATGTTAATGATATGGTGCTAACATTTAACTTCTTTTTGAATCAGCTTTTTGATCTCCATGCTCCTCTCAAAAGTATGACCTTTAAAACCCGTCCCACTCCGTGGATAACTGATAATGTTAGGCTAATATCGAAGATGAGAGATGAGGCAAGGGCACGGTTTCGCAAAACTAAGTTACCAGGACATAAGCAATATTATCTTCAACTCAAGCATCAAGCTATTACGGCCCTGGCTAGCGAGAAGAAATCATATTTCACAAAGAGCATCAATGACCATGTTAAGGACCCTAAACTGTTATGGCGCAACCTAAAGTCTGATGTGCTGCCAGATCACGCGCAAAGATTACTACCAGGACATTTCAACAACCCAGATGAAATTAATGCTGCGTTCCTGGATGTGCCGGGCAACTGTCATCTAAATGTGTCACAACAGTCCTACTTTGAGACACATAGCTTTGGTGATGCCACATTCAGTCTTACAACGACCAACGCCGAGGCTGTTCTTAAGATAATTAAGAGCCTGGGATCTAATGCACAAGGTATCGACTGTATCAGCCTTGATATGATTTCCCTTGCTTTGCCCAATGCCTTGCAAGCCATTACGGATATAATTAACTGTTCTATTACCACGAATACATTCCCTGAACTATGGCGATGCGCTATCGTCCGACCTATATCCAAAAATAATAATCCAGTCAGTACAAAGGACTTGAGACCTATTAGTATTCTGCCTTGCCTCTCCAAGATTCTAGAACGGGTAGTCTACTCCCAAGTAGTAAATTTTCTGGAGGCAAATAAAATTCTTCCAGATTTGCAATCAGGATTTAGACAGGGTAGGGGTACTGCAACGGCTTTGGCTGATGTTGTAGGGAATATTCTTGAAGCGCGCGATAGGGGGGAGGGTACAATCCTGGCATTGCTAGATTTTTCCCGCGCTTTTGACGCAATCAACACCACTCTATTGTTGTCCAATTTGGCTTTCTACGGCTTTGACCATGATGCAGTTGAGTGGTTTAGAAGCTACCTTTCCGATCGATCTCAGTTAGTGGAATTGCACAGAGAGGATGGGTCAAGGGTGTCATCCGCCCCCCTCCGCGTGTCGAGGGGCGTTCCTCAAGGCTCGATTTTGGGGCCCCTGTTGTACATACTGTACAGTGCAGATATCACAAAGTCGTTCATTCACTGTAATTTCCATATGTACGCCGATGATATACAATTGTACATCTCTTTCAAGGCTGATGAAACATCTGTGGCTGTGCAAAAAATCAACGAAGATTTGCAGAGAGTGGTTGAATGGTCTGAAGTGAACTCTCTGGTACTTAACCCCCTTAAATCAAAGTTTATGGTTCTGGGTTCTAGGAACCAAGTGCGTACAATCTTGACCACTAATCCTGCGTTGACAGTCATGGGCAAGAGCATTGAGAGAGTAGAGCTAGTATGTAATCTGGGTTTAACTATGGACCCCGATTTAAGGTTTGAGGCCCATATCAATAATGTTCTGCGTAACTGTTTTTATAGACTGAAGGTTCTGTATGGAATACGAAAGTACCTGTCCATCCCATTGCGCAAACAACTCGTTGACAGTCTTATTCTGTCTAGGCTAAACTATTGTGATATAGTGTATGGACCATGCCTTCTTTCTAGGACAGAACACGTTATACAGCGTATTCAAAATGCCTGTGTTCGGTTCTGCACAAACATTCCTCGAAGAAGCCATGTGACTCCATACATAAATGATCTGGATCTATTAAAGATGGCAGCCAGGAGGAGGCTGCACTTGGCCAATTTGCTTTTTGGAGTTATTGATTCAAAAAAACCAGAATACCTATATAGCAAGTTGACCTGGAAACCCATCCGTTCAGATCATGGTCTCCGGTCCGTGGTATGCCCTCTGGTGGCACCAATGCATCGTACCATAGCATTCCGAGGTTGTTTCAAGTTTGCTGCCACACGCTGTTGGAATGATATCCCTCCACCATTGCGACGCCTGAAATCAAAGTTACCATTTAAATACCTACTTAAAAAGCTTTTATTAAGGGAACAAACTGGCTGATATGAATGGTAACTGTTTGTATTGCACTTACCTTCGGGGTCATGGCGTACATGCGCTGGTGCAGGGATTTCCTGAGGCGTGGGATGCATTGGAGGCACACTTGTAGCAGAAGCGTGGCTCCTGATCGCTGAGCAATGTTGGAGGAGGGGCTGTGTCGGCTCATATTGCTCCAAATAACCCTCATCTGTGTTCTTTGTTATGTCCTCATATATTTTTATGTACCTGTGATATCAATTCATTACGATTTTAATGTTGAATCTAAATTTAATTAAATCATTATTATTCCTTACTTTTTATATTCCCTAATTTTAACTAAAATGTTGTTTTTTAATTAAAGTTGAATGCTGCTTACTACGTACTATTCGCAATCCAAGTGTAACTTCTACTCACCCATCGTCTTGACAAAGCATATTTTATAACACCTCGCACGATCTCAAACTGGGATAAGATACAACTTAGTCACTCGTTGCTCAAAATACTTATCTCGTATGATACACACACACTATACAATATTTTGAAAAGCATATTACCCTCTGATTAAAAGTACGAAAGCGTCGGTCGCCATTAAAAACACATTTTTATTTTCAGTAGCAGTATCTAGTTGAAATAGTTTTTGACAGATGCTTAAGTTACAGCACTGACCTCTATGGTTTACCATACCATAGATAATTAATGGCGCGACCACATGTATTTTAATCATTGGAGTTATAATTATATTATTTTTATAGTATTTATATTTATATTCATTGTGCAAATAGCTTCACAGAAACACTATTTATTTAATATACATTTAAACACTATTTATTTAACACACATTATAATCACCCGTTGGACGCCACAACGTTAGTTTCGGCTGTCGCTGAAAATCAGCGCTGGGACTTTGTCTCGCACGGGGTCGCAGCATCATGCTGAGCGAGGGCCGTATTGCGTGATTGTGACGCATACTACCCCCTCATGTTTGTTTTCTTTCTATTTTAGCCCTTTTTTTGTTTTATTTATTATATTGATTGTTATGTACTTATGTATGCGTCCTCAATTACGCAATTAAATGTATTTTCTTTCTTTCTTTCTTTCTTTCAAACGCGTGTAAAACGAGATATTTCTATTGAACAATTATTACTAATGGATTGCGGTTTAGTGGTCGACACTCACAGCGGTGCAGTGTGTCGTTAATTATTATATCACACGTTAATACGTCACAATTAAATGTCGGTTTTGAACGATTTGCTAGTGTCGAAATTGTCGAATATAATAATCAGATTGTAATGAATTGACTTTCAATTTTGCGCGGATTGATGAATTTTAATTATCACTTCCCATATAAAATATGTTTAGGTATATGTGAAGTGAATAAAACTACGTTCTTGACGTCTTAGTACTTCATTTACATCTATTTTTACCAACATCGACTTCAACTTAACAAATAAGGTTTGCTGTACTGACGAAACTTTGAAACTCCATATGAATGGTTAGGTTATATAAATTTGTTTCTCCCTTCTTCTATTTGTTCAAAATATAACCTATTTCAACCTCCTTTTAAACCTCTCTTTTCTCGAACTCATTTGTCGTAGTTATGTTATGGCCAGTTACTAAGGTAAATGGGGTAACATTACGTGGAGTAGTGCATTGATGATGTCACAACGAGAATGATTTCCCTAAGGATAGGGAACAGACCTTTGTTTGTAATTTATAGTTGGGAAGCGCGTGAGTAGTTTTCTTATTGTCTTTAGAAATGATTAATTGGGCGTCTATATTAGCTGTCTGTTAGTATTCAGAATAATAAAGCTATTTAGAACTATTAAATCGTATTAATCAGTTTTTAATAATTAATTATTTTTTGTAAATTAATAGAAACATATTAGGTCTATACAGTGATTGATATTCTGAGTCACCATAAACATAGTGTGGTGATCAGATAGACCAGCAGATCAGAAAGCTAAATTCAGTAAGCCTGAAAGACAGCCCCAAAGTTACTATATAGAGGACTAGAATGAATAATAATGAGTTCCTATATTCTATAACTTTAGTATGTTTTATTATGTGTACTAATCACACTGTATTCTATCGTCAAAGAGTCACTGGTTCTTTGCAAGAACTTGACATAACATTTTTTAATGTAGAAAATTCAAGAAAAATCAAAAGTTTTGAGCCTTTAACTTTTCTTTCAGCGACTTGGTTTTCTCGAAGACTTGTTTCCTGATTGATGGGGTGTCAATCAACGCACTGATGTGACAAATATTAAGAGATACTTAAAATTTCGCATTTAAGAATCTCGTGGGCTGATTTATTTTCTTAGCTGATAATAATGGGTTGTAGTCTTGTTGTTTCCTATCATTATGGCACCACACTAGTTATGTTAGATTTGTAGATATTCGGTAGGCATAAATTCTGATCTTAATCATTATTATCAAAGATATTTAATGGCTTTGTCAGACAAAAAGGGCACTTTCCATGTAGAACTAGAAATAGAACTAATATTCATAATCGTGTGTCCATTGCAAATTGACGATTTTTAAATATCTCATTTGAATCATCTCGCAAGCATTCAGATAAGATCACCTTTCACTCATCCACAGACACATCTGGTCTGGAGGCCATGGTTTATTTTTTATACATTATAGTAATACTTACATTTTGAACAATATCTAATGTATTTTTCTTCTTTCCAGGTAAGTCTCGATCTGTCGATGACGCAACCAAGGAGGACCCATGTCTTACTGGTAGGCCTCATGTAATACTAGCTTAAATGTTCTTAATTTGCTCTATTTTGTGAAGCATGCTGTGTGTAAATGTATACAGAAACGTCTCGTCGTACAAAGTGATGCTTAAGAGGCTTCAAGACGATACTCATACATACATATATACATAAACGTCACGCCTCTTTCCCTTCCTCATCCTTCCTCCCTTCATCCACACTCATCAATCGCTTCATACACGCCCGTCGGTTTAGGGTACTCCTGACCTGACCCTTTTTTAGGACTTTCCCTATTTGGTCATGGAACGTCTGTCGTGGTCTTCCCCTCCCAACAACTCCATTCAAGCTACACTCATATATCTGTTTCGTTAGTCTTCTTTCATTCATCCTCTCAACATGCCCAAACCATTTAAGCATCCCTTTCTCAATCCTTGTGACTACATCTTCTTTCACGATACTCACCATCTGATAATATTTATTGGAAAAAACTTAAATATAAGTCATTCATTTTTGTCCATTAAATTTAAAATTTCGATCTCCGACAAATAAATACCATGTAAAGAATGAAAAATAAGTAAACAAAAGTTGCCCCTGACTAAAAAGTATTTAATTTTAAAATAACAATTCCTTGCCTACATAATATGAACGTGGCTACTCAACTATAATTGCTTTATCATTTTTTCTTGTTTTACTACAGAACGGTCAACGCCCTTAACACAACCAAGACACCAAAAGAGAATCCATCTTAATTTAAAAACAAAACATGCAGTCTTGAATAAATAATACCCCTGTAACGTGCCAGAGAAATTCTATTTATTATTACACTTTCTTTAACAAACAAACACAAGCGTCCAAGAAAATATCATTAAATAAACACTCCGCATTTCTTAATGGCATATTCATAATGAAACTTGCCAAGCAATTTCGAATTAGCAACTCTTAAGCTATATTGTAATTATTAATTCCTTTAAAAGTTTGGAAAACCACTTTAGGAATCATGGCTCTCATAGGTATGGTCCATCTTTCGAGTTATGGGCTAATTAGAAGCTAGCTTTTCAGTGGGGTTTTAATAAGTAATAGGTACTACTCCACTACGCCCCCGGTTTTTTGAGCCGCTGCTTACACCGACACGTTGCAACGTAAAAACGTATACACATAAAAATGTGTTTAAACTTTCGTGGTAACATGATTTTGTGTTTTTAATTGACTCAATTAATGTCTTTTTCATTCGCCTTGTCCCTTGATTAAGTGAACCTTGGATTTACAATGAAGTTTAGATAGCTTTAATTAGCAATAAGAGTCAGCATTGTTTTGATTTGACTATTTTATTTTCTTTATAAGCATCAAATAAATTCGTTATTTTTTTTAAAGTGTTTCCCCATGGGTCTAGTTTTAACACAACATTAACGTATAACGCTATATAATAATGACGCATAATTTTGCCTTTAGATGTGATTCAGTGAAACACGAGCGATTTACAAGACATTCGAACGTGACCTACATTGTAGTGCCAATAAATAAATTCCCACGTTCGAAACGGTGTGAGGCAGGATACTTTAATATGAATCGAGCCTAAACAACGACCTTTTAATAAAACAGCAACACAGCGATAGCTTGACTCATGAAATTTATATTAACGCCCGAGATTGTCCCGCTATGTTGCCTATACAAGGTTTTTTTTTGCTTTTAGCAAGCTCGCACAAATAGAATGCTTAGTAGGTTAAATTAAATTTTGTTACTCCTTTGGTTTATGATTGCCTGGTACCTGTATGAATGACATGTACGTAAGTCTGTAAATAAAGATTGTACATTGTATTTTAGTTTAAGGTCACTAAATGTAAAGGTTTTCTTAACTTTGTTTCTTAAAATACTTTGGTTCTTCTCTTTTATGGTAACCTGGTACTTTTGGCAGCGTAAACAGGAATCAAACTAAAATCTTCGCGCAGACCTGGTTTGCGAATAGGCTGCGCGTACCCTTTTCTTTAAACAAGAATCATAAGGAACCATGAAGAAATTCAACAAACTTTTTATCCAAAACATAGAGTTTTCTTACAGGTCTATTTTATTGACCTATATTTGACGCTTATAGTAGTTGTGATTCGATTTGCATATGCAATTTACGCTTTAGTTACACATTTAAACAGATTATTACGATGACTGAGAGCCCCCAGTCATATGATTTTAATAGTTTGTGATGATTTTTATATTTTAAACAAGTTTTTGAGATCCAAAGTCAATCAAAAAAAAATCAAAAATCAAAAAAGGGTTATCTCAGTTCATTTGGTGGAGCTTCGCAAGTCTCTTGGCATTGGGCTCACACACACGACTTGTTGACTTTGGTCTCTAGTGATACATGCCTATGTAGGTACAATCCTCTACGATTATGTTAGTAGGTGATTGATAACTAAAATATTCGAGTGTAGGTTGACTTTCGCTGCTTCGTGAACTAAAGTTCATTATAACTAGTATATCTGTTTAAAATCTGATTGTACTATGAATCTGTAACTTTTACTATCACATAGCCAAAAAACAAACCTATTCAATCAAAGAAATTACGAACAATGACAAAAATCTTCTTATACGTAACGAAAACAAATCTGTTTTGTTATTTTACTTAAGATTGTTGACAAAAGTCTGGTATGTCATGGGAACGGTTCATCAATCAATATTGTCAAACGAACCTGATCAACGTAACTAACTGATGTTTCTGGGTCCCCATAAATCAAACGAGAGCTTGCTTTAATTTAATCCATTAAGCGATTCCCTTTGTTAATGTCCGAATGATTGTTTGATCTGAAATAAATTGTGTAAATAACACGAAACTGTGGGTATTGGATAGTTTATAAAGGTTGTATTTGTTTAAAAGATAGTGTCGTTATTTACTTTGGAAAACAGTTTATTACATTAAAGCAATTTAATTTAAAACTTGCCACTTAATTTTGTCAAAGTTCGTAAGATTCATTTTCGTTTTAGTCGTATACTTATTATTGCTCGTGACTACTGTAAGCAATAAAGATTAAAGATTCCTAATCAATTTCTATGATTCTGACGTAATGCATCTATTAAGCGTTGTAAAAAACATCAATTTAGTTCTGTAGATTGCAATAAATTCCATTTCAAAAACTAATTACAACACTCCAAAACATCACGCGTAACAATAACGTTGACTGATGTCAAAACTTTCCGCCATCCAGTGAAACAAATCCAATCATCTTCACGCCATTTCACACACAAGATAATAATAGGAACAACGTAAAAACTACTATAAAACGTCAATATAAGGTATCAACTCTCTCTTGTACTTCTCAACTAACTAACTTTCGTTATATTTTGCTCCGTGCCATCGTTACGAGGGATCGTGACTCCGCTGATTAATTCATTCTGAGTAAGCTGAGGGAGCTAAGGGGACTATTGTTTTTTGTCTTTTTTAGGATAGGCTTTGATAAATGAGAGAATTTTTCTATTGTGGTGTAGATAAATTGATAGGTTGTGCCCATTGATGTCTAGTGAAGACAAGTTTCTTGTTGGTCACTTGTTTTGGGGTAACTTTGTACTGACTAATGCTTTGGCGTTTCCTTTAAAATTTTGCTGTCTCTTTTTACATTAACCTTTCGTATTCATGCACATGCGTGTGCTATTTTTTTTTTAAATATTTATACTTCTGTGCTCTTTTGGCCTCATTGTGTGTATTTTTCTTTATTTTAAAAGGATCCTTACAAGAAAATAGTTTTTTTATCTAACTTTTTCCCTATTAAAGAAGATATCCAACCCCAATTTTACACACTTAGATCTAACGTCATCATAGACATTTTGTTCAATTGGTACTTACCAATACTTGGCCACTTAATTACGTAAATTGAACATATTATTGACATATGTATTCCTTAGAGCATACCGATCCTTATCCTGCTAAATAACATAGGTTTGACGGGCAATATTAACCTTTACGTCTATAAAAACAATAGATATATTTCAATACTTAAGATCCATGCATTTTTCCTTTGTTTAGAAATCTTATTGATCCTAGGAACCGAACAGAGGCAAAATTTATATCCTAATAAAAAGCCTTGTTTCCGTCCGAAGTACCAGGGCGCCATACTTCAAGAGCAATACAAAGCGAACGATTACATAATTCAGCCAGCTACCCTTATCGACATGACCTTTGTCACAGAAACCCAAAATTTTTCCCTACATCTAGGCTTCTATTAAACAGTGTGTTTTATGGGACATACTACTGAATAGAATACAAAGTTAGATTTTCTTCAGAAATAGGTAGTTTCTAGATCTCGAAAGAGATCTTCCGCATCTTCCAACATTTGTATTCAAATATTCCACCCTTTGGGAATACTTGTTCAATGACTGTAAGTTTTGAATCCATTCTGTTAGGAAACTTCAAGATCTTTAATATGATTAGGTGCTGCATTGTAATGAAGTGTCACTTGTTTGGGTTGAAGAACTTCTTATCGATAACTATTGTTAAGAAATAGTTGCATGTTATCCATTCACATTTACAACCTAATAGAATAATCTAAATAGCAATCAAAAATTAGAAAAAATCAAAATGGAGAGGAGAAAAATGATGGAAGCTGATCTAAAAAAACTTGATTCTAATTTTTCCTGTAATCTATTATTCCTCTCATAACACAAACCAATCGTACTTTAATCAGAGGAATACAGTATAACAATAAATTTCACTCAGTAATAAACATAAATTAATTGATCAGCCGGCAATCAAAACCGGGATAACAACCTTAATGAATCGACACGACAAACTCCTAAATCATGTTATATTCAAATTATCCAGTGAACCGTAATTAATGGGTTTTATATAAGCTCCATTGTTTAACATTGTCCAACACATCTACTGAAAATTTTTCATTCAAAACATCCGTCAATGAGGCTTCCTAAATCGGCCTCTAAGTGCAAATAACGCCGATGGACGTTTCGGCTATAAAAACGCCAAACGACATGATGCATGACCGCTGCGAACGAGCCGCTATCACATGATGACATATAACAACGGCAATGTAAAGCGCGCGATACTTAAAATTCGATGTCGCTGTTGTTTTTGTTTTATACGTAGCTAATATTTGAGTACGCGGTGTTTGTTTTTTGATAGGTATAACATGCTAAGGTATTTTTTTCATTTAATTTATTTATAGCTAACAGTACTTATTTACTCTTAATTACTTTATATCCTCTTCATTGGCTCTTTAAGCGCTATTAACTTTGGCAAAAATAATTATAATACCAAGTAATTACACATTCAAAATTAGTTCTTAAAACAGAACATTAAAACTTCATTTTCCATAATCAAGATTAAAAGAAAACTTCCCAACGTTGATAAGAGCAATATCACTTTAACAACGACCAAATTTCGCGTTCCGCTTTATCAACGAAGTTAATATTATTCCAATTTCAAATTTCAATACATGAAACGGCGGTAATAAAATCGGGCCGAATCAATTCCAAGTTTAACATTCGTAACAGTAATTGGCTTTATCGATTACTCGGATTACAAGACCTTACTGGATACTCGCTACTCGGCAATGAACTTCAAATACTAATTGGGGCATCCTTACTAAGTAATGTTCGTTGCGTAGGCGGGGCGGGATCGCGGGCGGTGTGACGTCATCCACAACCTTCGCCCAGGTATAAGCTTCATATTAAATTTATACAGAGTACGATAATATTTTCTTTTTTTATTTAACGAGGTGTTGCTCCGTTTATTTTTGTTTTTAATATATTTTTCGTCAAATGAAAAGTTTTTGGTGGCACTATGTCTATTATTGTAGATTAGATAAAATGGATTTCCAGTTTCCAGACTTAAAAATTCCAAGGTCATTGTGAAACCTGTAGTACCTAAAGGACTCCATTTTTTACGGCTAAGTGATTACTCTTAATTTATTCGAAACTGACCTATCACATTGGTAATTAAATTACATAGAATATTTTTATATCTGCTTTACTACCACATTCCCCATAGTCAGTCTATCAAATCATTAGCAATTTTTACGAGTCATAATAATATTAAAATTTACAAACATACAAATTAGCCTATTTTCACTCTATCCAACAAATCTTTTCGTACAAAAAATCAAATAAAATCAAAAACCAAGTGATGTAGAAACAGTAAGAAACTTAAATAAAATACATTTCCTTTCCCCTTTATAAGTTGCCTGAAGCTGACGTTTTAAAAGCGAAGCAAAAGGACTATAAAATCTGAAATTGCAGTATAAAAGTGATAATGTGAGACTTCAAAATCACACTTGCTGTAAATACACTTAGACGTTAGTACTTACTCGAGAGTGTTAGAAGAGGTTGTCGATGACACGTTACTTCCAGGACCGACGGTATCAAGTGTATAGCAAAAGCAAAGCGATGGCAATTGATAGGATAATTTGCTCAATGATTGCTGTTAGGCTTATAAAGTGAGTGGCTGAGTGACTTATAAAAGGTGAAGTATTGTCTAGGTATCAATAATTATTATTCGGTCATTCTTGCTAGGACTTTAGGTATTAGAAAAATAATACGTTATATTTTTTTTTAAAGTTTATTCTGAATTAAAAATCATTACTATACTTTTTATTGCACTTTTTTTTCATGCAAGTCAACTTCATTTACTATTATTATATTTTAAGGTTTATATGGCATCGCATTGCATTGTCTGAAATGATATTATAAATTACAAAATTATACAATAAATAATGAAACTTTTTAAAATACTTACACTGCTAACCACTTTAACTTAGCCCAGGTCAAGAAAATTCTTACTAAAAGATCCATACTTTCAGTTCTCGAGTTTTTTAATCACGCACGGTAGACCAATGAGGTCCAAGTTAAAATATTCTGAATCTTATAAACTATTTCCATTTAACCCACTACCCACAAACTAAGTTCTTGATTAAACTGGAAATTCCAACTTTACGTATAGGAAACTTAATTATTCTATCGACCAATTCAGCAAAAACATTCTTCTTATAATTTATTCGGTTCGATAACTCTGCGACGATCCAAATTTGGTGCAAGCGTAAGCCATGCACCACTTTTGACAGTGTGCCAACTTCGGGAACCGGTCCAGACCGGTTAAATTCGGATATAACCAGACCAATCCAGTGTAACAATGCAAAACTTTGTGGATATAAAAACTATAAAAAGGTTTATTTAACTTTTGGAGTCGTTTCAAATTAATTTTTAGTTGGTATTTTTGGCAATGAAGACAATTTATTGGCGATGCTAGTATTGAATTTAATGGAAAAGTTTCAGTTCATCGTTTTTTTTTGGTTCTATTAAAATAAGGCTTATTTGGAAATTCACATAACTGGTATGTATGGACACAAACAAACGCATCTTAATTACACTTAACCTAAACAACTCCTTATTTCTCTCAAAAACTTTTACTCAACTTCAACTATCCCAAAAAGTACAAACCAAGTTATTTAAATAACATTTAGTACAAAGTAAACAACCGAAAGGTCTCAGAAAATGTTCCACAAAACTCGATAAATCCAACTTAACTTTACATTGACGTTTTTATATGAGGAGGCCTAAAGGGGCCTAAAGGGGCCTAATGAAAGTTAACTCCGAACGGGGATAGAACTTTGTTATTGGCCATACTTCATGATTAGTCTACAGCGAACGGGATCAAGACTGTCACAATAAAGATAAGATTTCATCAATTGGCCTTCTTAGAGATTATCCAGAGTTTAGACAAAGATTCCCTGTTTGGGTTTTTTCTTAAGACTTTGGTGCTCTACTATTTTGGAAAGTTTGCGGTATTACTTGCTTAAGTTTTTGGCTATCTTTGCGATAGGATTTGTTAAAAACTAGGGTAACGTGGAGGATAGATTTGGTATCAGATGGTTTCTCTATACTTACATAGTTTGGTATAGGTGAGCAAAAAAACTAGTTGAAGACGGGTTTATGCTCAAAATTTTACAGGTACTTTACAACTCCTAAGTTGAAATGTACTTAATACTGGACTCGTAGAGTCATGCAAAAAATAAATATAAGTTTTCGTAGCGCAAGTCACACGTAGAGGTTTGTACATCCAATCATGTGGGAAATGTATTGTATAATGACAGTGTAATTGACGAGAATATATACTTTTTATTTACAGTAGTACGTATAAGTCTTACCCGGACCAAGGTTCTTTTCTAAACATCTATGTAGATCCCTTTAAAGTCCACTGAAAAATTTACTACCCATTCCATATTCCGAATTGCTAATCTCATCTTATCTCCAGATAAACGCTTGAGTTCTCACAGGCCTACGAAAATAAAACAGAATTATTCTAAAGCCGGGTCCAAATATGGCTAGGTACCTAATTACGTCATCGGGTGGCCATAGCTAAAAGCCAGCGGTGCGTAAACTCTTGGACAGCAATTCCATCCATTGGACGAACGAATGCCGGATTTTATTTCAGTTACGTGTTAAGAATGTTTTTCTCCCCTGTTTTTTGTCTCAAACCATGTCGGATAATATTAAGGATTTTTATTGAAAAAGGTTATTGTTCCCTGGCGTGAGACGGCTCTTCGCTTTTTGATACGAAAGGTGTTTTAGCGCTATAACTCGGCTCGACTTCGGCTGGAGACGTGTGTTTTATCGTGATCGCTGATATTTCATAGTAATTTCTTTGAATTTTAGATTATGCTCTTAGTATTATAAGGAGCCTATAAAACACCGCCCTTTATTTTATTCAGGAAACAATAATGTTGATATGACATTTTTATCTTCCACCAAAGTTATTCCATTTACATTTAATTCAAATTGAACATGATAAGGTATATTTTATTACGACCATTCTTGCAAACGCAATTCCTTGATTACTCAATCTTCCAGTTGCAAGAGAAACAATCGTAACGGGCTTTGAGTCTTGCACATTAAACTAACTTCTAATTTATATAATTTATTTTGGGTAACAATTTTAACAAGTATCTCCTTGATATCCTGCAAAAACCTCTCCATAATGTTATTTTTATTATTATTCGCAGACAGTTTCGCCAAACAGGCAGATTTTCTTATCAGAATCATCTCGAACACGAGAGCTATCCTATACGTTCGTATCTTCGAAAGTCTGTCAAACTAATATATTGAGATGTATTGCCCAAAGTGACGATTCACCAAGACTTATAGTTTGTCGTACATTTGAGCGCGAAAATGTCCTTTTTTACGTCAATCCAAATCTATTTGGGTTTGTAAATGGGTTTTCTACGCCCTCTATTTTTCCTTCGTTGTTTGTAGCATGTCAACTTGGAATAGAAGATTATTTTGGTAGGCATGTAGAGTGGGTAGTTTATTTTACTATCGTAATATGTAATCCTAATTATAGATTTACATTGAAATGCAAATGTTTTTTATTTATCAGCGAGAGAAGAGTCAAATAGAGTCAGAAAGTTTGGAGTGTTCAGAATCAATAAAAGTATTTTAGACAGAAACGTTATTCAACATGGTTCTCACAATGTATACTGAACACAGAATATAAGTATAATTTTGTAATAGTCTTATACCGTATCCGTTATATTCATATTATAAAGAATTTATTGAATTGGGATCAATCGAAATTGCCGCTAGAAGCAATTTAGACGAACACGTTTTGTTCCATTCTGAGAACACATGATCACAAGGATTATTCTAATTGAATATTGACTTGACTTTTGATATGATTCAAGGATGTTTTTGCCTTCAAACGAATTAGGGAAAGCAATTATTTTTTTAATCTGTTTTCCGCTGATGTTCGCTTGTTCTTTTATTTTTATTTTCACATTGTTGTCTAAGAAATGTTTTCTTATAAGTGTTTTTTTTTATATTTATTTTGTTGTAAGGTATGAATTTGATTAAGGTGTAATGATTTGGGAAGGGACTTTTAAATTTGAAATTGATTTATTGGTAGTCAGCCTATTTAACAGTGGTAGAACCTCAAACCAATAGACAGCATCCTTCACTGCTTTTTGCTCGTGAAGAAAAAAAAGAGAGAAACTTCAAACCTATGTGTTACCACCTCTACTGTGTAACACATATCAAACTAAGTCAAATCAATCTACAGAATATGATTCTACAGCGCTTATTCTTAGAATACACCAGTCATGGTAAAGCCAGTTCTCCAGGACCCTCCGATGTATAAAGTCACGTTGAATCAACAATAGGACCCCTGCTGAGGATTTTTATACCTGACGGGGGTCGTTGCACTTACTGCTGAATAAGAATGCCTATGATACACAGGGGTGGACAAGTATTACAGTATGTAATGTGGGTAGGTTTGGTTTTGTAGTGGTCTCAGATTTGTGTTTGATAATGCGTTTTATCACCCACATATATCTTTATTTGCTGTACAAAGATTAAGAAGAGTGACAATAACGATCTTGTTAAAAATAGATTTTTTAAGTATATTCCATGTAGTATACTAATTTCATCAGTCAACAATAGTAGTGAAAATAAAAAAAAATGTTATTTCATTATTCACAGCAATTTTACATTTAGTTCTACTTAAGGTATCAGTAACTATGTATTTTAAATTGTTTTTTAAACTTAGAGCTTACCTTATTCCATTACTTTTACGACCGTGTGTACCATCTCTTTTGAACGCGGAGGCTGTACGAAAATAGGATGCGATGCAAACACGTCTGCCTTAGTGCAGTGAACTCAGCGATATCTATTTACTGCAGGAACAAACTTCAAAACAGAACCTTCGTAAGAAGAAGAACGGTTTCTATCATTACTGAAATAAACGGTGAATTTTAAAACTAAATTTTAGATATTTTCGGTGAAAAATAAAAAGAACTGTAATCTTATAAAGTAATGATTAGAATGAAATTAGTGTTAGGTAATAGGTAACATCAAGTTGAGAATAAAACTAAATGTTTATGTCCCGTGAATAGCGGTATTGCATGAAACTGTGCTACGCATTTCAGCTACGCCGTAGCATTATGCTACGAGTTTCTCAGTCTACGAAGAACGAATTGGCGATTAAATATTGCCAAATTTACTAAATATTAAGCAGTTCGTTCACCAGTAATCAGTAAATAGGGCAGTAGACTTTAAATACGTTATTTTAAGAAGGCTTTACCAATTTCATTAGTCATTGAATTTCCGAAAAGTCGAACCCTTCAGCATTGGTATTCCCGATAATGAACAGGCTCATTAATTAGGTGTTAAAACCCTCGTTGTCTAATACACAAGACTTTTTGTAAATACCTTTGCCTTTATTAAATAACTTGAGGATTTATTTTGTTAAAAAAGGTTCAATTTAAAATCAGTTTATGTCTCATTTTTCACTTTAATGATTAATATGATATTTGGACTATAGCGATTTTTGTTTTACAACTGTATATTTTTATACAAATTTAACCAAAAAAATAATAATACGAAACCGTAACTCCGGAAAAAGTCCGTGGTAAAAAAAAATATCTAATCCACAAATCTTTGAAATTATACAAAGGGCATAACATAAAACGAATCGACACGTTTGAACAAAAGAATTTTGTATTTAGTGACCAAGTGTAAGTATTTGGAGGAAAAAGCAGTTAAATAAAGAAAGGGGAAGACGGCGTTAAATTTCCACACTCTGAGATGAAAAGACGGAATATATTTATAAGACTAACTGAGCCCCGCGGATTTACCCGCATTCTTCCCGCTTCTATTGATCGTTGCGTGATAATTTGTAGAATTTTCTTATTTATACACAAAAGTTAAACCATATTATTTAAACAATCTATAATTTCCTGGATAATTGAGTTTAATAAAAAAAACTCTCGGCATCTCTAGATCTTAGTTTTTCTTTATCAACGTTTCGTTTTAAATGAGAAGCTCTAGCACCTTAAGGAGTACATCTTTTGTCAACGATCACTTTTTGGCATGAGCATACTGAAAAGCAATAAATATTTAATATTGTATTAATATGATAATTCATATACCTACTCGGAAGAACATAAAAATACTCGTACGTACGTTCAGCCCAATTTTAATCTTTTAACATACTCGGGATGACAAGCACTCAATGTTTTGCCCCGCCACTGAAGTTAACTACCGATCTAATATAAACTTTATGACCCATAAAAGGAAGAACGGGTGTATTTTGGGACAACCCACAAGATTGATGCGGAAAAATGATCCTTAATCCTTTAGCAATTAAATTTATTTTATGAAACCCCAAATACTGATTGGGAAGTGCATTATGAAACTTCGCGAAGAATTTATAATTTGATATTCAAAGTGACACAATAATGTAAGCAACAAAATTTCTAATGAAGTCACATTCCTAACAAAATCACGAACTCACAAGAACCCCTTATTTCAATTAAAGCTCGACTAAGTCATACTCATTTATATCAATAGAACGCTTGAATACCCTCATAAGCAAGATATAAAGTAAATCAAAGCAATTAACCACCCCGAACCGTATTTCAAAATGAACCGCAATAAAACCTATCGCAGCGCAGAAGAAGCGAGAAAATTCAAAGTCAAAGAACACCGTCATTACTTAAACTTTAATGTTACAACGTGGACTACGCCCGTGAAACATTGCCACTTAGAAGGGGCTGAGAATTTCAATTTTAGGTCAGCCCGCCCTCGAAAGGGATTAGACAGGCTCCTCCGAGGCGCTATTACTACAACCCTTCACAAACAACGGATTCGTCCTTTTCTCCTATAAAAGTAAAATATGAGACGACTGCGTGACCTACTCGATGTTTCTGATCTCCTGGTATTTCGGTCGTCTTAATGGCTGGTGATTTAGATGCCACGAAATGTTTTTGCGTGAAATGTGACGACAGAATTTGATTTGAAAATTATTTTTGATTCGCAAGAAAACCACTTCTTGGTAAATACACAAAACTTAAACATGTTTTCTAAAGACAAATTTATCAGCATCAAGTCTTAAGTTACGTAAGCAAATATAATTCTTTCGAAATAATTCAAACGCGTCGCATTAAATACAAAAATTTTAACTTCAAGCAAACTTTGCCAATATTTCAGACCGTGTACTGAAAATTTGGACAGCGTAATATTATGCTGTGTACTTTCCAAATTCTAGTGCAGACAGTTCTGAGCCACGTTAGAAACCAGCTTCGTAACATCGCAAAACATCTAAGTCCTTGAGTGTAACATGAATAGCCGTAAAATAAATGTCAAAATATTGTCAGCATTCGCGTTTCAACACTTGAGACGATATTTTAAAAATATCAAGAGTACACTGAAAATTGAATTTCCACTAGCATCGCTCTTTCATAAGCTTAGATACTAAAAGACATTGGAAAGGACACTAAGTCGTAAAATTGCAACGCTGGGGTTTGCGACAAGAGTCAATTCTTGCCTTATTTTTTGGAAATGCGTTGCTTTGAGCTGGAAGCTTTTAGTGTGAGATGTCGCAACACTTTTGGGACTAAATGCTAATTGTCAATGTGAATAAAGGTGTTGTATTCGTTGAAGCATTTAAATCGGGTTTTTTGAAAATATACATAAATTATAGTATATTGTTTGAAGTTCAATATTAAATTAATTTCGCTTTTTTCTACAAGCTTTTAAATTCTAATCACTATGTATTATAGGTACTTAGTTTCTTCCATATTGATGTGGTCAAGGAGTAAGCAATCAAAATATAACAATCAAATGCAAACGTTAATCTCTGTTTCTATAAAAACTACTTTATCTAGCTCTGTAAATTCAGTAGCATTATCTAAACAGTATAACGCAAGGGGCAATGTCCGTAACTTACTAGCTAAGGTATTTATAATGTCCAGCTTCTACGCCTACGGCCAAGACTGGCTTAAACCCAGTAATTGGCTCAAGCCCAACTCTGAATCTTAAGCATAAACTTAAGCTTTTGTTAACTTATAGGTATCTAAGCAGAACTATTCACAAGAACTGTTCTAGTTGAATTATTTGGATTTACCAGGATAACATGTTTGTTAACTGTTTATTTATACAGAACGTCGTGTGCGTATTGACTTATATTAACGTCAATTAAATTTTGATCTTATTCCCACTAACAATGATTTCATATTTGATTGACACAGTTTTTTAAAAACCCTTGCAATATCAGTTTCTATACCCTTTTCTGAAATCGGAAATGATTAAATAAATTACTGTTATACTGCCCTAAAGAAGAATGCGAATCGTTCTAAATCATAGATTTTGAACAAAAACTTTTCGGAAATCTCGTTTCGGAAATTCCAATTCAAATTTCCAAATTGAAGTGAAGTGAATCTCCATTAGTCATTTCTTAGAAATTACTTTGAAAGTTCAACCTGCGATTTATGAGTTAGAAGTGCTTGAAGTCGGCGGACCGTTGTAATACGACTGTCGTTACTAATAAGCATTATTTAAAAGAAATAGGACTCTCTTTAAGCTTTAGTTTTCGATATAAGAAGGTTCCTTAAAAAAAGGCTTTGAATAATCACAAATGAACATAGCAACTTATTTAGTCAGGCAAACAGGTGTTAAACCGCAATCTGGTGATGAAAATTAAGGATTAAAATCAATAATTAAATATAGGTATCTAAGAATATTATGTCTAATCTTGATATGATAGACAAAGGCTCTTTAATTATGTCTGCTCTATATTTTGGTAATTTCTCTGCTTTGCGCATTATTAAGCAATATAATTCTTATGTATGTCAACAACCCCATAAACGGGTTTTAATCTCCCAACGAACTAGCGATTTGTCTGAGATACGAATTTACGATCGTGTCAATGAACTTCATATGAACAAATAAATCATAATAGACAAAACCTAGAAAAATAGAGTAGAGTCAAGTAGAGTAGTTAGGAAAATTGGATTAAGCAGAAAACTTGAAGGTTGATTTTTGGATACGATAAAACCTTTTCACCTAGAAAGGGGAAACAAGGTTAATAAAGTCACCTTCAATAATTCGTCACCAGTTTGTACGGAACGCTGAATCGTCGACAACACATGTGGTAGTCGTAAAGTGAGCAAGGAGCTCACGTTTGCCCTACTCGGGAGTAGGGTTGCAGAATTTACGCAGATCTATTAAAAATATTTTTGATTTTAAATTAAAATTGCTTTAAAATCAGTTAGTTAAGATTTGATTATCAATTTAGGGTTACTCGAAATCTACATAATACGTTCAGTATTCTTTTTTTTGTGATAAAATGATCTTTGGGACGCTTTGCTTTAGTATCTTCAGTGACAAACATTTAAAAAAGTTAGATGAAGTCCAAAAACTGTAGCAACGCTTAAGTAAGTTTATATAGATCGAAGCGGCCAGTTTATAGTTTAACAATCTGTGTTGCCAGCCCTGGACTAAGCGCTCTGGTCACGGTTTCTTTCAGTAATTTATTGCTTTTATTGACCGTTAGCGCTGTTAAGTACGACCCTGACGTTCTCTCAAACGTTTCTTTCAGAATTAACTTCTCTAATTTAGTGGTTCACTTTTTACGTGGATAGGATGTGTAATAAAACATATCGGGCTTAAAGTTTTTGGTATATAAGTATAAAATGTTTAAGGAATAGTGTGCTAAACTGGTTGTAGTTAAGGAAGGATACTGTAGATGAATGTGTGAAAAGTAGCTCTAAAATGTTTTTAGTAAAAGTTTTTATTTGTTTCGACTCCTCGTATGCGTTAAATTCTACTATTCCCAACACACATACACACACGTTGGTAACCAAACTACTGATCAAAAATGACTAGTCAATTCCCTTGAAAAGAAAAACGATAACAGAAAATTTCTGCGGAAATTCTCAAAACGTGTTTTGAGTAATTGACCCACTTTGTAGAAAATATTGTATACAAGCTACAGAGTATTGAATTTTATGCGAACGCTAGCATAAACTAAGACGTTTATGTTCTCACGATCCGTCGCAAGGCATGTTGACACGATATTCTTTCAATTCTAATCAGCACCCTTACTATAAACCCTTAACACAAGACCGCTACCGATGTGGAAGCAAGACAACTCTACATTCAGTATTGCGCCATCTCGCTTCCACAGCCGTAAGATTCTTCTTGTAAGAGCTTCTAGTAGAAGTACAGGAGCCTGATGCGGGGTCCGCTCATACTTTTCGATCGTAAACTTGGTTCATTTGACAAGGCGAGATTACAAAGGACCGTCATTGGTCAACATTTATTTCTTGGAGGAGGTACATACATTTTATGGCCTTGCTACAAGGTTTTGTTTAGCTTTGGACTATATTTTTTTAGCGTTTATACCGGACCCTGTTAGGTATTAGGTCATTTTTATAGATCCTCCTACGCAATTCGCATTTTTTATCATTTTGAACTGCTTACTCCTGTTTTTATTCTATAATCTCTTAAAAATGATTTGAACAGTTATGTGATTACTTCTATAATACTTACTCATACATTTTTTAACAAACACAATTTACCCTTTTAATTTTACCATTATTATGCATTCTAGTCAATTTTAGTTCATATTTGACGATCCCATTTACCTTTATCGTAGGTTCAGCTTATCTATTTATTAAATCGTATACAAAGTAGCGTCGTTCCCGTAGATTGCAACGTCATCGAATGTTGCTTGCTATCACCTAGTCAATATATGCTACTAGATTTTATTGACACTAACACGTTCAGGTTATGCCCTAAAAGAGTTTTACTGAAGTCTGTGACATACTCGTATAAAATTGCGTTATGTGCTCAATTTTTATATCGTTTTGTTTATAGTTAGTATTTAATAAAATGTATTATGAGTTTGAAGTTGTACCTAAGACATAAGCTATTAATTTTTGTTGAGGATAACATACAGAACCCCAGCCTCCAGGGTTAGGAATGGAATGTAACTTCATAGGAATCAGTTAAAGTCCGTGTCCGCGTATCAGTATTAAAAACTGTTCAAAATGTTCTTCTCTTACGTATCAATAATGTGACTATGGAAAATCTTACGTGCGATTGAGTGTGCGCAAGGATCTATGCATTCTGAGAGCTGACAGTGTACCTGTACTTTGCTTCACAGACGTGTCGATTTGCTGGAAACTTTGCTACATATGTTAGACGTATTGATCGCTAAACGGTCTCAACTAAATTTCTCAGGATCAACAGACGTAGGATACGTCTGTCAATTCTGAGAAATTTACTCTGACCAAAGGCCAGTGAGTTCAAATCAAAGAAAATCGTACCTCTTTTTTACGATGGAGTTCAGAAACAACATCTGTTCGAAATCAAAGCGCCGTCAAACTTTATCACACTTTGTAGGTACCCAAAAGATATTTCAGCCCTCGGTAGGTAGCCGAACAAATATTTCGTAGATATGTGCGTTGATATAGCTGATTTTATCACGCTGCCAATATGTGTTGGAGTAATAAGCCTTCGAAAGTGGCGTAGTGCCGGGACCGAGCGTATAAGTCCGGCCGGTCAACGTCCGCACTATTTATTGTTGCTTCCTAATGGTTTATTGCAGATCGCCTTTTATCGTAATATATTGCTTACTTTGCTAGTTTCGAAACGAAAGTTTTAGTGCGTTGATGTATTGGTGTGACCTTTGTTAGGACAAGAATTTGATCCATACATTTTTGTAAGTCATTATTTTGTCCAATTTCTATTGCACTGTCCGTTGTCTGACCTATACAGTTGTTAGCAAAAACTAGATATGCTTATGTGTCATATCACTAATATTACGTGCAATCACGAAATTAGAAAATTAACATCATTTTATGTATAATTACGTCGTAAATTGCTGTCTCTTTGTTCTAGCACGATTCTTAATACAACTGGCAATCTAGTACAACAAATATGTTGATATTATATAATTTGTTTAATAAATAAAATAAAGCCTACTAAGCTTTAATCTTCCAATATTTACTCTTATTCCGTATAAAAAGATAATTAATTAATGTTAAAATATTTTTAATTTAACATAAACAGTTTTACTTATTCAAGCAGAACAGTTTGTTCGAACTTAGAAATATCCTTTTGTAGTCGTTTCAAAGATAGTCCAATTACGCATTTACACAAAAAAAGTCAGAAATTCACAAAAGAATCTTATCTAAGTAACATTTCGGGAAAGTTCAAAAGGAACGACGCATTTTAAATCTATTGCTAAAAATTATACATGGAATTATTCATTCAAAAAGGCCGGACGAATGAAATGCTCAAATTTTTTTCGGTCCCAAGGGAAATCGCTTTTCATCTTATCTTTTAAATACTTAAAATTTGAGCGGTGGTCTCTGAGTATTGGTGTTAAAGGAACCAAAGGTCTAATCATTAGTTATTTCCATGTTAAAGAAATGTGGAGATAAATAATGAGGTATTTTTTATTTTACAAAAAAAATAACTTTTTTTAAGTAGTCTTGAACAGTACATAACTGTACTCTGAATATTCCAGCCTGGAAACGTTTGACTGCTGGACAGAGGCCCTTTAATATGTAGAGGAAGATTTAATACAATATATCCACCTTTCTTACTGCGGATTTCCGATCCCTATATTTGAAATCCAGACGTCTACACGATTCTCTCCTTTACTGTAATTAGCAGTATCTCAAAATAATTAAAGTATAACTGTACAGACTAAAATGTAAAGAAATAACATCAAAATATTATTAACATGATGTACGCCAACACGTTAACTTAATTATGTACTCTACCAAAGTTCCATACCATCCATAATTCTACACTTCCCTAAAAAAGCAAACTACTAAAGAGAACGATCTTATCTATTCATAGCCTTTATCCAAAGTATTTGACTTTCGCTTAAAAAACTATTGATAAAACATCATACGGTTCAAACGAGCTGTGAAAAAACGGGTCGTGTTTGAAGCACCCGCGAACTGTGGGGAGGGGCTCATCACATAACTTTGTAAGATTTTGCGAAAGCACTTCTTTGTAAGTAGCTGCTTTTGTCATTCGCTGTCGCGTAGTTCCGAACTATCGTTGAGCACGAATACACTTGTTTTTGTTTTATATACACGTTAAGGAATCTTTTGTTGGTGTCGGTTGAGTCAGCGCTTTAGTTTTGATTTAGTTTGTAATTACGCGTCCTTTGCGTTGAGATTTTAAGGAGTTTGGAAGTTCGTGTAGTAGTTGTTAAGTTAAGCGTAAAACGGTTTATGAAATTTAAACTATAGTGTTTTGTGAAGATAGTAAGTTTAGATTCGGTGTAAAAACTGTTTAAGTAGGTACACAATTCATAAACTCAAACGATATTAAATATTTACTGCTACTAAATTTCACAGATTAAACCATTTAACCTTCTACCACGAAAAAAGTACATCAAAACCTACGCAACAGAACAGCAGTCCAACTATCGATCCATTTAAAACTTTGCCTTCCATTACTGGCCCTCCGAGTGTAATATTTTTGGCGGTACTACATAAAGATTAATGGAAGGAGTACAAACTAAAATCCCGCTAACATTACCTTACCCGTGTTTCATTTGACAAGCGAAATGGTTTCGTAGTGGCGCAGTGGACAATCTAGCTAATTTCAGGCTGGCTAGTAAAATACTGTTAATATTTTATGCGACCGCAGCGAACTAGCTTTTAAACGGCGGTGCAAGCTGATGGAAATTAGCAAATGCTGTCAGACGTAATGAGAAACTATATAGCTTTATATATCACGACGTTTATTCCCGGAGGTAAGTAGGGATGTTTTACTGGTTTTAAGATCCGTTTTCTTTTTGGCGTAAAAATCTGTGAAATATATTTCTTTAGCATGCAATAAGAATGTGGTAATTAATTTTGCTATGTTTTACTGTGGTGCTCACTGCGTGTTCCAATTGTGAAAATCAGTTAGGTTAATCCATACAAAATAGTTCTTAACC
Source organism: Chrysodeixis includens (assembly GCA_941860345.1). Classification (NCBI taxonomy): domain Eukaryota; kingdom Metazoa; phylum Arthropoda; class Insecta; order Lepidoptera; family Noctuidae; genus Chrysodeixis; species Chrysodeixis includens. Next base: position 10,341,220 of record OW796106.1, on the reverse strand, counting down.
GAATTGGAGGATACCAGAAACCGACTCTATCGTAACAGCTTGGGAAATGGCTAGACAAAAACAAAAGCAAATCTAAAATCTGCTAAAATTTTCATTTAAACGGCATTTGAAAAACAGGTTTTTGAGTATACTTACCAACTGAATAAGGTACTTACACAAAGTTCAAGTTCTTTCAAACGAACCGAATAGGTGAACTCCAACTTGTCACAGTACGTATCCTTGCTTGCGTTCACAAAAGTTCAAAACGTCGGATGTCACAAATACCTTACATGACCTACTTGTTTTCAGGTTTGTACTTCAAAATGGCAGACGAACGACATTTGTAAGAATTTAGTGCTTTTTGGTTATACTAGTTATTTGTTTTTGGAGAACTTAATTCCAATTTTCGGTTTCAATTCATTCGATTCTATTCATTCCACTGCTGGGCAAAATATGCCTATCTTTTTTAATTTCACGTTATTTTTACGATATGCCAGCCTCATCTACATTCGTCACTATTTTTCGTATAATATAAACAAACTAAATATCTTTGAACAAACCAACTTCATAAAAAAAATGTTTTTTAAGATCAGATTGTTTACATAATTATAATCAACCAATTATCCAACAATTACGATATCGGTAATTGTTTTCAGCTCATAACGTCACTTACATAAGTTCTTCTCAATGCGTGTATCTGATTACTAATTCCAATACGCCCACTCTACTTAACCCAGCCATTAATATCAGCTTTCAGCCTCCAGCGTGCAAAGCAAAAAATAATCTATTCCCTAACCAGTAAAAGCTATTTTCGAATAACCGGTTTGATAACGTCGGGCTTGTAGAAATGAATATTGTAAAAATAGTGAGTTGCAATGATACAACTCAAGTGAAATAGCTGTAAATAATATCTACCTAATTTCGAAATGGAATACATTATTTCATATCAGTTTCTAACAGCTTAGTTGGTGCGAAAATTAATTACGTTGTGTTAGCTTATTAGGGTTTTGCTGTCAAAGGACGTAAAATTGTCTGACATGTCATTTGAGATGGAAATTCGATTAGTTTATTTAATTTTGAGAGTGGTTTGGTTGACTGTGATCACAGGAAAGGATTAGATGCTTTAGTCGGTTTCCAGTTTCACCGGGTTCTGTGAATACTGTATTTTACTTAGAGCGACTAAGTGTCTACGTTTCTGGTCAATACAAACTGAGTAACAGACCGACGGGTGGTTTATTGAAGCAAATCTGTCTTCGAGTTAAAATAAAATCTACGTGTTTGAGACTCCTTTGAATCTTGTCCAATTTTTGAGACTTATCTGACACTATCAGGTTAACTTTTATTTTTCCGAAAGTATCGATGCTTAAAAATAATTATAACATCACTGTATTGTAAAATTACATATTCAGCACAATTTGCTTTTATTTTTGTCTCGGCATTTCCCAAACTGTTACGATAGAGTCAGTTTCTGGTATTCTCCAATTCATTTAAGAACTGTATTTTGCATGGACCGAGCTAATATTCACATTACAACACTAATTTTTCTGAGTACCACAGTATCCATAGTACCACATGTTCGGAAAGAAGTACGTCATCCTTACAAATACTCTCCTCATTCAAACATTGTCAGCCATTAATATGCCAATCAAGCCCAGGGAAGGTAGTGTCATCATTTTCAGTCAGAAACGAATCCTACAGGCTGAGGCAGCAGTAAACTACAATTTGCACCTGACGTAGCGTAGCGCTGACGCCAAGTAAATTGCAAGTTACAGTTTTAGGAAATTGAGTTGTATTTATAATAGTTAAGGTTTATAATTGCTTGTAACTGTTAAATTAAAGGATCAGAGAGTCGTCTTAAGACATCGCTTTTGTGCAGGGGTTTGAAGGTAATTTGTTTTGCTAGGTTTTTTTGAGACGGTGTAAGTTGACAATCAATATTTGGCTTATTAATAGCAAGTATTTGCTAGTGTACCTAGGAGCAGTTATTTTTTAAAAAGGAAACGTGACTTTTCTTAGTACAACATAACTAATACTATAAAATCTAAGTAAGAAATCCAAAAAAAAACATCTTAAACTGACTTTCCACTAAGACTTCATTAGTTTACTGTCTAAGAACTAACCAAACTCTAAGTCCTAAACTAGCTGATACATTTACCGGAGCTTACTTGTGCTCCCATAACGTATCAAGATCGTAAAGATAAATTCCTTCTTATCCATCGAGAAGTTTATTACTCCCATCATCCCGCATTTTATGTTCTATCCAACCTCAAAATTTCCCGATTCCACTCGTTACGTCATAGAGATTTTTGCAAAGTTTCTTTGTAGAAGGATTAAGGATGGGTATTAATCCCCAGAAGTTTGGTAAAGCGGATCCTGAGATGCAACCGTGGAGCATCCCCTTAATATTTTGCTTTCTTGAAATTCTTTTCAGGATGTACTTTGAAAATGTGTGGTATAAAGGATACATATTTTAGAAGGTAATATATGCTTCTCTATTTATACCTGTCGTAAGGATTGCAGTAGGTTTACGTTTGTAGTCTGCTATGTAATTTAATCCAGACGATGGATATGAAACATTAATAGTTTTTCGTATTTATCTACTTTGATTTTGGATTTATGACATTTGAATGTTTTTCAGGCAATCTTAAAATTGATTGTGATGAATCAATTTCGGGATTCAGGAAATCTTGATACGATAACGAAACCATCAAAACTGCACCGCCATGCCACATGATTGGTTCCGCATTCATGACCAAAATCATTTTCCCATATCGAAAAGCCTAAGATTTTCTGGTATATTTTAATACACGATATTACATTAAGCCGTACTATTTTTAGAACTTTTGATTGGTCGTTAACGTAAAACGAGGTTATAATACGTAGGTCAAATATATTTCCCGTTACAAGTCAGTAGAGCGTTTTGTCGAATTGCTTCACTAAGCTTCGGACTGATTTATGGCAGGACCAACTTCCGGATTTCTATTACTCTGTATTTCGCAGATCTTTTATTTAATTAGTTTTAGATTTATTGAGTTTTGTTTCGAGTGGCCTTGAAGACCGAAGCAGCCTAGCAAAAGTAATTATTTAATTACTTCAACTTTTAGTGACTGCTAGTTATTCTTTTATCTATATCTTTGTCTCACTAGCTTTCATTAATCTTTTGTTGTTCATCGAAGTAACTGCATGAGAAATAAATATAACAGTGACAATAATGCACCAGTCAAACTTATGTCCACGAAAGGTGCTAATTTACGATTTAATGTTCCAATTAGTTGTGGCTATCCCTTACTGCAAGTCCCAATGCGATAGTTGGCAGTCAAATATCCTACCACATATAAATATTAATGATTCCTAATAATGTAATGAACAAAACACGCCAGCATGGGATTGGCCCGATACACCCAATGCGGTGAATTATACTAACATTTGGCAATTTTGTACCGTTAATTATTTGGTATAAAATTTTCGCAATTGGCATGCAAATTTAAGCTATAACTTTGGAGTTATTAGGTCGGAAATTGAGTGTAGAGAGCCGTTGTAGTTACGTAACTTTAACAGCTTGACTGCATTTTGTTGTTGTATAATTTGTGTAACGACGCTTTTATTGCCTTCTGTGATAATATATTAGGTGTTTGTTTATTGTTCAGATCTATTTATGTTTGTGATTCTTAGATTAAAAACAAACCACTTGATTCAGAATTTTAAACACTATGCTAACTTTACTGTTCTATTAAAAAAGTAAACAATTGTACATTTTTAGTTACACTCAACTACTTAACGGTTATTGGCTGAAACGTAGTTTAAGTCGCCGTAAAATCCCATCCCATGCTCTCTCTCACTTTGTTATGTCTCACCGATTGATAAAGATGGATTCAGTTGAGTTTCTGTAACTTTTAGATTATCTCTTCGTTGCGCTTCGTTTTTCGTCTATTACAAATTACCCCTTAGAGTAACGAACATAAAAACTTTTCACGTTAAACCAAATAAATCTATTAACCCTAAACAGCTTTTAGTAATTGCCCTGTATTCGATTTTATATTACAGTATGATGAACGTGCGGCCCAAGGATATAGTTAATAGGGGACAAAAATGGCACAATATATTAGTTTTATATGTGTTTCGCTCCCCAACGGGTCGTATTTACGCGATATCACAGGAAAATGGGCCTCAATGAGATTGCGTCCACTGCTTTCAAACGATACAAGTTTATTTATTACCACTTTTATGTGAGCTGCCATGATATTTTCATTTTAGTAATGTTCTGTCTCTTGTTTCATTTGGTTACCTGCTTGTTGAGCGCTAATTAGAATTAATAATTTTTTTATGTGCCTTTAAACCATACTGATAAGAATTTTAATTTCAGTTGTCTAATCCACTTGGTTTTTGGGCTTCTATGTTATTTTTGTCGATTTAATTTTTATTTAGTGATATTTTAAGTACTTATAAACTCTATTAAAAACAGAATGTTACGAAATAATTTCTGCCTTATAAACACGGTAGGCTTGATTTAATACGCCCGAAATGAGAAGTCACAATAGCACGTTACAATCAACGCCATCTATCGGAGTCGACTGTAAGCACATCGCACGCACACTTCTTACATTTTAATTAATTTCAACTCTCTCGCTGTCAACATCCAGGTAAAATAAAGCCGTCTGAAATGAAAAGACGTTTCACATAACCTGAACAATATTTCCTTACGCTATGCTCAGTACTGTGAAAATTTTCAATTTTCGCAAACAATGTAACCACGAGAGTTCTGCGTTACAATTTCGTGGCGTGACGTGGCACAAGCGGCAAAGCGACATGTAGCTGTTGTTTTGTCAAATAAATTCTTTTACGAATGAGTGTTTCGGAAGTGGGCGGTGTATTTTCTTTGTTGGCACATGTGTTTGTAAACGTTATTTGACACTTGAATTTATGGTAGAATTTCGCTGCAGTTTAGGTGTCTAAGCCAAATATTTGGAGTTAGTCGGTAAATAGCGTGTTTTTTGAGTATGAGCTGTATTTGAACAGCAGTCTATTAGTAACTTTCCAAAATTACATCGTAGTACTTAAGCTTAATTATATTTTATCACTAAATGTATCAAATTACTATGTAATTCCAACGTAAGTTTATGGAGGTTTCACTGAGTACTTTTAGCATTCTATTGCGGCTGTCAGATGCACAGCAGTCCAACACGATCGAAGAGAGATCAGGTGCAGATGCCAAGACATTACGTGCCTGCTGAGGTACGAGAATATCGCAATCTGACTAACTCGTGGCAATATTATACAACCAACAATGTGATTACATTAAGAATTTATTCAAAACATCTTGATTTTATTAAATACCAGATATCTGTGTTGGTATTTCAAAGTAACAAATACTTCCTAAAGTGACATCAGTAGAACCTTTAATCAAAACCCAATTTGTAACAATACTGATCACGTAAACCAAAACGTATTCACGAACAAGGCGAAGTTTATTCAACAGTGGCTAAACTCTGAGCACAGGCAATGGCCCCACATCAATATTAAATTTTGTTGTTGAGTAGGCTATATCAAAGTTAACAAACTTCCACCGCACCTAACACGTGTTAATGGGGTTTTTAAAACTTTACACAGTATAACTTTTATTGCAGCTCGGCATTCAAAGTGCTTCGTCATTAATATATTGTGCTAGGGGACAATTTTCGTAATAGGAAAAGTTTCGACGAACCGAACTGTTAGAAAAATCATTCATTTATCTTTGACGAAGCAAGAAAGGTTTGTTTACTGAACAGTTACAATGATGAAGTGAAAAATGAAGGTACTTTTCGACGACAGAAGTGATAAAATCTATTTACTTGTAGCGACAAATACAGTAGTATACTTCGAACAACATGAATGATGATAAGATTAACAATAATGGAATAGTTATCCGAAATAAATAGGTGCGTCTCTCCAGACAAGATAATAAAAAAGTTGGGGATAATCCGGCAAATGACCGTAAGAATGTTTTTCTTTAGGTAACTAACGAATTTCTTTATTGCGACACTGGCAAGCTCTCATTTGCACTTAAAAATAAAGACTGTAGACGTTAGCGTAAAATTTGATAGGATCTTAAATTATCTTATTAGACCATAGTATTTGCAACAAAAAGGTATAATGAGTTTCGATGTCATAACTATTACATGAACAACAGCTCTATGTCTTAATGATGGACCTGATGATGAATGGATTGAACGATTTAATAAATGATGAAATAAATATAAATTTGGTAAAGTTGTCATGTAGGAAGAGGGTGCAACAAACAGAATACTGCACAAAAAATCCTCGGACTACAACCCACTAAAACTGAATCCAAAGCCTTGTGGAATGAAGTAATAACATGTCTACTAGGTAAGTACAAGAACAGAAAAAATTCTCAGCGCTCTAGCGTTGGGGAAATTCCCAGGGAATAGGCGAACGGAATTCCGAGGAAGGAATGTTCCCCATTAACGCTAACTGCACCAGAACTGCCCAGTTTGGGGAGTAACTTAATTCCCGTAAGCTGAGGTGTTTGGGTTATACGAGTTCTAGAGATTCGTAAAGTGTTCCTGAATTGTCAGGGTGGGATCACTAAATATAACAAAACAAGCTGAATGTGTTGGATACTATTTTTAGAATGATACTTGGATGAATTTATTGCTACTACTTTAAATGTAAATGGTAATATTTACACACCAGTTTGTGGAATTTTATTTTGTGATGACTGTAACACGTATATCGCTCATTACGCATAACTCCACGTGTCGTTATGATCTCATGATGAAGTGGTTCATTTAAACCCGATTTTAATTCAATGCCGATATCTTTGCGTGGGTATATTTGTCCCACGATAGTTGTTTTGAGAAAATGTATCATGTGCACTTGGTGTTTCAGCAGTTGCCTTCAAATTATAAACGGCATTTTAAATACTTAGTAATATCATGGGTTCATCAATTTCCTTTACTCAAACTAGGTACAAGCCTCAGATAACGCGTAGCCTTCCTTGACAATCCAAACAAAATAATTCATTCAACAAACCCTGAAACACCAGGACATAAAACCCACATTAAGCAAATCTTACATTTCTTCATGTTCCCCTAGTGCGCATTACCGCAAAAACTTACTTAATTATGTTACCTCAGACTACTGCATTACACGCTCCAGGACGAGTTCTAAGTCCTCTTTGTACAAGTGTACCAAAAACAACTACTGTTTTACACAGCAAAGTAATGTCTAGTATTCGTTTGATGTTGTTTATTACATCTTTATTTCAACCATCGTTTAGTGAATGTAGTGAGCAATAAATTTTGGGTCGAAATTCGTTACAAACATCATCTCTAAATCTAAATGTCTCAAAGAGAGCCATATATATAATAACACCACATACTAAATATAAAAGTTAAATAGTAAGAGTGACATTAAATAGTCATCTAAAATGTAAGGACAAATTAAGACAAACAACAATAATTATTAAGATTCCTACAATGCTTCAATAGAAGCCCATTGTTGAAACTAAAAATGGTACAAATAAGAAGTTTACATCATAAACTACATTAACAAACTTGACGTAGACAGTGAAAATAGTCGTCACATTTCAAGCTTCAAGGTGTTCTAGACATTTTTTTCAGATCCCTCAATTTATTGAGTTGGAAACTGACAAAGGATGTTTAAAATGTTCTTTTTCTGCAGTGAGTGGAGCAAATTAAGTACATAAAAGCGAAAATGAGGCCACGATCTCTGTCAATTGTCGCGACCGCTTCCAAGTTGACTCAAATATGATTGTTGGTAATTTTTCATAAAATAAATGGTGGAGCGTTCGCTGTGATTACGGACCTTTTTGTTAAACCTTATTCAGATTATTTGATTCGTTGGCGAAACATAATCGAATTCCTTGATTAAAATTAAAATCAAATTCCGGCGTTTAATGATGAATTAAGTTATTTTTGGATCTTGTCCTTAATTATTTTGGTTTTGTGCTGTTATTACTTTAGCTTTCTTGGATATAAATTAGATTTATTTTTAATTTGTACAAGGATGAATTACTATTTTAAATTCAGCGAAATTAGTTCTAAGTACTCAAGAAACAAAGTTATCGGAATTATTTGACGGATATATCACATCAATCTAATAAACGCTCACTCATAAAATCTATAGAATAAAACACCATTCGAAACAAAGAATAATCAATACACTAGCTATCTAATAACACGTATAGTTCGCAACAAAGACCTAAATCGCTTGGAAGATCGTGAACTAACCAGCGACGTTACAATTTGGCCAGTTTTCAAAAGCCACCATTTTTTCTTCATGAACGAAAGCTTGTGACAGAAACACACGAGTTCGGTTCACGCTCTATTGCAACTTGAAATACTCGCGTTTAAGAACAAGCGGTATAAATCAGGGGATTTGCTGCAAGTTACCAAATGTTACGGACATTGTTCTAACGATTTTTGGATTTGATTCAGTTTTTAGTGATTGTATTTCATATTAGGGTTATGTAAGGTTCTGATATCTTAGAATCAGGATAGTCATGCTTTTTTAATGTAACTAGATATTAGTTTAAATTCTGAGCTAGATCGACCAAAAGCTTTTTTTCTTGCTTTTGAACGGCTAGCGAATTTTTCACATACTTCACAATACGCACAATTATTGTTTCAAAAACAAAAACCTATCAATATATTATTAATACACAAACAATTTTAACACACACTCACTTGGACTCGAATACCTACGGCTTGTTACGTCGTATATCCTTTTACTTAACTAAACAGATTATAAACACGGGCTCAAGAATGCAGTAATGCATAAGTACGGATGCTCTAACGTCAGTAACCCATTTCGCTTCGTTGGCTCTTATAACATGTATGAAAAGATATCGACGGCTCCCACGCATTAGGTCGTAAGGCACAAAAGATCATTTTGTCAGGAGAGTAACTTTTGTTTACGATAATGATAAAATTGATTTGTAAATCATTTTCAACAGGTGTTTTTGCACTTTGTTATTAATAATTACTCAAAGAACGTGTCCCCAGGCACTGGATATTATAAGGAATCATATTTACGCAAAAAAAGCTCATTTTAGTAACTTACGACTTTATACTTAGAAGAGAAAAGTCGTATCTCATTGTTACGACTCTATGCTATTCATAAGACTGATATAGACAACACGAATAAAGTCGTATGTTTGAATTACGACTATATGCGATGTGAAAATTGTCATATCTCTCAAAAAGGGAGTCGTAAGAAGGTACTTGATGAATAAAATAGCACGACAAATTGAAGCTTAAATCAACTTTATTATAAAAAACTATCATAGGAACATAATTCAGTCTTCTTTAATCACCATGGACGTTATGACATAGGTACATATATAAAAAAAAAAAAAACATAAATCACATTTTTTCAAGAAATAAAATTAAAACTGCCAGTCTTCAAGGCTCAGATAGATTAATTAAATAAAAATTAACTCAACTTTATTATAAAAACTATCATAGGAACATAATTCAATCTTCTTAAATCACCATGGACGTTATGACATACGTACTATTATTTAAAAAAAAAAAAACATAAATTACATTATTTCAAGAAATAAAATAAAACTGCCAGTCTTCAAGGCTCAGATAGATTAATTAAATAAAAATTAACATATAATATTTTATTAATGATGACATAAACTTGTAGTAATCAAGTAAAAAAAATAAATGAATTTAAAATCACTTAAATCAAGTTAGGTATTGAACCCTCTTGTACGTAATACAATAGAAATTAGGTAAGTAGGTTATGGTTAAATGAATTTATGAGAGAATAACAATTAATTATAGATAATAGATTAGTTAGAGGAATCACTACTGTTTTGTTCAGCTAAAGTGCCACTGTGTGACAACTGTTGATAAAAACTATGGTACTCTTGGGGTATTATACGTCCTTGACATAGACTTAGTAAATCATTAAATTTTGCCAATGTAACAGGTAAATGCTCAGTGTAACATGGTTCCAAAACTTCTGTATCTAATGAACTATTATTTCTCCTTCTTGATGAATAACTCTTTTTAGTTAATAAACTCATAACATTGTCTTCTTCAAAATTATATCGGTAGTTTAAAATATAGGGTTCACTTGACACTACTTGAACTTCTCTAATTTTAGTCCAAGATATTTTTTGGTTTTTAGAATTTTTTACCCAATTCCTACCGTCTAGCAATACTTTGTAATTGTAAAAATCTGTAACACTCATTTCAGTTACAATATAATTTGGTGGGTTGACTTTTGACCATCTTACTAAGCCAAACCATTGTGCAGGGGTGTAAATTAGCTTATTTTTTGCATTCCTCTCGATAAGAGCATGCACTGAGTCGGCTTCATTCTGTGTGTGCCCACGCTCTAAAAACCTATGAACTATTGTTACTTTATACATTTTTGCTGCATGTGTATAAAACGCGAAAACAATACGGTTTCGATTTTGACCGGCACAGTTGTCGGACCAAAATCTGAATTCTTTGGCACCTTGACTAACTTTAGTTTCAATAAATTTGGATAGGCAGCTTGCTACTTCACATGCCCCGTGTTTCCCGTTACTTTCAGGCCACATGTAACAAAAACCTTCTTGACTTGCTAAATCAAATATAGTGAAATTATAAATCGATAATTTTCTTTTGTAGTAAAATAAACCAACATTGCCATGAGGACAGTTCAAGATTTTTTGAAAATCAAAACACGCTGTAACTATTTTTCCTTCGCTTTCTAAAGCTTCTTTTTTATCATTTGCTTTCATTTCTCTAGCTTTAATCTTGTTACTCATATGAAGTTCTTGTTTTTGTTTTCCTTCTTCCGTCATTGTATTTTTATTCGTATTGAAAATATGGCATTCATTACAGATGTCTTTTTTTGGTTTGTGAAATGATATATTCAAATTTTGATTTATGATATCTCGATATTGTCTAACTGTCATTGCTTTTTTATTTATATTTTCAGTAATACACCACTCATTGTACAAAGAAAACATTTTTGTAAATGTAAGATCATTATCTAAGTAAATTTTAGTAGTATCTTTACGAACATAGTGAGATTCAACGGGCTGGAAGATTTTGACATGCCTTAAAACATTCTGTTTTATTTCGTCGTCTATGACAACAGTTCTGGTACCACCGCGTCGATCAGGGGAAACAGAACCACCGCCTGAGCGCCATTTTGCCAATGCTGTTTGAACAGTTCTTTCCCCTACAGAGAGTGTGTTAAGAAACATTGTTTTGCAAACAATCACTTTATTAGGTACGTCAGAATTAGACTCAATGAGAGGCAAGCAATACTTAATCGATTTCTTGCGCCTAGACACAGGTTTTGTAGTAGAAGGATACTTAGTATCGCCTACTTCGGTATGGTTGACAATGTAATCCCATTGTCGACAGTGATCTCCAATTCGCCAAAAAGAACAAAATATACGCTCCCGTTGTTGTGCATCAAACTTCTCAAAACATTTAAGTCTGCAAGTAACCGGACATGGTTGTTTTAAAATCTTTTCATCTCTTTGAACTCCATTCCTACTTAAATACGCTTTTCCCATATTTTTTAAACATTTTCTTTTAATGTCTTTCCATTCATCACGGCGACGGCGACGTTTTCTTCCAATTCTGCCTGACGGTGTACTGTCATTTGATGAGCACACAGACGAATCCTGACTCGAAGCGTTACTAAGCTGTGGTGTATTGGCTCTACTAGCACTACTAGATGAACAATTATCAGCATCGCAAATAGATAAATTTCTAAATAATGGAGTTGAAGTGGCTACATTGTATTCGAAAAGATCCGGAGAGGGCATTGGTGTTATATCCAAAGAAGGTTCTATAATATCAGTAGATTCATGTAAAAGTTCTTCAGCACAAGGCTCTAAATCCTTACGTCCTGTAGGGTTTTCGTCTGGCATTGGGGATGCAGTTGAGGGTAAAATTGCGGCTGGGTTTGATATTACCTCGTGAATATTTGGTTCAAAACTGCTGTCGAAATTTCCTGAACTATTATTAAAAGAGTACCCGAACATCGTCTTGTACTGCTCCCACTGGTGTTCAGCTTCAAGAGGTACCGGTGATACTAAAAATAAAAACGGCCAATTACATAAAAAGTTAACACAAACAACAAATCACTACATAGTATAAAGCAAAGTCGCTTCCCGCGTCTATCTGTATGTACGACAAATAATGGGCAATTTTCGAAGCTATTTAAACCAATACAGCATTAATCCTTATCCAATTAAATACCTTAAATACATTGTTCAATTAATATAGCTTAATATGGCAATTTGCAGCATTTGGTTAAAATAAATATTTTCGAAGATATTAAAGATTTAAAAATTGCGGGACGTAGTGTTTGCGGTCAAGCTAGAGCGAGCCGCTATGTTTTTATATACAACGTTCCCATTTTTTCTATAGTATATTTACTAATTTAGTATTAGCATAGCACCCCTGCGGAGAGGGGGTCGCTAGCATAGTTATAAAGAGAGTTAAAAATCTATTTTAATGATATTTTAGCTATAATTGAAAAGCAAAGAATCGTATTTCAATTTTACAACAGAGCTTAGAGTCGTATGTCTATGATCCGTCTTTATACATTTAATTATTTTTATATTTCAACCACGCATAAGGTCGTTAGTATAAGTTTCGACCCCTAGAACGAAATTGTTACGTAGTAAAAAGTCTTAACTGAAGACTATTAATGATTGATTACAGCGAATATAGTCGTAACATAAGACGTACCGACGTTATGCGTCGGAACCATTTTTTTTTGTTGATGTCTACCTAACATATACCACATACTAATTTGATATTCCTATCACACATGTCAACAATTAATTATATTATATTAAACAAGAATAATAAGATAAATCAGTAAAACTTACCATTTTCAAAATTTTGACCGGCCGTTGATACTTCGCTATTTGAGTTAGGCTTATCTAACACTAAATTCAAAATCTTTGACGAACGTACGTTACTCATTTCATTAGTTTATAATTGCACAAGTTTAAGTTATCAAAAGTAAACAAAAACAACACAACATCAATAATATTTGAACACTAAAAACTGAGAGACCCTCGTTCGTGTCATACGACGTCGGTACTGCGCGCTGATTGGCCGGCCGCGGTACAATAGATCGGAGCGCATCGTCGGAACTATCGGCGCGACTTTATGCGCGGGAGCGTTTAGTTGTTAAGACTATTATCAATTCAAAAACTCATTATTTATAAAATATATTAAAATTTGGATTTCGGGAATATGTAATTCTGTGTATTTTGGTTCTAATGGCACAAAAAAAAGATTTTTGTAAAAAATAATGTTTCGACTTTTTGCGTGGGAGGCATCGATATGTTTATGCAGTCCCTTTAACTCGAAATATTCAACTCGTTAGAATGATTAAAAACATTTTCGCAAGTACGTACTTGGTTGTCGCCTACCTCGTAATTTGTTGCGCTAAGACTAAATTTTGTTAGAGTAAAATGTTATGACTTGATTTTTTGGCCTTTCTGATATAATCTGGTCACTAATCGCTGATACAGTAAGGTTAACCAATATTTAGCTGCCGTGAGGCCTCACACTGCACAAATAGCGTTAAAGTATTTGAATTATTTCTAGGATATAAATACTGTTTTTCTATTTATGATTTTTGTTCATCACAAACCCTAGTCGTTTTCTGTATTTTCTGACAAACTAATAACAATTATGTACCTGATGTATTGAAGGAAGGCTCGTAAGTTACCCGCTGATTTCTGTTCATTAGAAGTTCGAAATATTATCTAGCACAGTTTTTATCATATCACATTGATATGCCAAACACACAAAAAATCAGTGAACTCCGCCAGCATATTTCTAGCCCCGCTGCACCCCCGAAAGTTTTGAGATAACAAACAACGTTGACATTGTTACAAGACAGTATTCGTTCAAGTATTTTTGTGCCAACTCAGTGGAACCGGGAACAGATATGAGCTAAGTAGGGTGACGTTTTGGTGTACTGCCGTAATGACTTATAGTTCTTGTCTACACTTTTGTTGGAGTGTATAGGTCTATGTAGATTTGATAGCCATTCATTTGTCGTGAATTTGTAAGGAGGATAATGTGTTGATGTTCTTTTAGAAAATGTGTCTTCCAACAATTGGTGTACTGGAATCTGGTTATAAGGGAAATCATTATAATTTAGTTCAAATATATTTATTAATTTTTACTTAACCTAAAAAAGGTCACTTTAGAATCGTTAATTTTATTGCTACGCCTTACAGTTGCGGATTTAAATCTCCTGTCTAAAAAGTTGCAGAATATCTATTAAAAAAATAAGTTATCCAAATCTTTCTCTAGCAAGCCACTATCAAATACTAAAACTATACAAAATAAACCCTCTAAAACACGAAATGATCAACAAAATCGATGTTTCACTTACATTTCTAACACGCTCCATTTGATTTTATTCCCGTTCAGTCCTCGGGAACAAATCATGGGCACTTTATAGAAATGAAACGTCCTTCACAGAGACTTGGCTACTCCAAGACGTTTTGTCTTAGTTTATGACATGAAGAATTTTTCAAACTACAACCTTTCTATTTACTGGAACTTTGTTAGATACTTTGACTTTTGTAATATGACATGAACGAGAAAAATGGAAAATGCTCGGTTTGTTGGAGATAAATGTTATTTGCGTGAAATACAAAGAATTGAAAGGTGGAGCATAAATTAAGCAAGGATTTGATTGAAAAATAAAAAAAAAATGTTTGTTTCATAATTGTTTTTAAATCACTGCTGGGCAACGGTATTATCCTTTTCTTCCATTTCAATTCATCAATAATAATAAAAATACATAGTTATCGGGAAAAAATCCTTTCAATTCGGTACTTGTAAAACTGAATATAAACTCGCAAACAAAAAAAACAACAATCGCCTATCAAAACTCTTTTCAATTTAGAACATGAATTATCCGGCATTAAAGTCGTATCGTACCACCAAATTCTAATAGCAAACCAATTCCTACGTTCCTGACAAATTTATGGGAATATTGCAGTAACGTTACGACGTTCCATTACACTAAATATAGCCTATATAACCTAATGTTAAAGTCAGAATGTCACCTCACATTTGTAATCAATTTACTACACGGCATCGGTAGGCGTATTACCTAACTTGTAACTGCAGTACGTCGGCAAAAAATTGCTATGTAATTGCAATTGTTGTGTTTGCACAAATTGTATGTCGCACATAGTGTTTTTTGGGTCAGGGTGAGTTGCTCTCAGATGCCATTAGAAGACCCTAATAAAGTTTTATCACCTCTGATCATGCGTTTAAGAATGCATACAGTAGAAACATGTAAATTAGATACCATAACACCAATTTAAATTTTATCCTAATTAAAATAGTATGATCAATTAATTTCTTCATTCACTTGATCTAACTTGGTTAAAATTCAAACTGGTCTTTTATTATCTAGCCGTTCGCCGTTAATATCTGCAATTCGACATCATGACTCTATTTCTAGGCTACCAAAAGTGTCAACGCCAACCAACTAAATACCGTAATTGGAATCTGTTCTCCAAAAATCCCTTTGAGCATTTTGGTAAAGGCTTGTCTACGAACAGCACCGATTTTAGCTAACTGAGCCTAAATTTAGCCTGAGGTTGCAGCCAGTTACTGTCCTGATCCCGTACTATGATATCTCAAATACAAGCTGTTGTTGTTATGGAAGCGGGATGCCGTTACGCACAATGTATAGCGCTATCTCGTTTCCACAACTACAACAGTCGTCCTTTGTGAGTTTATAGTACAGGCACTGATATAATTAATGTAAGCCGACACTCTCTCACTCGCACGTTTCTCGCCATCTGTACTAAACCAAAGTGATGTCAAAGTGAATGCAATGAAAGGACTATTTTGGGCACTTTATGCGGGCTCTAAACTGGCCTTCGCTTTATACATTTAGGAAAATGTTGTACTATTTTAAGCGTGTGAAAGTTTAAGTATTTTTTTGACATTTGGTTGGGGTTCATGTTTCTCGGTATTATGAGTAAAAGTATAATTACCGTTTCTTCATTTTATAGTTACATTTTATCTTCCTTACTATGCATGGGTATACGTTACGATCATGTTTAAATGTTTTCTCCCAAGTATTTCTTTTAAACGCCATGTCATAATATCAACCTATATTTTCAACGACATCATATTTTTTCACTCCATCACACTTACGAGTATGTCTGTAGTAAATACTATTTGAACGTGACACGTATGTTATTAGTGTATATTATTATCTAATAGACTTCTACCTAGTACTAGACAAACTACTCGATTTTAAACCAAACTACAATATGCCTTCTTCACAAAACAATAAAGTCCAAAATCCAAATGTGTAATACTATCTAGCTAAAATAACGAGAATCTCGATCAAAATATTAAATTAATTAATTGTAACGGTGTGTCTTAACCTACTTGTAACTTTGCCTCGGGGGAGGTTAGGTTAGCTGACATGAAAACCAAATAAGGGGAGATACGAATAATGAATCAAGAGCTTTGTGCTTTAAAATTAAACCACGAGTTTTAGTTATATTAATATTAACTTATATTACAAAGTACTCGTGTATCTTGTTTGCTAATATGACTTAGGAACAATGCTTGCGAGTAATTGCTTATAGTATTTTTTGTAGTACGATGAAAGACTGCCTTGACGTAGTCTCTACCGATGAAGTATTCGTAACGTAAATTCCGCACCATTTTCCAAAGAAATCACTTACGTTTCGACGAATACTTTTAGGATACCAATTATGCCAATGCGGTCCAGCATTTATATTAAAACTGTAATAAAAAAATTGTACATACTTCACCAAAGAATCAATGTAACTAAATAAACGACACAAAAATTTCTTCTACAAGTACTTCCCAAACATTTTCGTTTGCCAATGTTCTTTCCTGAATAGGTCATAGTTAGGATTTGCAAAGAGGAGAGCGTTAAGCACTCTGAATATCTGATGGATGTAGATTTTGTGTGCGAGAGCGGCGCTTATAGGGGCACATCTAACAAACTTATCCTACACTGCAATGGTAGTTGTGAGAAACTATCAGTTAGGTTTTGGTATTCAGATTGCAGTGACAGTAATAATTTTAGTTACCATACTCTGGTCTGAGCTCTCGTCTACCTAGAATTGCTTCTAGTTTAGTTAGAATTTTTACGGGATGTAATTTGAATTGTGCAGTGTATTTACATCTGCGTTTTTTTATTGTAGTGAGTTTCCCGACTAAATTAATAGCATCACACTGCTTTAGTTTAAACAAACCAAAACATAGACATGCTTCTGCCGCTTTTGGAATAAATTGAATTTCTTGAAACATTTTTGCGCAATATAAAACTCAACGCACACCAGATACAAAATCTAAATTACGCTCAAAGTTCTTCCACAGCCAGAAATAAAAGAACGTCTGCAACAGCATCTTCTAAATTTTATTCTCTCGATGCAGTTGCGTTCTCAGTGCCACCATATGTCGCTATAAAATAACTCGCGGCCCCGGTTTGGCACTAAGCCGATAGTACATCGAGTATTCCATAGTGTTTTTACTTTGGAACACGTCGATACCGCAAAAATCAAGATTCTGTTCCCCAGATCTACGTTTGCTTATTCTTATGATACGTTTTCGAGAGTTGCATTTGGCTGAGGTATCTTTGAAAGTAAAATTTGAATTCTGGAATGTTACCTCAAACGCTTTGTGAATGTTATTTGATTTTTGTAAAGCTATATTGGGTTTGGAATCAGTATATTCTATTGGCTTTTATATTCCAAGAATTAGGTAGTATGCGACACTCGTTCATAGTAAGGTTCGGGATGACTAAATGAAAATTTCTGAAAATTATTGTAATGGAAGGTATGATATACACACTGAAAGATTTTTTTACTCATGGACATAAAATGAATACTAAACAGGCCTACTAATTAAGTTCCTTAATTGGTGATTTGTTCAAATTACAGTACGAGGAAAATTGAGTTTTTGACGTTGTTCAAAGGACCACACTTTTAAGAGGAAATTAAACGGCAACCGTTATA
The DNA here is from genome assembly GCA_941860345.1 of Chrysodeixis includens. NCBI lineage: Eukaryota > Metazoa > Arthropoda > Insecta > Lepidoptera > Noctuidae > Chrysodeixis > Chrysodeixis includens. Next base: position 10,323,198 of record OW796106.1, on the reverse strand, counting down.
TGCTAATTACGCGACCATAAATTTGAAATCTCCGACTGAGTCTTTTTTTCCTCCTTTGAATTTTTATGATCCAATTGAATTTTAAATTTTACCGAGCATTAAAATGTTCTATACCCATCATCGAGATTTTTGCACACAGTTCGTGGAATATTTTAAGTGGATTGCAAAATATATTTTAGTTTTGGAACCTGAATGGAATGAAAAGGGCATACAGAACGGTTTGTGAAATACATATCGCATTACACTTTTGCTGTGTACATTTTGTTGATTGCCCCAGCAATATTCGGAGTAAACCAATATTTAAAAACAAATCGAATCAACAAAACTGGTTTGTTAAAAAAGCTGTATCCCAACTAAATGCCGAGTCATTTTCTAAACGAAGCAAGAAATATTGTCTTTTAATCACTGCTTAAGAAAGTGATTAATGCTTCTCAAGTTCGCAAAAAGTACTGATGGCATTTTCCAAATCGCAAAGACAACAAAACATTTAGGAAAAACACTTCTTATCTAACTTTTGAGGGTTACGAATACAAAATGATCGGCCATCGTCACTCAGTTTTAACGGTCATGGGATTGATTAAACTTTGCAGCACTGAACCTCGTTAAGTCCAAACTAAGTTGAGTTTTTATTGTGGAATAAAACGCTGGAAAGTTTTGCTTAGGGCGAACTTTTCGCTATTCTATGAAGTTAACGAAGAATCGTTAATTCCGTCCTTCGGTTATATTTATTGTTATATTTTCGTTGTTTTTTAAGTTTTAGCTATTTTTTCCTTGAGTTAAATTTTGTCTTTGTTAAGAGTATTATATAAAACATGAGATAAACCAAGAGCATGACCCTTTTTCCTTCATACTCTTTTAAACATGATTTATTTTAATACAGCCATGAAAAAAACCTTAATCATTTTAATTTCTACAATTCACACATGTCGTAGAGCTCATTACAATATAACATTTACACAACTTCGATGTTATGTTATAAACTTCCTCGTCCTAAACTTACCACTGTGACACAAAGGTGTAAATTTAAGCAACAACATTGTCCAATTCTAATCAAAGGAACTGCAACCGTGTGACAACATTCAGTTTATCGTCCCCACATAACGTGTATCTTACAAATGTCATGTGAACTGCAAACTGCAGTAGACCGTGTTTATTGTGCAGTACATGTGAATGATCGTAACATTACTTTGTTAGTTTAATGTTACAGTCCCGATGTATTGAACTATAAAGTAGTGAATTTATTTATCTAATAATTGGGAATTGGTACGTTTAACATTAGATTTATATTACTGAATGTAAAGCTAACTAGATTTTTTTGTCGTACGATACGTAGTTTTTGAGATAGAAACTTACTTGAGCTGCATTAGAATGTACTACATATTTCACTCTTTTTTTATTACTACCAATAAGACATTATTATCCACGTGTTAAAAGCATAACATCATATAAAACGATTTAGTTCCGAGAACACATCTACTATCTAAGTACCTACCAGACATCACATCCAACCAAACTCTCGACAACCCTTCGCACGAGACTAAAAATATTAACGAACGAAATGCTAAAAGTTTTCGTCGCGACAGTTTCATCCAACATGGCCGCCGTCCCGTCGCCCCGCCGTCCCGCGTCCCGTCGTCCCGTCGTCCCGTCGGTGTCCCGCCCGGGGTTCACGCGACGTGTCCGATAGCTATTGTGTCGGATGTTTCATGAACGAACGTATTTTAGTCACTGTCTGTTATTTTAGCAGTCGTGACGTTTATGTGAATGGGGGAAATGTTGAAAGAGATTCGCGGTATTGGATGCCGTGTATGTTAAAGTTGGTGATTTTTGTTGTGTAATAAATAGAATGAATTGAAGATATTTTGATTATTAAATTTTGCACAACATAGTTTTTTTTCATTTGAGTATTATAAAAGAAATACCTATTCACTGTACAAAGTAATTAAAATAGTCGTTATTAACGATAAAAAAACATGTAAAGTTTTGACTAAGACTAATATAATTTCTCTTCACTAATTTAAACAAGCAACTGCAGTTTAAAAACCGCCTCCTAATCCCGGTACATTTACAACGATAGCAAACACAATAGACTTTGTACTCCAACAAAAAGATATAGAAGCGACTCCGTCGTTCAAATATTCTATTATTATGTAAAACCGAGTAGCCGCCGTCCTCCGCAAATATAATAAAATCATTAAGTGATGTTAATTCGCTTAGTGACCACGGTAAATATGATGAAAATATGCAAATGTCCAAACTTGCTGGGTTGCTCCAGTTAAAATAAAATATGTGACTGACCTGGCTGGATTTTCCTACAAAAGACGAAAGGACACGACCTAACAGACCACATCTACATTTGAGGGTTAAAAATAAAAACAGAAATTTAATATATTCGTATTTTAAAATCTTTTTTTTTATTGGTTTTATATAAAATGGTTAAGGAAAACAATTGACACTCCTGTTAATAAGTAATATAAATTACAACATTTATTTTACAAAGTAGGTAGAGAGTTAACAACACCAATCACTTAACGAAGTACATTTAATAAATTAAAGATTTTAATTTTTGGGAACACATTGGAACAATGAGTGCTGCCAATTACGTCACTCAAATACGATGGGCCAATCCCGAATGAATGAAATTTGTTTATCGGGAGCAATTCGATAGTCTTTTGTTTTTGCAGATTTTGTATCAAGTAAATTCCCTTTATTATTTTTTGCGTAATTCGAACTGGCAAGCTGATTTCCCATGATTGAAAATTAAATTTGTAACGTTACTAGTGAAAGTTATGGGAGTCATAATATAGTTTTCTTAGGGGTAATGGGGTAATCTATAGGGGTCCTGATAATGATATTTATGGCATTCCGTTTAGGTATTTCTAAGACGAAGATCCAATGTATTATAAAAAAAAAAAGAAATGTATTTTCCATAACTCTACCACGCCTTTAATAAAGAAGTTATTGCCGTTGAATTTCCTGTACTCGATATAAAAGAAGACTTATTTCCCTAATACATCGGTTCAGCGGACGTAACACTTAAATATAATGTCACGAGACTTCATATTTATGATATGCGAGACGTCACACAAAATATTTAATGTTCGTACTTTTATCGTCGATGCTCTTTGTGGAAATTATCTTCGAGCAATATCTTTAAGTCACTCAACTCAGTACGTAAAACTTTTATACCTACAAACTGCCTTCGTACACCCGTTTATGAGGACAGGCTAGACGTCATTCCCATTGCAATTAAAAACAAAATCTTCAGTGTCCATTATTGGGTGCGCGCCTAAAAAAATGTTCGAAAAAACTGACCCGTCCCTTTTAGCCGCTTTCGAATAAAAATGCAAATGTTCCTTTTGCGTAGTCCTACGGCATTGTAATTGCAAAAAAAGAACTTTCCCAAAAGGCTACTATGTTGGCCATGGTAGAAACAGATGCTTATATACTGCCCAGTTTTGCATCACAAACGTGTTGACGTCCAATTTATTTTAACTAAGGTCTGTACTAGCGCAACCAACTTTTTCGTTCACAGTTTTTGTGTTGATTTGCATATTTTCACTTTAATGAAAGTTGGGAGTTCTATAACGTATGTAAATACATTAATATTTATAGTTGATTACAATACGGAGCCTTTGGGACTGTCCCCGTACAAAGCACTCCTTTGAAACGATTTGAGTTTATAATTAAGTTAGAATTTGATGATTTGCATACGAGTGGCACAAACAAAATATGAATTGTGAGTAGATTAGAGGAATAAATGCGTTTCATTTACATGTCATGGTAGGGGAAAACGTAGCCAAGATGGTATGAGGTATAAGAATAACTTACAAACAATGTTAATATGAAGAGACGAGTGAGATAAGTAGTTAGAACCTAACCCAGGTCTAAGTCATTTAATAATTTTAAAATACTTTGACGCCTTTTGGGTCTCGTTGTTTACATCTAGCATTTCAATTTTACTATAATAATAAAATTGTCCAACCCTACAAAATCCACTGTTTGTATTTTTGCATGTTACATGACATTTTCCAACGATATTCATTCACGTTCCTAAAAACACTCTTCGAAATAAAACAGCAACATATTTCCATAACGTTTCATTGAATTTATTCTAAACATTTAACGAAAATTCTCTCAAACATAACAAAGTGCTTTAAACGAAACAAATAAAACGAATCCATTTAATTGTGAATGTCCAAAAAGTTCGCTACATTTCCTGAAAACTCGGGCCTTTACGACTATTGAAATTTTCGGGGATTACGCTATGAAAGAGTTTAAAAGAAGTCAAAATCTGAAACAAGACTGATAAATGATTAAAGGGTTTTGAGTAAAACATTTCTATGTAATCTTGAATGAAAAGGAAAGTGTAGATGAAAAGCAGTGGTTTAAAGAGTTTATTTTTGATATCAAATTTTGTATTAACATTTCTGGATGGTGAGTCGTTTGTGGCGTTTGTTGCTTGCACGTTTAACTAGGGTTTTACTAAACATTATAGTGGAAAAATTAACTTTTCGATCGTGTAACTCACTAATGATTCCGTTACTAGGGACAGGTCTTTCTGCCTAGATTGAGTTCACGTCAATGACTTCAGAAGCGACCAATTTTACTTCCTCATTATTTGAATTCATGACGAACTCTCTTAAATATTTCTTAGGGCCTAGTTACATCATCAAAATTAGTGATATAGCTCAAAAAAACTCATCTTCAGAAAGTATCACATAAGTAGGCAAATTCAGTCCTTTTTTCTCGTCAAAAATTTTCATTTCATTTATAGCCGAGTGGATCCCGCAAATTACTGGGGATTTAATTTTTTTTTTGGCTTTTTGTAAAATTGCCTACGTCCACTTAAAGATATTAAAGAGAGAGACAAAGGGGCGAATGTAAGTTAATCGTGGAAGGTACCCGTTCCTATTTATTTGTGTTGCTTGACTTTTCCGACCATTCCGTGGTTTTTCTAGTAATTATCTTTAGTGACCGGTTGGATTTAAGCTTTTAAGTGTGACTGTGGTGGTTTGTTATTACTGTACTTGTGTAATGTAAATACCTTTTCAATTAATAAATTGGAAAACAAGCAGTTTAAGTGTTGAACAATTCTTCTTTTTTTGAACAAATCAAACACCAATTTATTTACCGTTTACAATTTTTGTCCAATGATAAGTGCTGTATACAATTATAATTAAAGCTTTACTTCATACAATCGACTCTAGATTAAAAAAAACGTATACATTTTACTGTTATATTAACTTAACCAGTTCGACTTCGGTTGGTTCCGAAGTTAGTCGGTCATTTCCTATTAATACACGTTATTAAACCGTAGATATAATTCGACATTAAAAAAAACTTTGTTTCAAAATTCTATACTATTGAAAGTCAGATTACCTACATAATATATTTACCGCTACCAAACACGAATACACATGTTTATAATTTAACTCCCACCATAATACGTTTAACAAAACAACGGATCCAACAGAACACAAATATTATCATAACCTTCAAATAAAAATATACTAACTAGACGCGTATACGGTGATACAGATTTCAGATTTAATTTTCCACCTCGCAAATTAACAGTAAATAATAATTTTGACGCTTCAAACATTTTGAGTACACACAACGTGGATAAATTTTCAATTACAACAGTAGGGATAATGAATGCTGTGACAAAATTGTATCAATATTAAAATTATGTCAACATTGAACACAAACAGAATTATATCGCGTTGTCTGACGTATTGCTATTATCATCTTTGTATTGTTCTAGTTTTTTGATAATAAGATACTTTTTTTATCGACACAACAAATATTTTTCGCCAAGACACGAATAAAGCAAAAAAAGCAGTAAAACACAGTCAATAAAGAATCCAGAACTAAAATTCAAATTAAACTTAACACAAAACGACGAACACAACTTTAAACAAAATGAGAATTTATTTCTTTCAAACAATGTCTAGTGTTTTGAAATCTTATTCGTTTTTCAAGTGCTTAGATTCAAAGACCGGCTAGATTACTAAAGTCCAAAGGAAAACCCTATTTACCTTCTGTAAGTAGAGATCGCCTTTATCTATTGTGACGACGATCTCAAATAGAAAAGCCTTTTATCAAATTACTTCGGCCACGATCTGTTTTTGTACTAAGCATTTTCTACTATTTGCGATGCCTAAGGACAATACATCTATTACAAAATCTTTGCTTTGTTGTTTTTTGTTTCTCTTGGGATATTTCGTCTTTTGGACCGTAACAAACGTATGCAAATTTTATCCTACAACTCTGAATAGTTAGGACCGTTACCTACATCAAGGGGGAGAAACAAAAAAGTGTTTCAGTTGAATATTTCCTCTTAAATCGCAAATGGTAATAAAATAGAAGAATGCTCGGAAATTCAACATAATACAAAGCAATCCTATTACTTTACACAATTTTCCATTTCGAACAGAACTTCAATGCAAACTCAATTTAAGGCTATCAATGGAGTTCAGTTCAGTTCGGCAGCTGACGAGAGGCCCGGATGCGGGCGCGTGTAAACGTTCATTACACGCTGATATGACGTCATTCAAACGGTGCAATTGACAGCCAACCGGATTAAGGTGCAGCGTTTGATTTTGGTAAATACTAATAATAGGAAGGGCTTAGATAGTGTTATATCGCATTGGGGTAGTTAAGTGTAGAGTCCTTAAAAGTATACATATACGTAGTAAAAGTATATACCTAAATATTGTAATGACATTCTTTTTCAAATAATGGTTCACTATGGTTTTGTTTGTCAGCTTAACACTTTTGGGCAATTCGATCAGCGTAAGCGTTCAGATAAAATAAAATTCGATAAATCGATAAGAATTTAAAATTTTAATACTGGCCTAAAAAAGGCAACAGTGAAAACTTGACAGTTGGCGATACATTTAAATTTAGAAGAATGAGAATCACGTGGTAATTTACTATTCAGAGTGACGCTAATTGGCAGATGTCGTGGACCATGACTTAATTCCCGGCTGGAATTCAGAATATTTCAACCGGAAAAAAATAAAAGACTATCAGTTGATTTATTTAGAAATAGGTTAAACAAAGGTTTCTCTCGGTATTGGAAAATCTGATCGAGGCAGAAAAGTTTTCTACCTATCGCATATGATGTTTTGTGATTGGTTTTTAGTTTTGTGATCAATCGCAGTTGTGATCAGAAAATTCATAAAAGTTTTTATACCTAGGACAAAAATGATGATTTCTGGATGCGTAACTTGACGATAACTATTAAAGTAACAGAGAAGGCACGAAACCTAGTAGCACACTATCGTAAAAAATGATACACAGCAAAGCAGCACTACAACCCTAGTCCAATTATCCAGCTTGAACTAAATAAACGATTCTAAAAAAGCTTACACTGTGTACACCAGTGATCGATTTGAACGTCGACTCCCTTTGACGCCCTTTCAAAAGCACAGTGCCAATCCATATTGCATGACACGGGACACAAACATCCTCGTACCTCGACAATAGTAAGTCAATGCTTGTATTTGATTGGTTGCCCAGTTGTGACGTCATCTGACAGATTCGGTTGTCGTGGCTGAAGATAGGCTGAAGTGAACTCGTATCTGAATATTATTAAGTGTGAATAATATACGATTGTAATAATTTTGTAATGAAAAGGTTTGATTATTTAATTTCTATTTTAAGCTTTTCTACAAACGATAAATAACTAAACGTGATATTTTTAAAACAATATAATTGCAATTACCCTTTTTCAATATTGAGTCATGATGAGGTTGTCAAAATGCAAAGCTTTTCAAATTTTTGCTTGATGTCATGGATTTTATAATGAAGTAAAATAACAAATTGAATGCAATCAGCACACATTTTGATAAACAAAAATCTCATTAGCCGCGTACTGACTGAGCGAGCAGCCTCGCGAGGCAGCCGCGGACGTTTGCTTCGCAACGTTTGCCGCGCGAGGCAGCCTCGGTCTGTAAGTTTTCTAATCCGAGGCTGCCTCGCGCGGCAAGTCCGAGCCATCGTGAGCATCGACGCTCAGTTTAACTTGCAGTCGAATAGAGACCGACCCTTGTAAAGAGTCCATTTTTTCTTTAATTCAACTATTGGAAGGTTCATTTCCTGGCTTATTTTTCTCCATGCATCTTCCCTTAGTCCTCTATTTGTGTAATCAGGACATTGCGCATCCCAAAGTCGTCTATATTGACCATATAGTCGTATTAATTTAAGACACTGTTCTTTATCCATAACGCACAACTAACTCGCAACGAATAAGCGAGGCAAAACACTACCGTCTTGAGTGAGCGCGGCAAACGTACTGAGGTGCCTTTGAGCATCGACAAAAACCGACAACGTTCGGCTCGGGCCGCGGCACGCTCGGGCGAGGCAGCGCGTGCGTTTACCTCGGGCGAGGCACGTCTTGACCGACCGAGGATTTGCCTCGCGAGGCAGCCTCGCGAGGCTGCTCGCTCAGTCAGTACGCGGCTAATAACTAAAATTATTAATTGTTTTTGCTTTTGCCTGTTAGAGCAATAGCAAAAAAATGTTTACAAACAGCGTATACCCTAACAATATAGGGGAATTAAACAATAGTTCGTTACAGTTCATAATTCGTAGTGTACCAGGCGATCATAAAGTCACAGAGATAACATCAATCAGAGGTAGCGACGTGAAACACAAATACGGGACAATGCTAAATGAACGCTTGTTTGATTGGACACTGCTCGCTATGACGATCACATGTTCGTTTCCGTGCACTGGTTTAATTGAATCACCTAGACCTGATATGGAAGATACGGAGAAAATTATTATAATTGCATCAGATTCTTAAAATAATTTGATTTTATTTTTCATGTATTCATCGTTTGTTTTCAAAGTACTAGTTAATGTCAATCAGTAATAAATTAAAATCGACGTCACGCGCTTAACCAAATAAATCCATTTAATTATTTTATTTTCAGGCAAAATAACTTTGTATTCAGTAAATTGTTTTCCAAGTAAATTTTAATCTAGAAACAAACTATTAAATTTTAAAGTTAAATTAAACAAAACAAGCTCGAAAACTTTTCATGAAAAACCGTGTTACGAAAATCAGTTAAATCAATTATGTACAAAATTCTAAATAAAACAATGTTTCAAAATTAATCAAATTTCGTTTGAAATACATTTCAGCGAGATTTGAATAACTTGTTTCGAAATAGATCCTCACAGACAGATTAATGGACTCAAAGATCTATTTAGGCTGTGCCAACAGACTGAAGCTATTAACATCACTGCTATTTGTCTAACTTTGAACCTAAAATAATCGATACTGCTAAACCATACGCTTTACTACTGTTTAACCTTCCAAATACAGAAAAAAAACAATGCATGATGCCTTAAAATGATACGATATAAGGATATAAGTATCGAGTTAAAAATAATAGGAATAATAATGTAAAAATGTTTTAGGTACAATAGTTTCACGAAAATAGAAAAGACATTTATGGAATTGACGTATTTAAGAGATTGAGCTATAATCATAAAAGCAATTTTAAATGCAGGCTATTTTAAAACCTTTTGTATCCAGGTATCTAGGGATATTTTTTAGTACCTCAAAAGCTATGCTTACTTCATTTGTTTATTTTATTGACGTAATTTTGTATCCTTTATTCACTTTTATAACCAGTGACTCTTACGCTGATGGCAGGCTTAAGTAATGATAGACTGCTACGTAGGTATAATGTAATTACCTAACTTCTAAAACCTAATTATTTACTTACATTAGAGCCATCTGTTGTCCTTGTAATGAGAACATTACATGTTGTAATGTTTGAGTACTTTTATCATTACAACCTACTTGTGCACAAAGTTTAGGTAAGTAAACCTACCGGGTGCCTACCGGCCATAAAGATCCGCTTGCTAGTCCTTGAAAGATATTACATTATTTCCTTCTTGCATTGAAAATCAGGATAAACCCTTAACCATATTATTGATCTTTGGCGACTCTACAATTTTGACAAATAGAGTTAGACAAACACCTATACCTTCTTCCTTATAGTTCTCAATAAGTTTGGTTCGATAGCACAATCTGAAGCAGGCTTTCTTTCAGATTCCACTAAAAACATAGTCTTGCGCTGTTTCCATCGCAATCTTTCCGTGAGATTTCTAGATTTATCACAGTCTTCATGCAAATGTTCCTAATACAAGTAAAAGCAAATGTATGGTAGAAAGGCATAGTTCTCTATAAAACTTAATATACCTGTATTCTGTAAAAGTAAAAACCGATCCCAAAACAGTTTGTGTATAGACTAGGTATAAGAATTTAAGTACTGGGCTATGATTAAGGGCGGTCTCCTCTAATCCCATAGTAAATTGCCTAATAAATATTCATAGTATTTATAAAAGGTCGAGCGTGACTATGAAATTATAAATTTATGGCGACGTTAACTAATTTAAATCGATTTGTATCGTTTGCAAAATTGGAATTTTGACGGTCGGTGTAATTAAATTATTATTTAATTTGATAGCATTAAGTTTTGGGGAAGGATTGACGGGTTAGGCTGAGCCGGCACGTATAGTTACACCCAGATTTTCGATGTTAAAGTTAATTAATTTTCGAGTCTATGACGTATTTTGTAATGGATTTTGGTACTCGTAGTTTGTTAATAGATTTAGAGTAAACACATGTTTTGGGTTTGCTTATTTATGATACATACTGTTGACAAATTAACAATCTTTATTTTTAAGCAAAATACTTGAATAAAAAACTACAATTCAAAACTTGAACCGTGCTATTTTGGTCCACGATTAATTAATAAATTGTAAATTTTAAAACACTTCGAAACTCAAGACTATGTGTCTATTTTCACTTGCATAGTGCTATATCCTAGAGTTTATCCACAAAACATCGTAGAACCACTATCATGTTATGACCAAACACGATCGTGAGCTATCAGTGAAATATGGTTTTTATGGTCACTGCTTCCTATCGGGCATGTTTTCTATGACTCCACTATATTGGCCATTCCATCGGTTTACGAGGCTGCAATCTATAACTTCAATTACGATTGAATATTTCACGTTTAGTTGTGGAGGCAAAAAATGTATCAGATTTAAGTAGAAATATTGTTTTGTTTAAAAAATAATCCAATTGTTTGATTGGATATTTCATGCGTGTCTCCTTTTTTCCTCTTTTTCACTGACTCCCGCACTAAAGAATTTAACCCCTGTATCGTGTGGGGATTTATAGACATTCAATTCACATGCACAGAGACACTTAATCTTAAAACAAGCATTTGTGGAACGCACAAATTCTTGTCCTACGCGGCGCCGGCGTATAGTTTATATCGGACCGAAATCCGCATAATGTAGCAGTATTGAACGAGAAATTTTAGTACTTAAACGTAATTGTTTTCTACAATACGAATTCAATTCTATTTTTTACTTTGTGGGCAACATTGTCGAATTGGATATTTACCTACCTGTAAGGATGGTGTTGTGCTTGAACCAAATAAATAAACACATGCTTCTTAATTTTTCATGTACATCTTCTGTATCACCAATTTCGATATCAGAAACCCGCGATCTCGTGATCCCGTAATCCGTATAAGAACAAAAACGTTTTACTCAAATCTGAAAATATTTAAAATCCCCGTTCCTCCATAATGGGTTGGAGCTTGTACAAAAATGAGGCAAACCCCTTAATGCGACATCCACGTCTTAAATTATTAAACGGAGTTCCTTCCTCAGCTTTTACAAGCTTTGTGTCTTGACAAATTCCTTCGCCGCTATATTTTGAAGTTAATTCATTTTTCGCAACAAGATTATTTGGACACAATCTGTTTCGAAAACCGTGATTTGGCAAATTTCGGGGCATTTATGTCGATGCTACAATAAGTTGATGGATGGTGTTAACTCTTTCATTTAGCTGTCTGTGCCCCTGCTAATTATTATACTGACCTGTTTTTGTTCGGGTCTCAGTAAATAGATAATTACGTATTTAGTGAGGGCTTAAAATGTTTTTGCCGTGCTTTTTCTGGTATCTGCTTTGATGATATTTTTATCTTATTTTTTATGTGTTGTATTGACTGTATTTATTATAAAAATATTTTCTCTTCTTTTCAGGTAAGTTTCAATAAAAATGGAGTAGGCAATACCATCCAAATATGAAAGCCCTGAAGTTCAGCAAATGTATGTGGGTATTGAAAATTTGACAAGCTTGGACTATTGCAACGGATTTTATCGAACTATAACGAAAAATTACTGGCCAGTTGGTCTAGTGGTTAGTGACTCTGACTACTATACCGGAGATCGTAGGTTCAATCCCGACCCAGGACCATTGTTTTGTGATGAGCACGATCGTTAATTTGTTCTGTGTTTGAATGTAATTTATTTAGGTATGATCCGTATGAAATACATCAATATGTTTATCAGTTGTCTAGTACTCATAACACAAGCTACTTAGTATGCTTAAAGTGAGACTAGATGGCGTTGTGTGAATGTAGAAGAATATTTATGTTATAAACTCAAAAGTATACATTTCTCTTAACATGGCTGGGGTAGACTGCAGACTATGCGTATACTTTATAGCGTAAAATAACTTCACCTTAACTTTATAGACAAAACGTCAGTCCGAAATGTGTTATGTGGGTTTTTACCGCATCACTTAATATCGTTCCTGGTTTTTGATAGCGTTTGTGAAGATTTATGCGCTATTTTTAGGGAGTGTTTTTGAACCATTTGTATTGAAAATTCTTCAAGTTTTCACCGGGATCGGTTATATTTTTCTTCTCCTGAAACCTTATTCCATATTGTCTAGTCTAAAAATACACTAGAATACCTAGTGTGAATACTCGAGACAATCTACATTTCATCTCGCGAAACAGTGTATTTATTCTAAAAATGAAGTAGTCACCTAAACAGCATTTTCATACTTCAAGACTCATCTTTTATTCAGCTTTCGTTTAAAACTCCATGGAATGTTCCCGACACGGCGCGTCATTTACAATTCTTTAGTTGGTGCTTCTTAATAAAATAATCACTTGCATTTTGTAATACTAACAGCCGTCGAGGACCTAAGGTGTACTCTATAATAGCACTTGTCACAACCTCATTTCCGTTATAATGGAATATTAGATTCGCCATAAACCGAGTCATGACGACGCGTCCAATAAACGTTGATCTTTAAAATTCGTTAGTCCTCCCTATATTCCTTGGCGCAAAAGATTTAGAGACAAGCGCGGCAGGTCACTTAACGCTGGTAATGCGAGCTGACGTAAACACCGTTGTTGGAGGGAATTGCCGAAAGATGTTTGCTTCCACGAAAGTGTTGTTGATGCTCAAGGGGCGCAAGTAATTGGAAAATTCAATCTAAAGTCGTTCAGATTTTGTTACCAATCAAACATAGAAAAAGAGGAAAGGACTTTATTTGATAGGATCAAATACCTACTTCCAAAATAAAAACTAGATGAAAGGATGGCGTCCCAATTAGATTACCGTTGCTGACTCAGAAGGTCGAGGCTTTTTTCTTTGGGCAGGAAGCTATTATTTACATTTGAGTTTACGTACCTCAGTATGATTTCCGTTATGATGTTTAACTTTGACAATAATTCTTGCTAATGTAAATCGTCGTGACCTAGCGGAAAGAATAAATAACCTTTCGGAATATAAACATGAGGAGTCTTTGTTTAGCGTGTTTGCGTTTTTGTAGAATTTTTTATTCATTTTCCTGTTTTAAACGGTTGTGTTTTAAGTCTTGACCGTCTTATTTAACTTGGTATTAACAGGATGGTATGTTTTTTATAATCTTAAAGCTAAACTGTGGTTATAAAAGCGAGACGCTACCAGCAGTGTAGTTCGCCCTCTCGCTTCAAAAACATCAAAAGTACTGCTATTAGAGTCCATAATACGAAACGAAGGAAAAAACAAAACAATTTCAGTAACCCAGTCCCGATTTCAAACGCCAGTATTTCATTTACCCCATTCTGTATAACAAACAATATAAAACAGTATTTTTTAAGAATGTTAGGCGTTACGAAACAAACCCCATTTTACTTCCTCGTGTAAATCTCTTAAGCCAATGGACGTACGCATATGCTTTCATAATATATAGCGGTATATTTGGTCTTGAGTAATTTCATACAATCTCATACGTTCTAGGACACGCGGTGAGTTAGTACTATGTTATTTATGTACTTGTCATAACGTGTGAGTTATGCCGGTTTTGTACTTTCGGTTTATTTCCTTCCGTAGCACTGTAGTTACTGAGAATCGACGGGTGTTGTGTTTTTTGTATTGCATACTTAATGTTTTGTTTGTTAAAAGCAAGAGTTGTGAACTTCTCTTAAAGAAATTATATGTTGTGTAATAAATACGACTTTTAGAGGTAATTGGGAATGTATAGCAAAGTAGAGAGACTCGAACGTTAGTACTTCAGTATAAAATGAATTATCTGTTTTAAAAAAGAATTATTTCGGTGTAAAACATAAATCAAGAGTGCGTTTAACATATTTTTGTACTTTGTTTGATATAGGTATTCCTTTGTTTTCATGTTACCCTAGTATTTGAATAATTCCTCATTAATTATACTCTCGTTTAAAAAACTTTTTTTTTACCTAACGCTGATTTTTGTGTTGGACTATTCCTACAGAAATTAAGTTTTTTTTCTCTAGTTGCCGATTACAGTTTTTTTTATAACTGTTATAAAATGAATAACTAAAACAATAGAAATAGTATAAAGTCGGTTTCCGCTGTCTGACCCTATTAATCTTTGAAATTATGCAATTGATGTCGAAGCGTATTTTTGAAAATTAAGTAGATGGTTTCAAGAAAAATACCTATGCATAATACATCGGTATTGCACCCGCGCAAAGCTGGGGCGGATCGCTAATTGCTCGCAATCGCTAGACTCAAACAAGGTAAAGTAAAACGTATTTTAAATTAAAAAAAAAAACCTAAAAATTTACACGACTACAAAGGTACACGCCATTCCTTCACAAAATCAAATACGAAAACTAAAAAACCATTAAGTATACAAAGTCCACAAGGTCCACAGCGACCTACTTCCTCATTTCGACCCGCTATGTGAAAATGGCAGTTGTATAATTATTTTCCTTCAATTCCCTTGCCCAAACCCAAATAAACACCATGAGTAAATTACAACAGGCGTACAATATTGTGTAAGATAACATACCTACGTACGTACATTGTCAAGCCGCTTCCATAGTCATGGAATATTATATGGTATGTCTTGTTAGGCATCTTGTGATCTATTCTCTGGTGTAATGCTTGCCTGATCTCTGTTAGTGTGATAACTTAATTCTAGAATGCAATTTGAGTAGTCTGGTGACGCTGTTAAGCTTTACCTTGGGCTAACTGTATAGTTCTGTTTGTAAAACATGAAGATAGAAGGGATTTTGTGACTTTTATTGCAATACTGCGCGGAAAATGTCCTGCATTTGACGTATTCGACGGCAAAGCGCGACAACGTTCTGTGAAAATGTTTGTTAACAAATATAAATGATGCCCTAGTCCAAATGTTAATCTCCTGGTACCACTTCATGGTAAGCCTATTTTTTTTAGAATCGTTCGAGATACGGTTATTAGCCCTGAATAACTCACTGCTGAGCAAAGGCCTCTCTTTGTTCATGACATTCTTCTCTGTCTCTTGCCCTTTGTATCCATCCTATTTCTTCTATCTTTAATATCTTTCGCCCATCCTCGAAAAAAGGTAGTTATCTAATATAAATATTCCTAAAAAGCCTAAGCAAACAGGCATTAAAGGTAACCCAGTATTAAACATGTCAAAGACACTCATAAATACCGCCAATACCATTACGATACAAACAAAAATCGACCATAAAAACTTAGTATGAGCCATAAAGTCATTTTATTCGATTCCTATCTATTTATGACTTGTCTAAGGACCTACATACATAAATTAGTTTGTCTACTTTCACTACATTTATTTTATTTTACCACTCAGAGATATTATTGTGGGAATGACCGCTTGGTTTAGGGCGGGTCAAGTTATACTGGTCATATCATGTTTTTGTTGAAGATCTTTTATAAGTTAAACCTCTTGTGATTTGTTATTGTGTTTGCGTGGATATTCCTTTGAAGCCTCCGCTTCGTACATTTTGATATGTTTAGCTATTTTGTTTTTGTTATTTTAATGATTGTCTGATTTATGCCTATGTTCTGAGAAGACGAAATTACAATGTTTCTTTGTTTAGACATTTTGTCTGGAGAAGTTTCGATAGATTCAACAAATTTATTTTGTATAATTTTTTCGATCGTTCTTTGTTTCAACTAATATCAGACTTCCAAAGCATACCAGAAATGATGGAACCTCTTTCATAAATTTGATTGGTTCCTACTCTACAGCGTACTTTGAGCATTCGATTAATAAACATAAATAGATTTTGAATATGTTCATTTAATTTACCGTTTATCATCAAATAATCTCACATGCTACCCAAACTAATATAACTTTAAAACTGAACTAGATTTCCCTCTCACACTTGCGTAGAAGTCAATTAGTTCATTCGTTTCCATTCGCTTATTGCTGAAGTTTAGCTGTAAAATTATCTGGAGTGCAACCATAACCGTTTGCGTTGCCATCCAAAATGGAACTATAACAATATTTGTAATGTCTTACTCCCCTTCTATTGTTTTAATTTCGTTCGTTGTATTGTTATTTTAGTTGGTAGTTTTTAATTTATGCTATAATGCACTTCGAAGTAGAGCATTTTTTCCTCGTAGTAAAAAATGAATCAAACTATGGCACTTACACGTGATATAGGAATGTGTCAGACTTGAATGGACCAAAAACTCCCCTAAACTTTGCTAGAGCCAAGGAAATATGCTTACACGTGCACATTGCGGTTCCAGCAGATTACGTAGTAACCTAAGAAAAAAATAATACCAAACATACTCAAATCAGGAAGTCGATATCATAACAACATTAATACGTTCTCAGTATCAAAAAGCTTCGTATTTAAACATCCTTTAATTCAAAAACAAAACACGACACAACAGGATACACTAACAATGGCTGTACATTACTGACAGCTCAACTCGTTCCTAAACTAAACACACAATAGGCCAGCAATGTACACTAAAAAGACAAGCAAGTCCTGAAATCCCGTTTATTTCGCTTCGCATAGCAGTTTTTTACAAAGATTAACGGTGTTCGCGGCGTCTGGCTGTTTGTCGTACACCTTTGCCACTATTTAAATGTCATCACACTTTTATGGCCGTTCGGAAAGTCAGGTTGATAAATTAGGAAATAGCCATGGGAGTTGGAACCTAGTTTTCATTGTTTTTATAAGCTTGGGAGGTCATTGACATTCTAGTCTTTGTTTATTTTATTAGCCTTGTTTTAGTAAGTTTTTGTTTACTGGTGTGATTTTTTGTATTCCAAAAGCAAGATACTGATATAGTGTGGTGGTCTTGCTTCTCCAATTGAATCAGTCTTACGTCAAAAGCTCACATACTGATTTGCTCATTAACTGACCATATTAATTTTCCTCCTGAATTAAGATTTTAGCAAATAAACAGCAATTAGCTGGATCTTTCTATCTATATCCAAGATGAGATGAGATAATGATACTGGTACTAACATTTCCATTGAAATTAGAATCTACGACGTCTCATTGAACCACTTTCACGTGAAAATCAACCCTAATTCAGTTGCCTTTCAGTTCAATTTAGCATGTCACCTTAACATTGAACCCTTCAAGCTAAAATGACACATCATGTCTTAAGAATAAGGTAGGAAGTTGTTTGTTTTTGACGTATAAAGGAGTTTCGCTTCGCAGTGACATTTGTAATGAATTCGTCGCCGGTTAGACAGGGCCGCAATCAGTTGTGGGCATGTAAAATGTTAATAAGATATGGTAAGTTTAATTATATTTGAATGGAGAACGTTAGCATGGAGTATACGGAATTACTCTATTCTGTAGTAATTATGAGACTACAAGTAAATTAACTTGAGTGCTCTAAGAATTAAATAAAAACATAATATTTTACATTCTATAAATATTGCTCTGCATTTAATATTTTACATTATATTATTACTCACCTGCATTCCCTGCGCCTGATCTCTCTCCGGTCGTGTCGGATTACCGTCCCATCGGGCTATGAAAGTAAAAGGAATAGAGAGTGCACCTGTGTTTGCGCACACGCTTGTGCACTATAATATGTCCTGCGTAGCTGGCTGGTGTCATAGTAAGACTGGCCGCCGTGGCCGAAATCGGTCCGGACCGCTATTATTATTATTACTTCCATTATAGAAACAAGAAATTAAATTATTTTTCAAATAACGTTAGAAAATATTTCATACATACATTTCTAATAGCTTAAAATGTTTATTAACATATTCTATCCAAGTGTACGTATTACTTATATGGAATTAAATTCCGACATTTCAGCTTCTTTACAAGCACTAACCTCGTATGTAATTTCAATTCACGCTTATTCCACTAACAAAATCGTCTATTCTAAACAACACTACCAATACAGCCCTGTAGAATGCATGCGGCGTTCATTTAGAGACACCTCGCCGCCAAGTGCTTGCAAGTTGAAGTAATCATTACTTGTGATTCCCGAGTAAGCAACGCGGAGCTACTCGTAGGATAAGGAGAGTATTGTTTGGAAGACCCGTTGATCGTACCTTGTTAGTTCAGTGAATATAGAGTAATATAGTTAAAAGATTCTGAGATGTGAGCTGAGTCTTCGCTTCAATGTCTTCCTTAATTCTTTAATCTATGTATGTGTATAAGTATTATTTCTTCCTGTATATCTATAAAAGTTAGGTTTACATAAAGTTAAGATTACTTTAGTTGTATTAATAAAACTGTTTTGATAATTATGTCTTTAAATCACGCATATTATTATTTTCATGCGACATCTCAAAAGTACAATTAAAAAGTGTGAATTGATAGAGCAAAAAGATAGTATTTATTACACACACACTTGAATGTGTTTTTCATTTGAATACCAAATTAACTAGTTTTAATGATGGAAACTTACCTTAATTGTGACTCAAAGATTGTTCAGAGCCATTTCCACTTATATTTTTTGCACCCAACACAGCAAAAAAACCAATCATAAATTCGTCGTACAAAATAATATCCTCAGACACACACATATAAATACGTAAGAAAGTTCCAAAACAGCAACTCTCTATCAAATAACGGGAAGTTTCATGATTATCACCAACTTATCGCGAACTTAGTTTGAGTTGCCATTATCCTTTCCCGTTCGTTCGTACTAAATAAGCTTATCAATATATACTTGAAATGGCTGTATTTGTGATATATTACTTGAAATAACTATTTTTTTTTGTGTTAATTTGTCTTATTTGGTAATTTTTGACACGTAAACCTCTCGTTCGTGGATAGCTGATTGACACACAATTAGCATTAGTAATTTCTAACCCCATTTTAAACAATGTACATATTTGGTTCTTTTTGTTAAATAATCACATTCGATTTGTCACCTTAATATTGTATGGCTAGATAATTTAGATTACGTTAGATAACTTCTCTGCTACTCAACACAAAACAAATGCAAAACCTTGTCTAAGAAAAGTCCTAAAAATATCTTAATGGCTTATTTAAAAAATAAAAGAGCTCAACAGAAAACAAGCAATAAACATTTCTCATCAAGAATTGTGTTAAAACATTATTTACATTAGCACAAACGAAAAATATTTTAAGATGTATGATGGTATTTTCTTTGAAGAAAAATAATTAATTTCAACGTTTTGCATAAAATTGATTATATTAATGGCTGACCCAATAACTTTGATGCTCTTTGCCTCCTGAATATTCTTTTGAGTAAGTCCACTTTGATTAAGTTCGGTAGGAAAACACCCTGAAATGTATATTTTATCAAATAGAAGGAATTTTGAAATGTCAAATAAACATTGGAATAACGATGTAATTTGCTTATGTTCGAGGAAAAAATACATTTATTTTAATGGAGGTATTGTTGCTTACGTTTTTATCTTTGCTTTTGATATTACAGTAGATAAACTAACGAGATGATTTTATGTGAAATTGACATGAAAATATAGGAATACAATCACAATCTTTCAAACAGAGGAATCATTTGACGTAAATGATTCATTTTACGAGACTACCGTCTGCTTATTATGATTTTGATTCAATTTAAAACTAACAGAAAGAAAAGGACAAAAGTTCGTATCTTTTATAATACGTACATGCTCAAGTTAGACAAAACACCAACTTGTCTTAAAAAACCAGATGATTCACTACTGCCATATTTTCCAAACGATACTGTTACCTATTCACGTTCCGCGTCATGAAAAAGCGTCCGCCAACAAGAATAATAGGTGTGAAAAATCATACCGACACAAAGCATCCATCATAAAAACAAACAGTGCCAAATCACTTTGTATCATTTCAGAACAAAAAGTTTTCAATTCGCCCCATTCGCGACATTTCTAAAGACACCCGAAAAAGTGGGGTGAGAGTCCCTACAACCATCCGTTCACAAATACAAATAAGCGGAATTAACTACATGTCGGCATTCGACCGACAATTATTCTCCGTCTGGCATTTACATGTCGTTATTTTTCCCCACTGTAATTTCGACGTCTGCTGTTTGCATTCATCGTACATATTGCGAAGTTCTGATAATTTATTGCACCGTATCCACATTTATTGATAAACGACAGCGTGAATCGTGACGCGTTCGTGCAATAACGATTTAAAGCCGAAGCCTTTTGTTCGTAGTGAATTTATTGTATTGTGAACTGTAGGGATTTCGTTCGACGCTAAAATTTTTTGGTTCTGATGTTGAAGTACGGTAGTGGAGTTCTATTTATGAGGTTATAAACTTAATATCTTATTGCAGTGTTGGTGGCGGGTACGAGATATATGGCACTAAAGCTTTTGGTATTGGGACGGTTATTTACCAGCAACTATTGAAAGTATTGATAGCCAAAATAGATAAGTTTGTAAAGATATTTTATACAGAAAATATATCACCCTATCTAAAACATATTTTACACTCAAAACCTCTACTGTAAATCGGTGTTAATTCAATTTCAAAAAGTTAACACGTCAAACCGTCGAAGCGCCAGTCGATCGTACCGCCAGTAATTCCACTCAGCCACTGAACCAAATTCGAAATATGAAATAGACAATCGGGCACACCGCACGTTGCCCAAATCGGGGCTAGAATCGATGGATCGTAGAACCGCAAATCTGGTGAGTGCGTTGTACAGACCTGTCTAATGCATACTCCGGTTGCGCCCACTAAGAACATTGGCGTTATCCGCTTGCTCCATTTAGTGTTCCGGTATTCCTCACCAATGTCATCGGTCTTTGACGATCATTCACAGATTTATTGAACCTAAATCTGACGCCGACGTTTATTGCGATCGGTTCTTGTAACAAATGGTCGTAGTTTTAATTGAGTTTGCAGCCGAAGGAGCGCTTATTCCTGATTGTGAACAATTTGTAATGAATGACTGTTAACTACGCCCGTGTTTGCGTTTATGAGGTCTGTTCGTTTGATTGAGGTGACGTAGATTAAACTCTGTTTTCAATATTAATGAAGATTCTTAATTGGTTTTTCGTAAGTGACTAACTCATTAATCTAGAAATTTTGGAAGCGGTCCAATATCATTGTGCTAATGACAGCAAAAAGAAGTCTAGTTGATGATATGAAAAATTGAACGAGAGTTTTTGTGCTTAAAGATTTTTGCGGTTATTTTAGCCTCCTAATGAATATCGAATGTGCTATTGAAATACCCAAACTATTTTGAGACGTCCCTTCTTCACTAGGCTCTACTTTTAATATACTAAGTCATGTTACATCACAACGGTATACCTAAAACTATTTCTTAACAAATCATTCCCAAGACTTGATTTGATACTTCACGCGGAGTGTATTTAGGCGAACTTATATTGAAATGACAGCAACAGTGCTATATTTTTTTCTTCCACAAGATATCTTAAAGAAAAACATTTTTCTTTTATTCGTTGGCAACGTATATTGACAGACACCAACAGGTGTTACTACCCTAAATCCATCATGGCTGTGACAATGCTGAGTAAATATTGAGTTATCATTTTGTTACGAAATAACACTGTATTTTGAAATCTGTGATATTATATTTATGTGAAGGATAAGATCTGAAAATACTGAAGCTATGAAATGTGAAAATTTTCATTGTAACATAATAGTGAAGAATTTTTTGGATTGTTGGTCTTATAAAATTCTTGAAAACATAAAGAAATTGTAATTCACAACGTTCTAAAATCTGTTTTCTACACTTGCGTTTAGGATTATTTTCAAATCGATCTCAGATCTTCAAACACGTATATATTCTATCATTTTATTCTAATTAACCCTTAAAAGTAATCATACTATGAACACACAGCACACAAAATAATGCAAAATTACGTGCATTATTTTGTGTGCAGCAAAAACACACTACATTAAAACTTTACCAAACGAGCATAACTAACAAAATCTTAAAACCCAATCACTGGAATACCACAACACTTTAGTTGACACTTATTTCCACTCGAATATTGAAGGAAAAACTATTTCCTTAGTAAAATTATCCCGTTGCGGTCCAACAGCTCACGTAGCGCAGAGGGCTGTGTAAATAACGCCCTAATGGATATTCTAGCTTGCTCGGGTACGTAGGGCTGTACTGCCGCGAGTGGTGCTAAATTTTGCATAATATCCGCTCCTTGCGCATATAGAAATATGATAGATGAGAACTGGGATTATATGGGTATCCGTGTTTTCTTTTTGTTGTGAAAACAAAACAATAAAATAGATGTTTTAGGGGTGCTTTTTATGTTTGCTTGTTTTGTTTGTGTGGTTGTGGATTGTAACTGTTTTGTATAAACATTATATAAATATTTTATAATTGTTACTGTTCTTTACTCAATTGCTACATTAATATTTTTTTAATTGGCTGTGTATTGTATTTTTGCCGAATTAACCCGCTGCTAGACGTATACATAATTATCTGCTCTACAAACGTAACCTATGCCCAAATATTATTATAATTAAACATTTTCATTTACCCATAGCAAATACAACTAATACCCATTAAAATTAATATCCAATTAACTATTACCTCGACAACCCTGAATATCCTTAATAAACAGAAGCATCCACAAAGAAACATCGATAAGTTCATTTGACCATGCACCTTCACACATTATATCCGCGACCCTCCCTGTATCCGATAAATATCCGCACTGACTCGGATACGTGACACACAAAACTACACAACACACGTCTTCGAATTCGTATCGGGAAAATACGAATGGGAATTTCAATTGGTTTTGGGTATTAGCGCCACTTGTCTTCGCAACACTATGCGCGTTTAATAAATTAAGTGGAAAACTGATTCGAGCTGAGGATTATATTGTATTTTTGCTTCGTTGAATCGAATGAGGTTTTTGTAATAAATACCTTTGTTTATGTGGATATGCACGTTTATATGTTATCGTATGGTATGGTTATTTATATGTATTTAGTGTCGCTGTCGCTGTCTGTCTGTATTTTCGCTTAATTTTTTAAAGCTCCGCAGCAGATTTTGAAGCGGAAATAGATAGCGTGATTCAATAGGAAAATTTATGTGTAATTCATCAGTATTTCACCCGTGCGAATCTAGAGTGGGTCATTAGTAATTAATACTCGTAAAGCACGTGATCACGTATTTCTCTAAATAAAATAAATAGTGATAAATCCATCTCATAAATCAGAACCTAAACACAAAAGACAAAATCTCTATTCAAACCAGTCACAAACCTTACTTATCAAAGATAATATTCCAACTATAAATAAAGAGGAATACAGAAAAGTTTTAATGCAAAAAATCCAACATAATGCAACTTTCTCCCGGTGACAGTCGTTACGCTGTTGAATAAAACATACGAAAGTATTTCATTTCACTATTTCATCAGCCAGCTATGAGGGGTGAAGGAACTTTGTAGGGCTGGTATATATTTCGTTATATTAGAAGACGGTAGAGTAAAATGTAACTTGGTTGTGTGAGAAGTGTGGATATATTTGGGTTTGATCGTGTTGTGGTAAGGTACGTGTTTGATAATGCTGTTGTGAATTACGTTCTAGAAAAAGTTTTTGATGCTAACATTCTAATAAATTATATTTTATTTTATTGTTATTATATTGGGCTACTTTGGGAGAGGGCTATGTGCAACAGTGGACTGCAACTGGCTGATGATGATGATGGTAAGCCCATAATTGTCCCACTACTGAACAAAGCTTTCCCTCTTATCTCTCCGTTTATAAGCATAGAACATTACCAAAAAAAAAGTCGTCATTGTATTGGCGTCTCCTTGAAATCATACTTACAAGTCTTTCAAACAACCCCTTGCTCTAAAACATTCAAAATATTCATAATTGTGTACATCTCGGGAGCGAAAAAAGAAGCCTTCGCTAGAGACTTACATATTTATCATTTACTTCGCGGGCGCACTCCGGGAATTCAATTTGGCTCGCGCGGGGTGACGCACGTTCTTCTACCAATTTAAATTTTTGAGACTACCCCCTGTTTTCTGTCGCGGTCACCGCATCGCATGTCCCGGTTTTAAAATGCTTCCGCCGCAAAATGAATACAGATTCGCAAACAGCATGAAAATTTTACTAAAGATTATGTAAGCTTCATTAAATTATTGCCTTGATTGTATTTTAATACTGTCATATTTGGATGTTTAAACCATTATGAATAACAAAAGTTATTTTATCTCATTGCCATATCGAATATTACGGTGTTGTTAAATATTTATGTTTTTGACTTTTAGTTACGTGTGTTGTTTCCATAATAGTGGCTTGTGAGTACTGCAAACGTTAAATGCCTCGAAACAGCTGTAAATACTAGTTCATAAAATTAAACTAACTTAGCAATAACAAAGAAATATGTTACACTTACACGTTAACCTCAAAATTTCAAACTGATCCTTTAAACCGCAGCCTCTGAGAAACATTTAATTTTATTTTATTGGAAACAATTACATTGTAGGGTATGAAATAAGAATATAAAGCGGCTGACAATTGGAAGAATTCGAGCGATAACAAACAAAAACAATTTGGTGATTCAGAATACACTCCCAAAGTTCTTTTTCAGTTTTGGACTGAAAGTTTTTCAATTAAGAGCAAAACGATCGTGTTACGTAGAATAAAGGAGATTTCAAAAATATATATTATTTTGCGTTTGAAGTGGAGGGCTTAGAATATTCAATTATTTTAAATGAAATAGAATATCTAATAGATATTTCATGGTAAATCATTA
Source organism: Chrysodeixis includens (assembly GCA_941860345.1). NCBI lineage: Eukaryota > Metazoa > Arthropoda > Insecta > Lepidoptera > Noctuidae > Chrysodeixis > Chrysodeixis includens. The sequence continues at coordinate 10,297,916 of OW796106.1, read as the reverse complement.
TTTTCCTCATAGTTTAAATACTTGTAATTCAAAATATTTGGTTACAGCTGTCCTATCTTCAGTGAGACAAGTGTCATTTCTATTTGTGCTTGAAACATGCATTTAATTACTTCATGATACAGTTTCCACTAGTAGAACTATCATTTGTTTGATCATCGTCATATTTTAATTTTACTCAATTGCTGATGATAGAGTCAGCGACGGCGGTGTGATAAATCTATCACCATCTTGATTCAGTGGTACAGGGTCCACTCTGTAGATAAGTAGGTAATTACAAAAATTGTATTTATACCTTCGCGTTTACTCAAATGAAATCAAATAAACAAAATAATAAACTGGATTTTATAATCTGGGGAAACCAACAGTTTCAAATTAAAGAAGTGATTTGGTCCACGACTCAAAGTGAAGAGACCGTTCGACAATTCTCACCTTACAACTTGATTCTGACCAAAGTGACGTCTTGAAATTACTAAAAAGGTACATTCTAATTAGCCTAAATTATAAGCATATCCCAACTAATCAGCTGACCTCAAAATCACACAAATAAATCACTGTAATCACAAATTATAGTTGTAACCAGGTATCCCCGAAATTAATCACGATGAAATATGAATATTTAATATTAAAACGGAACTGAATCATTTTAGAATTTTCATAAATGGCTTGGATATTATATTACGATGGGTCTGGTGTTACGATTAAATTTCCGGTATTCAGATTTAACTTAATTTATAGCGCAAAAACTACGTGGGGTTTCGATTTTCAGCTTAATCATTGTGTTGGGTATAATCTTTAATCCGACGTTATCTACTTAGGCTTTAGCTACAGGAGCCTATTCTAAATAGGTAAGGATGGAATATAAATGCTCTTTCTAAAGGCTTAAAACTCACATACAAAAACACATCATCTCTCCTTTTCCGTCTTTGAGAAAAATTGATTTTTTGTAATGTATCAGATATTATGGTACCTAAAGCTAGACCAGACATGCATTTTTGTTCTTCTTTCTTAAAAAATAAGACTTCTGATTAAGTCTTTAGAAACTTCTCTTTTTCAATGTACCATTTTGTATAGTCTTTATCATTTAAACATACTTTTTTATATTCTTTACTGTGTGATATATTCATAGAAATACTTTTCTCAGTATCCGAAATACAGAATGACAGATGTATCAACTTTATATCTCTTGTTAATTGCTTCGACAACTTTACGAGTCGTAAGCCAAGACTACGGAACTTATAGTTTAATATAAACGTGACATTGTTTATTACTGTAGTTTAGCATTTGTAATTCCGTCTTATTGCCAGTCCTTAAGAAGGAATGAAACAATTTTCATATTGTCTGTTACAGCTTAACTTATATTTTCTTCATCGTTTCGCAAGTTTTAATAAAACGGCTGAAGGCACTTTCAATATAAATGGTTATTACTTAGATATCGTTAGTACATAATTTCTGCAGAATTTAATACTTCAGTCACTATACTTTACTATTGAAAAATGAAACACAAGTGTAGTGAGTTTGATCCTACGTATTAAAAAGAAAATTGAGACTCTACACTCTACTTTTTGATTTTGGCACTTTTTTTCCAAAGCTTAGTTGAGCATTCTACAAACTCAAATATAAACCGCTAATACCGATAATTCCGAATACTTAAAGTACAGTACTAGAACAATCATACTATTTCATACTATATCACACTTCAGTAACACAAACTGCACTTAAGTTTAAACTCATCCGACTGAGTGGGTTTAACCAAATTGGAACACATACTCACCCATAAAACTTGACGAAAATTGAGTTTTTGATATAAATTTCGTGGAAAATTTTGCATTTCATGAACGCCAGACGTTTTTATTGGTTTATTGGTAATTATTGTGAACGAATTAATTAAGGGATGACGTTAATTGTGTTGTAATTTATGTTTAAACTTGATTTGACGATTGTAATTGAAGTATGAGTAAATTATTTAAATGATTCGTGAAGTTGATCTGCATAAATACTGAAAACAAAAATGTAATTACATTTTGTTTTAACATGATGTGTTGTATTCGTACATGCATCGTTGTAAAATGCTGTATGCACATAATCGTTATTCTCTTTAACAAAAAAACTGTAACTTTTTGTCGTTTGTAGTTTATAAATACTAATCTACACATGACATCTACAGACATAAAAATTACCAATTGTGCTTCAAATATCATACTGTTCTAGTATGAGCGTCAAAATTGTATTATTAAGCTTGAATGTAATAACAATAACAAATTAATACTTAGTATAATTTAGACACATAGTCACACATTATTTTTATTAACAACTTGTTTAAGATTTTTTACTAAAAGTTATTCTTTTTTTGCATTTACTTAAACTTAACAAATTCACATATTTTTTTGCATGTACTCGTAGCAAAGCCTACGCCCTTATAAGTAAGCTGCTTCCAAAAACATTTGTACCAGTCTCTATTATTTTTCATTTAACCCTCACGGGTTTTTGCGGGTGCGAATATACAGATGGGCGCTTAACCCCTCTCCTGAACCCGTTTTAACCCTATCGATACAGATATAGAGTTAAACCCATAAAGATTTGTTGTGCGTATTATCAGTTTTGGCTATTGCTTTGAACTGTGAAATATTCTGTTAGAATATTTTGTGTTTTGCCGTTTTGAGTAACATTCAAAGTAATATAGGTAAGTACTTTGTCAATTTCCAAAATACTAATTGCGTTTTCGGCATAATGTACTACATTGTAAGTTACAAACGATGTGATTCATTTTGCCCATAACACTGTTTTCTACAGCAGCAAAAGACTCTTTGCTTTTTTAGGTGATAAATACAAAATAATGTTAATAAAGAGTAAAAAAACATATTTTGGATGGGCCATTATCCTCCGCTAGCTTGCTGATGTAAGCTCGAATTAACTGCGTCCTAGTCAACAAGGGTATAGAAAACTGGGCAAATAAAATGGCGCTCAGTACGTTTTTACCCCGTTCCGTCTAATGGCACGGACTGTGTATTAATGGACCTTTTAATTCGATTCGAGTGAGCGTCGTTTAGTTCATATTTTCTATTAGATTATTCAGAGTGTGCTTTGTAATTCGTTTTAGATTTTAAAGTGGAAAAATGTTGGAGATGTATAAATTTATTGAAATGTATTTGAATTTGTTTAAGTGAATGTCTTTCATCGAATTGGTATAGAAAAATGCATTAGTCTAATCGGTACTCTTTTTGTACAAAAAAATGAACTTAAAACCTTTATAAACATCCTCACAAAATACTAGTATAATATTTTAGACACACAACTTATAGCATTACCGCTATTTACCTACAAAAAATCTTCTAGTACAAATTAAACCCGCCCTACAGTGAACAAACTCAACTCATTATTCACGAGCTAGCTTAAAACCCTATTAAAATCTGGAAGAAAGAATACTGCTCCAATTTTTCCCTAATTTAAATGAGTGGCCGGCGCGCACTAAAATAAATTGGCAACATTTTAACGGCCCTCTGGGTCCAAACACAATAAATTCTAAATGAACCCGTAAATTATCTTGTTTAAACTCAAAAAAGGTAAACGTAAATTAATTTTCAAACTGACCACACATTGCAAACGTGTGTTAAGGGTAATTGAGTAATTATTTACAAAGTTCATTGTTTTTTTAGAGATTATTGTGTGTCTATTTTATTTTTTGCATGAATAATGAGTGCAACATATTTTGTTCCTAGTTTATATTATCGTCTTAAAATTGCATGTCTAATGTATTAATGAGTTGATATCTGAATGTTCCATTGGATGGAGACTAGTATGGATCTAGACTTTGAAAGTACTAATTTGAATACTTTATTAATAAATTTTAAATTAATAATAAATTGTAGTAAAATACTACAATTTATCTAAGTTGGTAACGATTACTCTAAGCGTTAATATGGCAGCAGTAACTAAGAGTATAAAAAGACGTCGTTTGTCGGAAGATTGCCTTTAAAATAAACTCTTTCTAAAACTCCCCTTGGTTGCTTTTCATGGTGTTCTACTCTATTACGTCATTTACCGAGATTCCGTCTCTTTCACTCACACAATTAACATCGCTTACCTTCCTTTCAATAGACACAAAGGTTTCCAACGAGATCGTTTTGCCTGCGGCTTCTTCCCAAATTTGTTTCGGACAGTTTCTGATTGATTTTTTATTCCCATTTCAGTAACAATTCCCTTGTTTGCATTGATCTGGTGTTTTTCTTTTAAGAGTATTGCGAGATTGATATGCGACCGACATCAAATATTGTTATAGAAAATGCGGAAACGGGATTTTTTAACCATTGATGACTGAGTACTTTAATTAGAACTTTTACGTGGCGTGTAATCTTTGTTTTATAGTACCTACCCATTAATTATATTTTTGTCTATTCAAGATCCGCATTCAGAGGTTATATTATAAAATGATTAAAATTAAATTAACTATTGTGTTTTTTTTTTGTATTTAGAGATTTTTTTTACATTTATTTCAAAATACTCATTGTAAACGAATATTAACCACGAAATCGACGAATGAACTTTAGTATTAATCGATTTACTTAACAATAATGACACGAATTTTATTATGTATCTCTCGTCAATTGAATCTTGATCTATTCCATAAAACATTATACTACATAGGCGTTCGACAAACTAGTATTACTTACAGACAACAGACTATCACACAAATCAATCACAAGGTAGGTAACCTTACACTAATAGCGGCGAAGCCTTAATTACTTATTGATAATGTTCTCAGATACATTAAGTTACTCAATGGCGCGAAGCAAAAACATAATGTTACTTTTTTTTCTCCTGTTTGCGTTGCGTGCACTGATCCAAAAATGAAAGGAAAAACAATATATCATTAGTTTTTCTTACCGTGAAACTTGGGAGGATTAATTGAGGAAAATGTGATAATACAGTACGTATAAGTCACTGTGAGAGCCTGCATAGATCTCTGGTCCCGTTGTGTTTGTTCCTACACGTCATACAATAAGATGCGCGGTATTGTCACGATGTTTCACACTTACGTAAATAGGAATTAGTTTTTCGTACTGAAAGCGAATTTTGATTTGTTTAAAATTGTTTTTTTTTCACCAAAAATTAATTTGGTAAAGATTTTTTAATCTAAAACTTCAGTATGTCTAAAGTTGTCAAAGAATGCAATGCACGTTTAGTGAATGTTCACAGTAAATAGTCAAATAAACACTTCATTAAGTGAAGTTTCATGTTTCAAACTTTATTATTTATTCTTAATTTTCTTTAACATCAAAACGAACAGCCAATCTTTCTAAACCACTCAACAATCCAACATCGCGAAATCAAATACCTCTAAAACATAACCTACAACCACTTGCTCTATTTTTCCAATAAACCTGAACTCAATAAACTCGACACGACTTGGAAATTTAATAAGTCAAATAGTACTGTGTATTGTTCCTAGGAATTGCATGGAAGACAAACAAGACGTGAAGTTTGAACGCAAACCGCTTAACACTTGACTGAATGTTGCGTTCTCGTGTAATACTCTACATAGGTCTTATGTGGACTAGAATATGCATGACATTTCTAGCATTCTAAGAAAGTGTTTAATAATCGTAAAGTGGTATTATTCTAGAAATTATTTTATAGAGTTAATTCTGCATTGTACTGTTTTGTTGAGCTCCATAATCCACTCTTGATACAAGTGTTTTTTAGAATCGAAACGTAAAATATTGAATTGAAATCCATACAATTAAGTAGTTTCTCTGTTCTATGTTTGTTTTTGCAATTCATTTGGCATTTGAATAGATCATTAAATTATAATTTACTGCGTGTAATGTCCATTTTCCTATACGGAAGACTTCGAAAACTAAAATCCACACAATCTTTACTGACTTAAATTAATGTGACACAATTTCTCATGGATGCTCTCGAAAATATTCAACAAAATCGTCTCATATTTTTACAAAATATGCTAGTAAAATATTCATTGCTTGCCACAAGTGTGCTTGCTCGTCTTAACAAATTTATTTTGCTATTTTTCATATTGCTATGTGCAGAATATTAAAATTATTTAGAAATACATTCTTAGGCTTATATCATAAAATAAAATTAGCGTTGAAATTGAGTTTTAGGCTTACTGAGGCACACATTTTTCGCAGAACCTGCTCTTAAAGCTATATTTTTAATTGTTACTTTATTTGTATAATATTTGCGTAGTTTTAAGTAAATCCGTTTAGAAGACCTATGAATTATTTGTAAAAAATCCAGTTTTGATCAATTCATTAGCCATTTTAAAAACAAACTCTACAACAACTTTAACTACGCTATTTTCAGCCATAATAGAATTAATCCCTACTTTTACTTACAATGTCTAATAAACACAGTATCTACAACATCACGAGCCCATCAACAATAAATAATTACAAAATAATATTCTATTTCTCGGCGTCGGCGCTCATAAATAAACAAAGTCCTAAATACGAAGCAAACTGTAAATCATTGTCAAACACTATAGGCCTTGAGGGACACAAAAATTTACTTTAAGCTTGTTAATATTAGCACAGTCTTTATTTTGTTGTTCAATTTTAACATTAATTTATTGAGTGGTAAAGTGCAATTTCTATGAGAGGTGAAATGTGTTGGCATTAAATTAGTTTTGCCTTATTGGCAAACAATAATAGTTAAAAAAAACAAATGTGACCGCAAGTAAAAGTCAAATCGTAGATTTATTACCTTTTTTGTCGGCAAAAATATGCAGGCATAGTAAAATTATTTACACAGGCCAGAGTAATAGAACAATGACAGACTCTATAAACAGTGAACCTCATTTTAAGTTACCCATTCGTGTGTAAGTCGATAAACAAATTTTAAACCTAGCGGCACCCGTTTAGCGCGCTATAAAATTTTTACGACACCAAACTTTATTGTTTAGTGATATAAAAAGTAGCGTAGTCCCACCATAATAGCGTTTGTTGCCGAACGATTACATTCTGAGATTATATCCAACAGTGCAGGGTATAAAAGACCCACCACCTCTTAAATTACGTCTTTTGGAGTTGTGGAAAATGCGATGCTCTACACAGCGTACAGTGGCGTCTCTCTTCCATGATCGCAGCAGCTTTTCTGCAAGAGTTGGTTTTAAAACAATATTTGACTGAGAAAAGCTATTTTATTAGCATACATAAAAGTAAACAGTTAACATTAAGATCTTCAATTATAAAATGAGAAAGTAATGTTAGTTAATATCTTATACCGTATTCCTCATAAACCTCAACTAAAGCATAACCATGCAATTTTCTACATTATACGCTAAACCTACCTAGATCCAACCAGCTACAAAATGTCTGGTTAAATAAAAAACAAACTACCTTCTTGCCGCTATGGCGGATAGCCCAACGGATTACTCTGTACTATTACGCGAGATATATTGTAGACTGATGGCAGATACGATGTAAATTACGTTACGTATCTTTTTTTTAGAAGATGGGAGTTTAACCTGATTACCGTTTTGATTGAACTTGATGGTAGATAGATGGGGATAAGAATTTCCCTTTTTGATAAATGGGGAAGATTTTCCTTGTAGATCGATTTAGGTGTTAGGTGGTAGGAAAATTACATTATGTTGTTGTTGAATTAAAAATACTTCTAAACACTTGTCGGTCGGTAATTTTCTGTTTAAAAAAAGGAATTTGTAAGGTAATGTTGTAACAGTTACAATTCTAATGATTACTGAGCTTTAGCTGTTTTTTTTTTATTGTAAAAAGTAATCATCGCATTATCTGGTATTTTACCGCATTCTAAAATTGACTTATGGTTTCTAAAATACGTTTTTACATCACACAATCGAAGACCAATAAATCATTGAAACGGAATGATGAAGGTACCAGGCTCGCATACAATTGAAGCGGTCAAACTCAAACATCGAAGCTCGCTATGAAATAGTAGAATTGAACTGAATAATCTTATGATCCCTAGATTGAAATCGTCCGATGTTCGTGCCCTCACATGGTCCTCAGGGGAAATAAGTGAATAGTTTCCTGTTTAATTTACTACAGACTCGAGTTTACAGTACGCTGACTTTGGTATATTAGTGGCTCGCCACGTTTCTAATAATAAAACGTTCAGTGATAACAGACCATCTTTTGTTGGGATGTAATATTGCGTTTTCTATATTTGGTCGTATTTGTCTCGTGCCGTTAATATTTGGTCTTTGTGATTTTCGACTTAGATATTGGTGTGTTATTGGTTCCGTGTTTGTTTTGATACACTTAATGTTGTTGGAAATGTTTTTTAACTATGTCCTGGACGTTTATAATTGGGTTATGATGAAAATGTCTCGTTTGATTTTCGTTTTACTCAATAGTAATATCAAACAACACGTAATGAAGCTAGCCGTCTTAATTCTGAATTGAAGGGATAACATCCTAATAAAAGAACGGCCAGTCCGTGTAAGGATGTACCACGACATATATTTAGTACTGTCACAATACTCGTAACAACGCGGGTGCGGATGCGACGTACATTAGCGGTTATAAATGACGTAAGTTGAGAATTTATTTGGAAACCACGCAATGGAGAGCTAGGAAAATGGACTGCATTAAACTGTCAAAGACAAAGTAGAGACAACCTCGGAGTATGGGGTTTATTTCCTAGAAACGACGAATACTACGGTAATAAAGATATTGAAATTTATGACAGGACTTACTGAATTTTAAAGTAGATTTGGGTATCTTTATTCTTATCATAGTTAACATTGTAAGGTAAATAAAATTTTCAATGATATTCATTTACAAATACTGTTGTAATGAAAATTTAAAAAAGTCCATAGTTACAAGTGCAGCCAAACTAACTATAACGCGACGGAAATAAAAACATACTGTTATTGTACCTATCTACCTGTCCAATTGGAATCGCCAGGTTTTATACCAATTTCCAAATTGACAAGGCAGTAACTGTTACGTGGAAAACAAGGGGAAAAACAATCCTATCCCTGAAAATTGTCTGACACAAAACTATCAGGTTTTGTGAAGTTTTTGATAGTGTAAACTGTTAGCTTTGGATTTAAATTTGTTTATCGTATTTCAGAAGTGGCGGTCTGTTAGTTGACGGGATTTTCCTCAAATATTTTTCGCATGGATTTTTGTTACGCCGTGACGTCGTGTAGGTTTTCTTTTTACCTTTGACACTTTGTTACCGACTAAACTGTGTATAGTTGCTTCATTTGTTTTTCAATATCTGGACTTTTTCGAATTTGTCTGACGTGTAAATCGCAATTCTTTAGTAGTTAAAGAAAATGCTTTTTTTTTGTTCCTTGATGATAACAAAATTTACTCTTATTTTAATCGCGACACCAAATGATATACATTATGATATAGAATTTGATGTAATATTAAGAAGCCTAAAACTTTATCCTTGATTGTAAGTATACCTACATCGGTATGTACAGGTGTGTAATGTGTGTTCTTGATCGAAGCACACCTACAGCAACGTATTAACATATCGCGCCTATCTATTAACGTCAGTCACCTACCAACGCATCGTAACCTAACTTAATATATACCGCATATGTAATTATAAGCTCTATTATCTTGGCGGAACTAATTATTTAGCAATTATGCGCGCGGCACGTCGCGTCAAAGGCGAAGGTGAGATTGTTGTGCATTCATGTGCAACTTCGTTCAATGCACCGATTAACATTGGTTTATCCAATTGTGTGGTTTTGGAACTCCAAAATTAATAAAAGAGAAAAAAAATATTTGAAGAAAGAACAAATGATAACATGAAAATACGCATCAAATTATCCTTCATCTGAAAAAAGACTTGTGTCATTTTAATTGTGTAACGAACGGAATTTTAGTACGACATACTCTTTGGAGCTACCAACTTTTGCTCTGGCTTGACACAAACCGGATTAACGGTGACATCATTATAAGTGTTAACAACGTTAATCTCTAAGAACATATCAACCTTCGCACGTGTCTGCAAGCAAAGATAATTTTAATAATCCTTATTTCCGCAACATTTCCTTGTACAACATCATTTGAATGGACCAAAGATAAAGGCCTATACTTTAATTCACGTCAGCTTAAAGGCTTGTGTGGGCTAAAATCAGTTAGAGCGCGAATCCACACCTGCGAATAAGCTTTGAAATTTTGGCGGCCATTAAAAATATTTTTAAAGACCTCTGTCCAACTCCAGATTAAGTCGCGAGTGAGTTATCTGTCAGATAATGCTATTAAATGTGTACCTTTTTGGAAATATTTCATCTGCTTTTATAAAATGGAGGTAAAGCCATGACAACTCGCCTAAACGTTTAAAAGAGCGTTCTATTGTTTTACTTCATTTTTGAGGATTTTGTTTTCGTTTTATAAATTAGGGTTTCTGGGCTAAAGTTGACAGTTTATTTTTATTGTTTGTAGTTGAATAATTTATTGTAAAATGGAATATTTTAACTTCTCTAAAATGAAATCGACGTGCATTTTACACTACATCCACTTAGTATTAACTGTTATATTAGTTATTACTCCACAAAATGTGGATTATTCCACAAAACCACAGATTTGTAGAACTACAGAATGTTTGTATCTAACGTTTCATTTTTGTTGTTTCAGGTAAGCTTCACAAATCAAACTGTCACCAACACACAGTGGCAACGGTGTCAACGCTCACGTATGACCGAAAATCTATAAGCGAATTCTAGAGCGCTGACCAGAAACTCATTTTCACATTTTGTTTGCAAATAGTTACACATACCGCTACAGGAATTACATTTCAAATTCGAACACAAGCTCCCGTTCGGCACGTTCAAGCTGAATTTCAATTCGGCATGTTTCGCCTTTGCTCGGCTCTAGCCACGTACGACCACGAGTTAAGGATGAATTTTAAATTAGAATTCCGAAATTTAAAAGCAAACGTTTAGTTCTCGGGGTGAATGAAATTAGTTTTGCCTTTTAAAGAAACATGCAGAATCTTTGAATTTAAATTTTTAAAAGACTTTTTTTATCGTAAGATTGAATACGTCGTGTCTCATCTTAAACTGAGGTCTCTTAGTTTTAAATATATTGGTTGGCTTGCACAGAAATTTTCAATTTGACCAGCAATTTTAATACTTCACCGCATTTCAGCGGCAGAACAGCAGTATTTTACGACGACACTGGTAGCATGGAGAACGATTTTGGAACTAGATTTATTTTATACAGTCAGACCGGCTGGTTTTTATATTAGACGAAAGATTCGATTTGAATGTCTGCTTTTCTTGATTAGATCATTTTCGACGTCTGATCTTGTAGGTTTTATTGATATCTCTATTTTATGGCCATGAACTATACAATTTCGTACAAATACATATATTGCCTGAAAATAGTGCAGATGTACACTTACTTACTTTATGTTGGTCATGTTAGCCTTCGAGCTTAAAACCTAAAATGAATACCAGAAATTTGCCGTTATATACGATTTCATCATAACGTGCATTTTCTTTACTTTTGCTATTTTAAAATAAATTTGCTGTACGTTTTCTCATTTCCCTACTTCCTTTAATTGTTTGCCAAATAAAACGACTGGTCCATCGAGTATTCCGGAGTAGAATTTGAGTTCTAAAAGCTCTTGCAATTAAGTTTTTCCAGCAATTAAATAGCTTTTTATAAACGTTAAAAAGAGATCTGGTCTGATTGCTGCATCAATTATATTAGAAGGAAATGTTTGCTTAGATTCAATAAGGTTCATTTTCGCTTGCACTTTGCAAAGCCTTGCTTGTCGCCAGACTTCGTTACCTGCCAAAACTTCCAAATCTCGTTCTAAAAGATTAACATAACCAAAATTCAAATTAAATTCGTGAGCTCCGAGCCGCTTCGGAATCTATTCTAAAATTTGAAACCATTCTAGAACAAATACTCATATTTGGGAATCCATTCAGTGATTCCAGTGTGCTTGGTAGCGGTGTAAATGCCGTTCGTGGTACTGACTCGAAACAGATACATAGGGCGGAAAATCGGTATTTCCTTCTCTGACAGTTAAAGTGAGAAGCGGAAAGCGACTGTTGGTGCCAGTCATAGAAACAAAAGACAATATGTGGAAATGGAGATAAAGACAGCTGATATAATTAAAATTTTTCATCATGTTTCCAATAGAGGCTAAGATGAAGGTAAGGTTAGATATTATAACACAGGTACAGATAGTAATAAATTCATATATCGATAAATCGAGTGACAACAATAGGTACACAAAAAATACTATACAAATATCGCGTGCACCAAACTAAGGCATTTAAATAAAAACAAGAATAGGGCACTTCATGTTGTTTCCTGTGAGAGTACGTAGTCCAAAAATATTTTTTGTTACAATTGGCTTTATTCCAATAGTAAGTTGGCTTGTTGACATATCGCTGGTATCGTTGACCTTTTTTTCCATTGTACAACCTTTAGGACTAGGTTGATAAGCTGTGACATTTTACGCTCTGTTTAATTTTCGGGCTAGAGATTTCGGGATGTTTGCTCTTTGTTTGTAAATGTTTATGTCATAAGTGCTTGATGTATGTCTCTTTCAAATTGAATCTGTTTTCCTGGATATTCTTCCTTATTTCCATTATTGGCATTAAGATTTGAACTCTTTTGACCTTTTATTGATTTATCTTCACCACCAGCTTTACTTACTAAACTTTTTTTTCTTCATCACTTCTCCCTTATTATTCAGTTCCGTCGAAGTGAATTGTTTCCTTAAAGACATTCGCTTGTAACTTGCATTCTGTACCAACGATTCCTAGGATTGTATGTAATTTGAAACTTGATCAAGGTTTAGCTCGATAGCCGAAGATAACTCCTCTGCGTAAATCCCTTTTAGTTGTCTATTAGTTACACTCGTAGTCTCGAACCATTGTCTTCATTGGTGTCGAGTTTATCTCTTACTATGCAACAATTCTAGTTCATTAATAGTCCATACTTAAACTCTCTTGATATTTACTTGAAATTTCTAAAAATTCGAGATTTAGGTTCAATTTCTTCAAAAATTGCTGATGTTTTTTACGAAATAGTTATCTTTTTTTTGGATTGAATTTTCACTAGAAAATATTTCAGTACATAATGTACAATAGACTAGAATTATAATTTCTATTTTCCTTTGCACGCATGGCGAAAATCGACACACAAATGAGTATGCACTGTTCTGAGTTTCTAATTTAGAAAATCATTATGGAACGTTTTGTCTACTTAAACAGAAGCCAAGCTTTGAATATTATTACTAATAATTGCTGTATTCCATCAAAACTAGACCTAGACAGGAGTAATTATGTTTAACGAATCGACCAGCTTCAAATTAGTGGTTGAAACACCTCGATATTTAGGTGTGTTGCAATTAAATTTGTTTGCTTATTTGTGCTTAAACATAAATTGATGTTCATCGGTGTACAGAAATTAAAATTGAAATTTGATTTTGAAAATAAATAAGACATTTTAAGTTTTTAGAGACAGCATTATTATCAACATAACATAATTATTATTAACGATGATATTCATACGGTGATTCGGAAAAAAAACCAACGCTTTGTACCAACCAACTGCATACTGAAGTTTATACTAATATAATCACTTTACAGCAATGCAATCATTCGTGCTACCACTGTACAAATTAAATTCCGACACAAAATAATAATTCGATTACTTCCGTGCAATTCGCGCTTTACGTAATTTCCTCTCGGCAGAAACTTTTGCTACGATATATGCAACGTTAACGAATTCACGTTATTTCTCTGTTAATTATAACATTTTATAAATTAACTGAAGGGCGAAATTAGGGATCGATCGGAGTCCTACCATTTGTCTCGTTTTGTAACAATTGAAATCGATTAAGATTCGAGTTGCTATTACTGAGTATATTCATAATATAAGGTGCCAATAATGTCATTCATATTTTATACAAACGTTCTAATGAAACAAGCAAACTTTCGCTTCTAATTATTGAGCAAAATATATTAAAGTTCAACGTTTCATAATTAACACTTTCATTGGCGGGTTCACATAACACATATTGCAAGTTCTAGGAAATTATGTTGGAATTTTAATGTTATCGACCCAAGGGTCTTAATTGAAAAAGTTTTGCTCCTCTACAGTAGAATGTGCTGGGCGATGTGTTGAATTAATAAGGAGCTCTGTCAAACATTCCAATTGAATAATTGACGTGTGACATGAGTTCGGAGCGAGTTTTAAATGAGTTTTCTTAGTAGGCTTCAGTATTGTATGATTATTTAAATATGAAACTTTAGCGCTTAAGTTTAAATAGGGGTAATCATCATTTAATTTAATGGTCTCGCAATTATATGAAATTAAGTTACGTAATGAAACTCAAAAGCTACATAGGTTACGAGAGGTTATATCTACGAAATAATTATTGTTGTAGCTTATGTTAAATGTTTTATTTATTGTTATGCCTTCTTGAAATGAATTTTTCGCTCTCACCCCATAAGTCTAGGGTAACAACAATAACAACATAAAAAAATATTTTAGAATATTGGTTAAGAACTCGAATGAGACAAGACACTCAACTAAACAATTGAAACAAAAAATACAAACATTATTCCACTTATACCGAGACTAGTACATCTTGAAAAAAAGTAATCCTACCAATCCTCGTAATACACAAAACAATTTAATAAGTACCTGAGTAGAGGGCACTTAAACAAATGAGCTTTATCAAAATATACACTGGCAAAAAAATATACATTTTCGTAGGCAGAATTAGTGGCTTCTATTATAATACGCTACAGTGGAAAAATTGTGCTCCTTACAAAATATGAAAGTTATCTAAAGATTTAAAAGTGTATAATTGCATTATTTCGGTATCGGTACATAGTACAAAACATTTTTAATTGGACCGAATGTTTTAAAAGGAAGTTTTAAATGTACAATATTACCAGCTTTACACTGGTTAAATTAGTATTGAACCAGTGTAAAGCTGGCACGGCAGTGTTGCTAGAAGAAGTCTATCATCGTCAATGTGTCAATTTATGTCAAGGACCAAAAAGTAACAATCCTGGTTTAGCGGTTACGATATCTTTTTTTTTCTTTTTTAACGACTCCTACACTAAGGATTTTACAGACATTCAATTCACATGCACAAAAACACAACTCGGGGGTTGAACTCGCAACATGTAACGCATAGTGGTAAATGGCGTGGTTACGTATACCACTCGGCTATCCGTGCAGCATATTATAACTTCGCTCTTTTAACCAAAAATATACGTGACGAGGAAACAATAAAAATTAACTTTATCATCGGAATTTTCCGGACATCCGTTAAATGTAGCGGCTGTTGTGAATGTTTGTACATCCCCCGGTATTTGACAAATCGCTACTTTGATTAATTAAGTCTATTTATATAATAACGCCATGCTTTTGTTTTCGACGAGTATTCGCTGGAGAATGTTGGTTTGAATTGTATACTTTGATAAACTGTTGACATGAGAATTAATTGAATGTTACCATGTTAGACGGTTTAGTTGATCTTGTGGATGGTCTTGTCAGTATTAAATGTACTTTGGAATTGAATCTAGATGTTATTAACTTCTTATTTTATATAAAGCACCATTGGCAATCCTTAAAAAAAATGAAGTTATCTTTGATATCTAAAATCGCCAGCTGGCAAAATACGAAGTATTATGTTCTTCTCCTTCTCTCTATAAATCCGATAGTCCTAGCCTTTAATGTCTCAAAAATAAATAAAAGTACTAACCCACTTGGACTCTACGTAAAAAGTTTCCACCCCAAATCTGTTCCAAATAGCTTGGTTCACTTATACAGTTATCCCAACAATTTATGAGTGCCTAGTCATTTTAATAACTTCACACAACATTCTGATACTAAATATCTTTTCTGTTATATCGCCCAAATAATATTGAAACTAATATTTCATAAACTGGCCAACTACAGACAGAATAAATCAAAATAGTTTTAATAAAACTCCACCATAGTTCATGAAGCGTTGTATATGAAGGTGCGTTTAGACAGGCGAGCTAGAACCAAGCTATTAAACGCCATGTGCCGCGTACAGCGTCACGCAGTACGCCGTTGAAACGATACTACAGAAATATACGCTGACGTCGACGTGTGAACGAGATCAGAATATATTTTTGTAATATTAATAGTGACGCAGCATACGACGCGACGCTGTAGGCGACCTATTACTTTTATAAAGACTGCAGTTTTTCGGTGACTTGCCAACACGTATCGAACATTCAGTATACGGAAAAACGAGTCTTGGCTCGTCGATCGTTTTTTGTTTATTCGTCGGCATTGGTCACGCGTACGATCTATTGATTGTGTAAACTCAAAGATGGTTTGCAAGTGTGGTTCTACTCACCTTACCGACTGTCCTGCCCCGTTAAAACACACCCTAAGTAATAATGTCCTGTCTGACAGTTTTATAGGTAACTTTACAGTACTTCAACACTATACTTTCTGTATAAAAATTACATTTGATTTAGTGCAGTTGTGTTAGCTGACTTTGTTTTATTTTTGTTTCTCCCTAGTTATTTTTGTTTAAATTTTAGCGTTAACGTTTATTTGAGTTTGGTCCTTGTTTATTGTGAATTGTGCTGGTTTTGTTCGTGACTGCTAGTGGCAAGTTTCGCTGCATTAGCAATGGAATTAGGTACGTCTAGACGTTGCATTTGTGTTGAGTAACCTTACTTTATATTACTCTTGTTTATACTAGTAACTGTTGTTTGTTAAAAATAAGACGAAATCTATTAACATTTATATCTACTTAGTATTGATACATCACTCATAAAAATCTACTTTTTTCAGTTATAAATATTGCAAAAAGTTTTTTTTATTCCCGAGCTGGCTGAAAATAAAAGCGTGGACGGTGTTCATACTGTAACGTAAAATAAGAAATATTCGCGCGAACTTCTCGCGCCTGATTAATTAGACAAACTTTAATTAGCGCTCACCCCATAACTCATGACGTCACGAGTCCGCCCGTGACGTAACACTGAAATATTTTGTTTTATACAGGGAACGTTAATTAAATAATTAACGTGGGTAACATTAACATAAAATTATGTTGATGTACTCGTAAAACATAGCGTGATGCTTGTTCGATCTTAATTAATTATTTATTCACAAAAAAAATGATTAAATTTTACTTTTTACCATTAAGATCATTACAATTGGGTCATAACTAAATTGAATTGAGATTTCCTTTGTGTAGTTCTAAAGGTAACTACAGACGATTTAGCAAAGAAAAATAAATTACTAACTAAAAATAACTTTTGAATATCACAAATATGTACTTATTTAAAACCATTTTATTTTTCAGCACACATTTACTTAAACCTTCTTCACAATCTAAAAGCAACTTTACCTCCATAACAATAAGTTCGTATATCCATTACTCAGGTTCGAATGTTCGCGATAAACTCTTAGTCTCAGTGGTTGATACCCAATTTACTGTGGAATATTCAGCGGCTCCCCAGCGTGCAGTCATTTCAAAGATTCAAACCTGACCCGCTAAGACGAAGTCAGAATTTAACTAGAAGGTTATCTGTTTGAGAATTCATTTTAATATCGTATTTTAAAACTGAGTGTTTGAGTAAGAAAATATTTTTTGAATCGATTGAAATGGCGTTTAGGGATGTGCTTGTATTATACTATGTAATCTTAATTATTATAATATTAATTATTTATATGAAAAAAGTTACGATTCTCTGCATTATAACTGGCATCCCAAGATATTTATAACAATAAAAATATAAGAAAACTGTTTTTCTTTTTAATTCGATCGATGACAGTGATAAATGTTAAAACAAAGTAGTAAAAAAAAAACGAACAGATAACCTTTTGTAAAAAGGTCTTTCATATTAGGAATATATTATTTTTTATGCCAACGACACCAGTTTTCATTACCAATTTATAATACCTGCCTACGTAACAAGTACTTATAAAACTGGCCGCATAGCTATTCCAAACGCTTTCAATCTATCAAAGTTACATTTTTAAAAGTAAAAATATAAATTTCTGTCAAAGACCGCACGGTAACCGCATTCCAGTTTTGAAATTGATGTGAAAAAGTATTCTGTTACTGGCCAGTTTGGCTTTTATAAATTGATAGGTTAAAGTTAGCACAATTACATTTTTTTTGGATGGATGAATGACGAACAAGATTAAATGGATTACTTTTAGGTAAATCTAGAATTTAAATTATATTATTTGTTTTACGAAAAGTTAACTTCTAAAATTATTTAATTTTGGTTTAAACACATAATATTTCACAAAAGTTAGACGAAAGTATTTTTCTTAATAGGTAATGTAATGTGCTTGTTTCTCTTGCCTTGTTACTAAAAAGGTAATGCAAGAGATTTTAAGAAAACGTCCTACCTAAAAATTCTACCTAATATATTATTACAATTTTAAGCAGTCCTTTGATTGTAAACTTTAATTTATGGTATTACCGTACCTTCCGTACGTAGGCCCCTAGGTTTCCGCAGTACTAACAAAGACCCTTATAATTCCTTCATGTCCTTTCCGTTCATTCGTCCGTATTTCCTTCAGTCCGTTCGTCCTAAACGTCACTAGATTATCATGACATAACATTACAAACCTCTAGTCTCTTGTCTCGAAGGAAATATTCTTAACATTTATTAAAGAAGAAATTCTAGAGTATTTTAGAATGTCATTTATAAACATTTTATCCAATAGTATTATTAATTTGTTTACTAGTTCCAACGCACGTATTGTTTACGTAACTTTTTTTGTGGTCTAAAACAAAAAATGCACACTGTCAATCAGTCAACCTGCGCTTGACGTTATTCATCAGAGAAAAGATCAAAAGGCAGGCCTGGAATGGAGCTACAAATTGACTGCCTCGAATAGTAAAAAGTTAATTGTGATAAAAGTTACGTCCAGCTTTTTCCTACTATCAAAACGTTCGTACAATTTTACATGGAGCCAGACGTCAATCTGTCGAACAGTTGAATGGAATGTAAACTTTTATTATTTTTGAAGCTTAACTGAACCGTTAGTAATAAAAAATTGTCGAGAGCACAGATTTGAAATTTGTATCATTAAAACAATGCTAATGGTTTCCCATGAACGAAACTGTCATTTTTTATTTCAACACAGAAAAACAAAACCAATTCAAATACAGAACAAATGTGCATTTAACGGCCACGTTATGCAAATGAACGAAGCCCCGCGGACGTATAGAACGATTTAAAATTTGAAAAAGTATTTATTGAATTTTATTCGTCGTAAAATCTATTGGCATAGTATTTTATAACCGGATTCCATAGACAGAATTGGAATTTTTGAATTTACGCATTCGAACGGCAGCCAGCGTGTCGAATGAACGTATTTTGACATTAAATTAATTGGAAAACTTTACTGACAGAAGTTATCTTCTCGGGCGTGTTGTTAGTGAATTTTTAATTTGAATGCTTAAGTTTGGTTTTCGTTTGATCTATGTAGGTTTGGGTACGTTTCAGACTTAGTTGTAATTGTGTTTTCGAAGTTATGACAAGCGAGTTCTGAATCGATTAAATTTCAGCGTAGTATAATTATACACCATAATCAGTACCTCCGTTACCATAGTAAAGTCTACAGATATAGATGAAAATTATACAAAAATCTATAATCCTTCACGAAACGAAATTGAAACTTCCAAATATTTAACCAAATATACAAATACTATTGTCAGAACCAATCAACCAAAATAATTGAAATTCAGTGATTCAATTAACCGAAAAATAATTACGAATCTAACAATAGGGATGTTCAAAATATAGGCAAGCATAGGCAAGGGGTTAATTTGCGTTACGTGGACTAAAATGACATTTAATTAAAATCACAAGAGCCCAAGAGCTTGACAAATTGCTCTTCATGTCGCCACCAGCTGAGTTTAAAACAGAACGGTTTTAAGACTAACTAGCGATGATTCGGGTTAGATTTTGCTATATGAATAATTATAATTTTAGTAGAGTTTCGTGCGATTACATGTATTTTTGTTGGTCCTAGATATTTTTTTTTTCACTTCAGTATTATTAATTTCTCCTAGTTTCACTCGCGAATGTTTTAATCCCATACGTAGGAATATATATATATAATAATATCGCACATATTACGAGCCGATAATAAAGCTTCCTATTGGTGATAAGAATACTCCATTGGTTTAGCCGGAAAAAAATATACGGTGTGTCGGTACAACTTACATTTTATAAAAAAGGTTTGATAATATGTTGTTAATTTATCGTTCCAAAATTAATAAAGTAAATTTTTCATTAAATGCCCGTACATAGACCTATAGTTACATCCAGAGTTACAATTGTTTCCTGTAATAATTACAGATCTAAGCTCATTACAACCTGTACCTAAAACCCTATATTCCAACACGAAATCTATTTATTATTACAATACGAAACTTCAGCCACACACGTTGTCAAGTATTGTGAACACACGCTAAACTCAAAGCCAAATTTTAATTATGCCCGCCGACACACAATGACGTACCTACCTTAGTATATTTATTTCTTTGACACGACACACTGTGGAGAAAGCCATTATTATACGCTTAGTATATACCTATGAAATGAAAATATAAATTAAAGTGAATATTAATTTTGTTGATTGTTTTTTTTTGTGTGTGTATTAGGAATAAGGCTTTAATCGGTTTATAAAAAGGTGTAGCATAGTTAAAACGCTACATGTCTGTAGTTGTAAAATATACACACTATAAAGCTTTATTATGAACTTGAATTCTTATGTTTAATCATAATTTTTCAAATATTTCAGAGAGCAAAAAAAAACTTTGAATTCAATTTGTTTCAACAAAGAGACTAATTCTGCAAATCACAATTGAATTTGTATTTCTAAACTAAACTTTTCATAGTTATTTCAATTTTTTTACCAGAATATTTCATTTAAACTATTCAATGTGAACAGAATAGGGACTTTCAAACTACAATTGTACGTCTCGTGTCAGTGGAAAGCGAAACGTCAACTACGTTAAATATTCAGGTTTGTAGAGTCAGCAAAAAACATTTACCATTTTCACTTATAACTATAAAAAACGAAATAATGTGGCTTTTTACTTGGTTTTGTTTCTTTGCAAAGATAAGTAAGGTTGTCACCCTTTTCATGGTTTAATGTAAAAAAGTCACTCATAAGTTTCACATCTTAATTATGTGATGCA
The DNA here is from genome assembly GCA_941860345.1 of Chrysodeixis includens. NCBI lineage: Eukaryota > Metazoa > Arthropoda > Insecta > Lepidoptera > Noctuidae > Chrysodeixis > Chrysodeixis includens. The sequence continues at coordinate 10,276,754 of OW796106.1, read as the reverse complement.
ATGAAGAATACGATTTTAATATGCGATCATAAATTTCCAATATTTTATACCTAACCGTCCTAACCTATTACAGATCTAAGACAGAATAATAGCCCACTTTATGACGTCAAACATTTCTCCCACACGAACTTTTTGTGTGGACGCTACCTCGGCCAGTCATTGACCTTGCCTGCTGTAGTACCCGCCAAATTTATAGCCGACTTGCAAAAAGAGGTGTCTGCGAGAGATGAGTTACTGCTTTTAAGCTCGATTTAGCTTAGGGAATGGTAGTATGGTATTCCGTATATGATATTGTGAATGTAGGTGGTTGTGTGAAGGAAGTTCAATTATGTATGAGTGGTTCAACTATGGATATGTTTCTTCGCGAAATGGTGTGTATTGGTATAGTTACTTTTTGTTATAAACTTGATGCGATTTTGTTTCGATCGTCTTTTTTTTCCAGTCAAAAGTACATCTGAATACTGTTTCTGACATTGTTCGGACAATTTCTAGACAAACTACATGTACACTGTAACAATTTTAAATATTTTTTGGTACTACAATTAAACATCTTATTAATTTCGTTTTTCTTATGATTTTAAGTACTACCACGATGATTTGCAACAAGTTCACACCAGAATAAGACCTTACATGTACCTATTCTGCTAATAGAAATTATTGAATTTAAAATTCAGCCTCGCTCAGTAGTAGCGGCACGGACGAAGCTCGTGAATGCTGCAGTACCCTCGAAATTTATGGCCCGCAGACAACGAGACTAAAACTGGCTTAAAATTTACTTGTTTTTGAAGATATTATACCAGGGTGAACGGTTTCAGGGCTCGAGGAAAAAGGTTGGGGCGGGTTATGTGGTTTTAAAGCATTTTTCTGCTTTGTCTATTGAAATACCACTTGAATAATATGCTATTATTACTCGTCGTAAACTGACTTTTTTAAGTGGATGGCTTTTATCTATCAATTTGTGGCGTTACTGGTTTGCTTTAATAGTTGTATCTGTGTTAATCGTCCAAAATTATCATGTCTGGTGAAGCCTGTTCTTTTTTTAGTAGTAAATGAATGTTGTATCTGGTGTATTTCTCTTTATAATGCATTGAGTAATATGTAAAACTAGGATGAAAGAACACGATTTACGGATTTAAGTATTAAGTTATCAGAATTGCAAATAGTTCAAAATATTGCCAGCTTTAACAAACTGAACTACAAACAAATTCTCAATTTAAATGACAACTCTATCGATTCAGAAAAAAAAACACAATCAAATTAAATCTCAGTACACAATTACATCAAGACGAATCCAAACATAAAATCCGCCACACGATGGCTACAATTGCTACATTTTCTAAAACCGTTCTCCATTCCGCAAACAATTCGGGGATAAAATCCTAAATCCCGTGTTTCCTTGATTGGTTCATACAATGTAATTCTACAGACTCAGCTCGCTCCGTAAGATAACTGCTGGCTGCATAAACTTTGTTTGTAGCGGTGTTGTTTTAACTAAGATTTATAGTCCGCTTGTCGTCTCTAGATATCACTATTTATATTTTAAAGTTGGATGCTTTATGCGAGTTTGTGAGTGTGAATGTTTTTTTATAAGTGTAAGATAGCCTAGGGAGTTTAAGGAGCCCTGTCGGTTGAAAGTAGAGCTTTGAATCTATAATTTGATATGGCAGACGTTATGTAATTTAGATAGACTTTTGTTTAAATAAGCATTGATTTTATGATTTTTTAGATGCAAAAATTGTTTCAAGCTTATTTAGTATTATTAACATTCTTCGATGTCGTCAGTTCGTAAAATTTAAAAAAAGTTTTTGAAACAGGTTTAATTTTTGTGAACCCTTTCTAATACCAAATTCTACCTACACTTAAAGCACCTTTAAAAGTAGCCCACAATCCGTAATCCAGTCCTCGATACATGACCTTTAAAAAACCAAAGAAAAAAATCCACTGACATTTAGAACGTTACGCAATCTTTATTCAAAAAGAAATACGTATGTTCCCTACTAATTTTAGAAGCTCCTTTCCGCCAGCCTTCAATCAGACTCCTCAATTCAGTTCACGTAATCAAATAACGTCTTCATACAAATTCTTATTGTGGAAATGAAACAAGCTTACGTATGTCATCAGACGGCTCGTATATATATGTTATCATACTTGGCATCATTCCATTTTGGGAGGAATTCTTTTAAATGGCATGACAAGATAGGGAAGACATGTTGGTTTCCGAGTCGTGTTAAAGTTAGAAATAGGAGTTTGGTAAAGTGATTCACTCTTAGGGAAAGATATCAGGATGTATAAAAGAATATAATCAAAAGGACGACTAAAACTACGGAAAGCAAAAACACTATAGTACATAAAAAAAAGAATTACTTAAATATTATTGAGCAACATTACGATTTTTACAATGTTTTGATCCTTATACATAAGCTAAAAACTTTTCAATAAGAAAAATTACATAATCCCTAACGAGACATCGGTTGATATTTGCGGCATCCATTTCGATCCCGACAAATAAGGCCTTTACCAAAAGGCAACATTCCGGACTTCTATACAGGGCTGGTAAACAAAAACACTTCCCAACATCGTAACGTCTACATTCAAAGGTAGGACAAATTCTTATAGGGTTAAGCGGTCCTTCCGACCTGTGACATTCTCCCGTTCGATTGGATCGCTATTCAACAAAATACTACTGATATTTTTTTCCTCCGCTTTTCCAATAAAGTATTGCTCTTTACGGTATCTTCGTAAAAGAAATATCAAAATTATGAATATTTTTTTGTATAAGAATTTGGAAATAAGTATCTTTGGTTATGTCTTTGATATGATTTGTAACTTCGTTTATTGCTTTTTCTATGACGGAAAAATTTGATAATATCGGTATAATAACGTCTTGACATTAAAGTAGATTTTGATCAAAGGCTTAGGTAGAGACCCTTATATTTAAATCCCTTTAAATACATCATTATCTACAAATACATTATAAAGGATCCAAACTACATCTCTAGGTATCTATTTTAGTATGAAAATTTTATACGTCAAGAAATCTTTAGACTATGACGACACAGCGCCATCTAGTTCTGAAACAGCGTAAACAATTTCCCCATACAAAACTCGCACTACCATAACAAACTCAAAACTTGCAGCACAAGAGAAGTATAAAACATGCATGTGTGTGTAAGTTACATTATATTTCCTGACATCAGGGAGTTCCGAGGACCGATACAGGAAATCAAATGAAGCTATCCTCGAAAACGGATCTTAAGATGACGTCATTTGCAGACTTCCTGAGAACCGCGGCTCCGTCTTGAATACGGATAGAAACGATAGTGTTTTGTTATTTATGCTTTATACGTTGAAGATGTTATTATATGTTTGGGGTGGATGTGCATTTGTTGTGTTTACCATGTTAAGTTTTTGTATGTGCGCGTAATGATGTGGGTAAGGAAAAAAATGTAAATGGAAAAAAATAAGGGTAAGACTTGCTAGACTAGTTTTCATGAACCTGGTCATGTAAGATTCATCACCTACATGGTGATGAATCTTCGATACATGAACGATACATAAATGATAATGAACATTAATTTCCAACCTAAAAAACAAATTTTATATTCAATCAGAATCCAATTTAAAACAATAAAACTTTTTAAAGTATGTTACCCCATAGTTTATTCTCCAAATATTATTTTTTCATTGCCTATATCACAAATTAACAATATATTACTAAGCCTATTTGTAAACCACGAAACTAATAATATTACCACTAAATTTATAACGTTACTGGTACACAAAAAGTCTATATTATTTACAATTTCAAAGGGAAAAACTAAAACAACAGCACATTATTTCCAGTGCTAACATGCATTGTATCGGATTATCTCAAATTAGTTATGTGTGATAAATAAACACGATTCCATTGCGGAATTCATTGGCAAATAGGAGCAAACCGGTTTAACTAATATCAGAACTGATTACGATTCAATTTTAACTAGGATCTATTTTGTAGTATTTGAGATGTGTTTAGTTTGAAAAGTACTAGATTTAGTGCTTCATTTGTTTTACTCTGCACTTCGTTCGAAGTAAATTTCTAAAAGTTAAATAGATAATGTAGGTGAGAAAAACGTAGACTGTTCTTTGTTTTTTTTCTTTTATACTTCTTTAATAAAACTTGTGAATACTACTGATCAACAATTTATAAAAATAATAAATTAATTTATTTGATGATTTACAATTTAAAAACTACAGTGAATAAAAAAATAAAATTGTCAACACCCGATTATTCTTAAAATTTTCAATTTTTATCGTAAAAAGCTTTTTGCCATTCGATAAAGGGTGGCCTAGAATGTGTGCCAAATTCGTGATTCCTTTGTGGAGTATTTGAGGCGTAAGAATCCAATATAAATCGGTCGACAGTCCTCTTTGCCTGTAGATACACCAGTAACACAATTCTTTACAAAAAAACTATTGGGAATCAGATTAAATTTGGATATTACAGAAAAAACGAAATTGTACTTTTAGTTTTTTGGAATAAGGTTGTTTTTCTTAAAACAGAATACATATTTCGATTATATATTCATATATTTTAGTAAGTTGAAAATGTCTTTAGTAAAATAATACAAATTTAATTTATAAATGTTGTTGCAATTTTCTCCGCAGCTTAATTTGACGTTCAAGAGAAATTGCAGGCATCAGCAGCACAATAATTACTAAAATAATAGAAAATAGCAATAAAATATCAACATCCACAGAATGATTCCAACCGTACCAATTTCAAAGATGTCCCGTTGTTTATGCAAACTAATTAAATAAAAGGGCCATTCAAATTTGTTGGTTAACTCGAAAATGTGCGTCAAAACAGCGGCCTTAATTAAACAAAGAGGGTGGAAATTCAAATGTTGCTTTAAATAAATTATTTTGTATAATATAGGCCGGCTCGCTTTCAATATTGAAGTACTGGGATCAGCAAAAATAGTTTGAATTACTGCTTCTTTATATTCACGTTCGTTTTGAAGTTTGTGGAATGGAATAATGTTACCGCAGATATTTACTTTAAAATAAAAACATGTTTTGTTTTTACCAAGACTGAAAAGGATGCTGATTACCGCAATAAGATTTCCGAATTTAACTTTGGATGTAAAAACATTTCTTCGAAGTTTCATGTTGCTTTTGGGTGAAGCTTATTAAGGTGGCATGGGGATGCGTAGATTAAACTTCGAGTGAATAAATATAGTAAATAACTGCACTAAAATCAATTTTCACAAGTACTAAAATTATGTGTTAAAATTCAATGATCTATGACTATGATCCTTGTAAAATAGCTTTAATTATCCTTCGTTTTTCAAAGTCATATTTCCTTTTTCTTAAAAACAGTATCCAATGAAAAAATCCCTACCCAACCTTTAACACGTCGTTTGACTAAATTTGTTAAATATGTAAATCAACAAATTACTACAGAATCGCAAAATTACAGGGACCATTGCACGATAGAAATCCAATTTGTTGGCTATAAATTATTGGCATGCTGTTAGGGAAGCTATTACAATGAAATATCGGAGTGCCTGAACGGTAAATTGTAAGTGATAAGACGATACACCGATAAACTCGAGATTATGTTATCCTGGTATTTCTGAAATTCTGTACGACACTGGATAACATTTATTTATTTAAAGTTATTTTTATACATCAGAATTTATCATGGAAATCTTATCAAAACACTACCTCTAACAAGTGGTATAAAAATATAAAGAATAAATAATTGGTCTTAGCAAAACATTACCTTCATAAAGTTTCATATAACATTATTAAATAAATTAAAAGCAGACTTTATTAATTGAATGAAATACCGTAAATTTTGATTAATTTACTCACAGCATAAAATTCAAAATACATTTTCTTCAATATATTTTTGGCTACAATATCTTCCACGAATCCACTGCCCTTATTTCTCTTAACCAAATTATCTTATTTAATGTAATAAAAAGAGAATTTAAAACATCCTTTATACTCAGAAATCAAAAAGATCCTTTTAAGGGAGTCAAAAGGTGAACCTTTAAAAAACCTTTAGAAAAAAAAGTAATACGTATCTATAATTATCACGTGTCCCTATTGGATATTTTAATTCTGAACGTGGGATTATAAGGTCTCAAGGCGCGTTTGGGTCCAATTACCGACGTATTCGACCCCGGGCTTAAGTGTGGAGCGATCGCGGTCAATAATCCTACTTTATGGCATTTTTGTCGGCAATTGTCTTTAATTGGGCACTTGTAATTAACGGCTTAAGATTGTTAAGAAGCTTTTTACCAATTTACGATGTTTTTATGAAGAGCCTTTTTTATCTCAAGTACTTTGTAGCGGTAAATAAGTTGTTTTAATTACTGTCTGCTTTTGTTTACTTAATAATGGTTATTGAAAAGTTTAAGCAGTCTCCTTAACGTTCGATCAATGGTTTTCCGGACCAGTACACAGAGTTAAAAAGTTTCTTTCAAGACAATTTTGGCTGGACATTTGTTTTGAAACATTAAGATTTTTTCGTGTTTGTAACAATGACAGTTTCTAGTTAAATATTGTAATCGCACTTTATAATGGCTATTGTGTAGGTACTCATTGTTATTTCATATTTATTATATTAAAGAGACTAAGACGACGAAATAAAAAAAAATGTTAAGACTGACTTTAAGTAGCTGTAATTAGTAATACATGTTCTACAGCTACAAGTGGTCAATTACTATACGATCGACTTCTTTTAATTAGCACTAATTAAGTACTTTTGCTGACAGGCAAAATAATCGTATTAGTAAAACAAAGAACCTTATTTATATAGGAATCAGCGGAAAAACCTTTTTTTATTACATAATATCCATAACATGATATAAAACTATGGAAGCAGAAACCGAGATGTAAAATAATATAAACATTTATTTTTTCCTCGTAAGTCCCCAGTGCTATGCCGTGGCAAAGACACGTTTACAAAAAAGCCTTCCTAGCGAAGCCTATACTAAAATAAAGTTAGAGAAAAGAACTTACATATGAGACTTAATCCCTAAATCACATTCTCCATTCTTGCTAATCTGCCCGCTATGTCTCCTGAACCAGGGCGACGTTCAAAGCCCGCGGCACGCCTATTCATATTTAATCTTTAGTAAGCCGATTTTCATTTTAGTAATCCCTGAATTCCAACGATTGTACTCGCTAACCTTACAAGGGAAGTAATTAACAATAATTTATAAGGGTTAGTGGACTTATTTTGTGGCCTGATCTTTGAACTACGAACATGAGACCCTTGGAAAATCTCCGAGGATAGTAAATAATTTTCCACTGATTAATCTTAGTTTGATGGAAGCCTGATTAAGAAAGGTCCAGGATTATCTTGGTACGATCGACCATTCATGTTTCGACACCACTTACTCTAAAATTCAACCTAAACTAGTTGTAATAAAGGTGATTTCATGTCAAAGGGTTACTACAGCTGTGCGGTTCGTTGTACCCGATTTGCGGTTCTTGATGTAGGTGTATTAGCTCTACACATATTGAAGCCCCCTGTGCCTTTGAGAGCAGATAAGTCGATCTCGGTTGTCATAGAATTAATAACAGACAAACAATGCCGGAAGATTAAACCAATTACAACAATGGATTAGGAATGTTAGAGTTCCTTGAGTATTCTGGTATATAGATCATATACTATCGTCACTCAAATTCACTTACATTCATTGCCGCATTTATTTATTTCCAGTTGTCTACGATTATTTTGCAACAGAATTCAAAATGTATGAAAACGTTTTATTCAGGAAGCGTAACAACCACGGACCACGACAATTTAAAAGTTAAAATTAACATAAAAATAAATCTTAAATAAAAGGAAACCAGGAAACGCTAATGGAACCGGGATTGCTTCTGATTAAATAAAAACATTTTTTCCTTTGAGTCCTAGGGCTAAAAGCAAAAGGAAAAGACAACGTAGCCGTGATCCAAATAGAATTTGGTTTTAGTTCGTCTCGTAAAAATAAATCAAACGACTTTAAAATCAGGATTCCACGTAATCTCTCTTTCTATTACCCCGAAGAGTACCGAGCTCATTCGAAAATAAACCTAAAATTTATAGTGTTTAGATCGAAAATGGCGTTGCATGTGACCGATTCAATTTAACTCTAAGGGAAATGCCAAATCGCAAACAAGTCTCTATTTTATTAACAATAAAGTTTAACTTTGAATATTGTGGTTTCAAATGCATCGTTTTATGCGTTAAACCGTTAATATTAAAAGCTGGCTCGTCTTCTCCAACTTATCCTACAAAATATTTAGATTAAAGTCACGGATATCCGAGATATATTATGTATACTTGAAAGATTGCTTTGAAATCTAATTTACTGCCTTATCTCTCACAATTACATAAAACAGCACAATAAGGAAGTACTAATCAAATTACAGAAAGAACGATGCGAAACGATTCCACTTGCGAATGTCCTCAAAATTTAATTCCCCTCCAAAAAACATTCCTATGAAAATAGCGATAATACTTGCGCATTATTGTGTCTGTACAAGGTAAACGCAAAGTAAAAATAAGCTTCTTACAAGAAATATGTACAGAGGATCCCAAACTTATATATGGTGCTTAGCAACGTTTTTTGGGAAAGGAAACCTTACGAAAAACATATAAAAAGTGTTTATTTGTAAGATACCGGGTGTTACTCTGTTGTAACGGCTTGAAGCGGTCGTTAGCGAGATCCCACCACGCGATATGTTTAACGTAAATAAAATTACTTAAACACACCGCGTTGAGTTTACTACTGAATTCGAGACATGGTTAAAACTGCGCAAGGAAATATTGTAGAACCAGAAATTCATGAAGTGCGACGTTTCTCTTTCTTGGTTTTGTTTAAGTACTTATTTGAATTTTGTTTATAAGACTTTGCTTGAACATTCTGAATGCTAGCATTTTGCCGTGCGCCATTTCGTACTTATGAATTTATTTGTTTTTCTTCATTATTGCCTGCGTCGAAATAGTTACTTGAAAACAGACTCTATCTTTTAGAATTAAGAGTAGCAAATCGATTTCTGAAGGACTATTTATTAAATCTCCATCGGTACTCATAAATTGGAGCTACTGATGTTTAATTATAAATACTAGATATATAGCCACGTTTCTAGAACTACCTAGAGCAAAGCTATATATTGTTTTGAAGGTCACACTACATTGGTAGTTAACCTAAAAAGCTTCGGACCCACAAAAAACGTCCAAGGTCCTTCCCATTTCACTGTACACTATCCCCTCTTTACTTTTATCTAAGTTCCCGCAGATTGATTTATAGAGGTACGTTTTATTGTGGCTTATCCTTCTTTATCCCGTAATTAAGTCTGACTCTGACCGTAATCTGGGCACAATGGCAACCTGCCCGTACACCAATAGCATTGTAAACGGAAAACAGAATGACCTCACAATCGTCCTAATGAAGACACGATTATATAGCTCCAAGAATAAATTAACGAACTTGATCTTTGTTTGATCTTTAATTTTAGATTTTGGAGAATGAAGTCTTAATTTTGATTGACGAAAAGTACTGAAGGAAAATTAATTAGGACATTCAAGTTGTAGTAATAACGTAGCATTTTATCGAGGCATTCTCATATTTGTTTAGAATAGATATCATTTGGAAGAATGTGGTACAGTAATGTATCAATCTTACATAATAATATTAAAATGACCACGTAGCGTCTTCGTAGCAGTTGTAGCCGCTACGTAGATGCTACTCTCGCATAATCGATACAACTTAAAACGTGAATTGTTGTTCTATAATGTCTGATTAATATTAACTGTAAGGGTTGGTATTCAAGAAAATTACAATCAGATCATACGTGTGTGTGTTTTCTATTCTAATTTGCAAAGAAAAATAGTTCTACTTAAACACAAACGAGATGATTCTTATATTTTTTAAATTAAATCTTAGTTCATGTAGATTACAACAAACTCTTAAAATAATTAACAAACAAAATAAAAGCAACAACAGTTTTGCTTTTAAATTAAAATTACGAACTTGACTAAGGCTTTATCTACTCCAACATTTCTTCAATATAACTTTGATTATAATTTGAAGTTTGGTAATGGCTCTCAAATCGGGAATACCTATTAATTAACAAGAAACTCTTTGTTTTCATTATGAATATTAACAATTAAATAATAAATTGAGAAGGATGGTTGTATTGAGACAAGGAACGAGTTTGTTTCAGATAAATTCGTTGAAATGGTAGTGATTGTTGCTACTTCAAGTAAATTGAAGTAAATTAGTTTAAACAACCAGCTCTATGTTATCATCAATTGTCATAATCAATATTAAATATCGTGGTTACTAATCTGATCTGTAAGATTACGTTACAAAGTCCGATTAGGAGCAACTGAAATTCCTATTAGATTTTATTATATCAATTCTACTCACTTTTTTACTGTCATTAAAAAACACCCACATTTTCCATTTAACAAATACTAATAAAACATATTAACCACATTTCTTTGAAGTCCGATATTCTACCTTACCAACAACCAACTAAGGTTTACTTTCCATTGTTTCAGGGGTGGTGTTAGCCTAAGATGGTGTTGGCGCTGGTGGTCGGAGTGCTGTGCGTGTGGGGCCGCCTGAGCGACGCAAACCCTGATGCGAAGCGGCTGTATGACGACCTGCTTTCCAACTACAACCGCCTGATCCGACCCGTTGGCAACAACTCTGATCGGCTCACGGTCAAGATGGGACTAAGGCTCAGTCAGCTCATCGACGTTGTAAGTACAATTGCTATGTTGTTTATGATTAAAAATCTTCGTCCACCACGACTACAAATGATATCGTCGATATTCAGATGATAATTATGCTAACATAGTGTATGTATCGACGACATGTTTTCAGACAGGTAGCTTTAGTAAATATGTGTCGCTAAGGTTTTTCGACATCTTTTTGATATGTGTCGTTTGCCAGCCGTAGTGAAAAGTACGGTCTAACTACTAAGTACAAAATGAAAAGTGTAAAGTTATTTCTATGGAACATTGAAAATATATGGTCCTGTCTTAAGTTAGCTAAATTGGCGTTTTTCAATACTGGGCGCATCAAATTTAATAAAACCGAATCATCGGCATGAAAAGAAGAAGTGAAATATATAATATCTTTTAGAATCAAAAACAAAAATAACTATTTAGATTCCTCATGCATACTACACTTTACGAGTTCTCTTAAATATCCTGAACCAGACTCAAACAGTCCTCAGAAACAATAAAATTGAAATCCATCGAAATTTATTATTGTTATTTTTGTATTACGTATCGGGAAACGTTTTGCGACAATTTTCATTTAGTTCCCAAACTTTTGTCGACAGAAAGTTTAAAACTTTTGAACGAAACTAGTTTTCGAGTGCGAATTTTGTTTATTTGGTTTCTGAATTGAATAAACAGGTATTAACTTTGTGTGGTTTAAATTCTGCATTTTGCTTTCCATACACTTTTAGTGACTAATTTATTGTCAAATAAAATAGTTAAAGAGGCATACATAGCGTCGCACATTCATTTAATAAGAAGTTAGAAAAAATCATAATAGATTATCACTGAACAATATTCAGGTAAGGCCAATAATTATAATAATAAGCAACAGTCAGTGTAACTGTTCGTTATAACTTTCAAGTATGTATACTAACCGTAGAGAGGAAATTCCTCACCAAACTGTAAAGGCTAGCAAGATAATTACATTCTACAGAATAACAGAAAAGCATTTCAACAAAATTATTAACACTAACTTCAAATCATCAAAATCCAATTTGAACTAAACCACAATCACTCACAACCTAAACAAAATTCTAACGCAATGCATAAAACATAACAATTCCATCTGAACAATTCTGATCGTTCGGTTGTCACACAGATTGTATTAACTTCATACCGACATATCGGCAGAACTCATTTAACTAAGCCACATCTATGCCACAGCGACGCCACAGCCGAGCCACGGCCATGCAACAGCAATTTAAATTGAACGGCTATCGTTGTTGCACTTATTGATAAATAAATGGGAAGTTTTGAACTTTGTACGTGACTCGAGTTTGGTATTGTTTCAGTGTTATATGTTTGGTATATTTTGAGTGATCCAATTGTTGAATGTTGTTAGCTTGTGGTGTGATAGTATTAGGTAGGTTATTGTTAGGTGTTCTAGGATAATTAGTTATGTGATGTGTCAAAGTTTTAATGACTGCTGTATTTAATGACAAAGCCGCAAATGGGTAGGATTCAAAGACGTGAAGTAAAAAATATTTTTGAAAAGTTATTCATTTTTGAAATAATTTTATTATTTGTAACTGGTCAAAAATATGACTTTATAGTAAAAAAGCGCAAGAAAGAAGTTTGATTAAAAATAGTATCAATGGTTCGTTACCTTTGCTCTTAAAAATTGGCACTGCCTTCCTTTTTCAAATAGCTGTAAATGCTGATTGGGTCTCTCTTTCAAACCTATAGCCTGATTGGCTTCTTTTACTCAACGGTCTACACTTCGACGGGTCGTCGTTTCGTTCGTCGGTTTCATGTACTTTTTGGTTTTTCTGACATTTTGTGGCCGCTTAAAGGAGATCACAAATTTGAATAATGTTCTTTAATAAAAAAATTCTGAAGTCTATGAATAATAACACCAGTCTATAAATGCAGTCTATATCACTGCTGGCTTCTTCCTGTATAGGTTTGAGTTTTAGTCACAAAGTGAATGATGATTTAAAATTAAATCAGACGTGTTCAATTTTTTAGATGTACAATTATTTAATGTATCAGATGGTGTTAAAAAATATTCCGATGAATTGAGAACCTCCTCTTTTTTGAAGTCGGTTAAAAATCATTAAGTGATATTTTCCAAAACTGAATTGTGCAATAGTTTTTACACATTAACAAAAAAACTATTTCTCCAATTAAACTAACTTTAGCATACGAGAACATCGCTACGGTAATATAACACGAAATTAATCCTAAAAATATGTAAATCTGTGCCTTGTTACAAAGACTGGACAGAAATAAAAACAACGAACGAAACTTGCGAGATTATCTTAACAAATGAGAGCACAATTTAGTTTTAAGCACTGCACCAATTATAATTTACCACAGCCCATCCAGTCGGGCCACGAAATGAGCGTGTTACGCTTTATATTCTCACAAAATCCCACACTTTTATGTTCTATTGTACATAAAAATCACACTTACATTTTTCCCATACATTGTGATTATAGTACGTTATAAATAATTGTTTACCCTTTGGTTCAAGATCACTTGCAGACGCCAGTCTCTTGAAGAAACATTAAAACCTTTTTTGCTTACTTTTGCTACACCGAACTCTTCAGAGTACACTATTAAATAAAACCTTACTTTTTATAAGTAAATTTTGCACGTAGCTACGTAACAAATATATACCACCTGTACCGCTTATTTTATGCCCCAACTCTAACCTCACATTTTGGTTGACGCCAACTGCGGAATAGTCGTGTAATTATATTCGAATGTGCTGAATTTCAGTGACTATAAAACTAACACGGCCGGACATGGAGGTGGAACTAATAATATTAATGTTACCTCCTGAACGTTTGTTCGTTTTGTTTCTCTCTGGGGAATACTTTTATACTTTATTTAGTTGAAATAAAAACTTTACTATTGTGCTTTTATCTCGCGTCATAATTTTTGGGGAAGTTTATCGATTTTGCGAATTTTAGTGTTTATGGGCTTTTGATACGTTTGTGGATTATTTTAGAGTTTTGTGTTCGGGTAATAAACAGGAATGATAGGTTAAGTTTTTCGATTTTGGTACGTAGACCATTAAGTAAGAGCTTAATGACCGCACACAAAAAAAATATCGTATACTTTTTAAAAATTATTCGTCATTTAAACAAGTGAATTTATTTGTGTGCTTATAATATACTACTCGCGAAAATAATCCAATTCGTAAAGAAATAATTAAACAGTCGTTTCCAATTGAATATCACAACTCCAACAAAAATAAAATACGATTGAAAAAGTTTAGAACCAAAAACGTATCTAAACAAAATCTACGAACGCTACGTGGTTTTCGTTCCCATTCTTTAGGTAATGTAAAATGTAGCCCCAATAGCCGAGGTGCGTCATAAACTACGTTCGGGGTAACAGCCTTGAATAAGATATCTTTTATAAGGAAAGTGCATGCATTACTATTCAGAGAGGCTAACGGTGCAATGAGCAGAAAATATTGGCAGAAATGGCGCCAATGACTAGTGGATTTTTGCTTTACGCTTATTTTATTATTCTATAACTGGGTAGTGCGTGTTATATAAAGAATTTTATATTGCAGGTTTTAAATTTAGTCCGTTTGTTTAAATATTCTAATATATAAAAATATAATAATTTATTTTAAACAACGAGAAACTCATGTGTTTATCGCGATCGGGATATCTCATTTTTTCTTTCTGGTAAGAATGCAAAAACATTTTTTTTAATTGTAACAGTAATATTTTAAATTAAATCAAAGATTGATTTTGGCATACAGCTCTTAAAAATTTGCTATTTAATATAAATTAGTATTAGAAATCTTCAATACTAATACCATCAATAAACTCTACAAAATATATCTACCTATAGCGAACCGTCTCAAACAATTACACACTGATATTATATTTACTACGCGTCGGGATATGATTACGTGACGCGAACGTCGGGCGGAAAGTCTTGAAACCCATTACAGAAAGAAGCCAACCACTCTTCCCTTCACACGAATTGGATAATCCAATAAGCTTGCAGCTAAAAGACTTTTTTCTTTGAAAGTTCTTCCATTATAACGTTTGTGGCTGACGCAAAAGTAAACGAATGAAAAAAGGAAAATAAACTATTACATCTAAAGAATGAAATAAGCTATGAATTATGTTTTGCTGTACTGTATCATTCTTTTAAAAGTTATTCGGGTGTGTGACTTGAATTATGTCTACCATAAAAACTATTACTTTAGTTTATTAACTGCACAACATTGTGATAGTTTTAATCATAAAAATAAGATACTAACTACAATAAAATTACATTATGTATATAATGAAACTAGTATATGAAAATACAAATTACTAAACA
This sequence comes from Chrysodeixis includens, assembly GCA_941860345.1. Classification (NCBI taxonomy): domain Eukaryota; kingdom Metazoa; phylum Arthropoda; class Insecta; order Lepidoptera; family Noctuidae; genus Chrysodeixis; species Chrysodeixis includens. The sequence goes on along the minus strand of OW796106.1, from coordinate 10,261,675 downwards.
TTTCTAACAAATTTCTAGTCTTAACTTACAAAAACAACCAAAACTCTACAATTTAATAAAACTCAAACTCAATTAAAGTACAAAAGGGAATTCTTTTGTCCGATCAAAGTTTCAATACAAACTACACAATACGTAGACTTACAATACCAGGAGTCCATAACTTTACAATAGTATTGTAAAACCACAACATTATCGTAGCGACAATTCAAAGCTGAAATATGTAATGGCTCGATTCTATTCCGTCCGCATTTCTGGTAACGAAAAGCTTTCTTCGAGCGCGCGCGTGCCTCCGAATAGCAATGTATTCATTGTACGGGGCTAGAGAAACCGCTAATTTGTTAGCTAGTATTAATGTTTGTGTTATTTTACTTAAGTTTTTATGCCTTTTAAGAAGAGCTTCTTTCATTTTGTGGCTATTACTTTTTATGATTTGAATCCCCAAATTTTTATTACATGCATCATATCTAAAATAATTAATTATAAGAAATATACAATGAAGAATTCAAAATGTAGAGTTAGACTATTTATCAAAACCTGTAAGGTGTACTCACTAGTTGTTCGATTAACGACAACAATATTTTTAAATATACTTACAAACAATACAAACATTTCAACTGCACAGATAAACCGTAACTAATCTCATTCTCATAAACATATTCTAAAGCCGTACAAAAAACCGTTTAAAATAGAAATAAAACTTCCACAACCGCTCGCTTCGTAGCCATACAAATTCACATGCATTTTCTTATCAGAATCCTGAGACTTTCCTTGAAAAACTACCACCAGTTAACTGAGAAATGGCAATGTACATAATGTGGCATATGTTCTTCTCTAGATAAATGGGCAGCTTCAAAAGAGGGGGGATTCGTTCAAGATAGAGTGGTCATTTTATTCTGTTTGCAAAACATGTGTGGAGGAAATTGGGGATATTGGATCATTTACTGGGAATGTGTACTGTTTATTCTGTTCGATAAATAGCTGGGATATATGATATAGGATAGTATGATATATTTGTGTTTTTTTAAACAAATAAGATTTTATTTTGTTTTTTTTTTCGCATTCATTTTATAAGTATCCAACTTATATACGCGCCAGCACTCCTAGTAGCAGTTTAGTATTACTATTATTTTAAATATTTCCGAGAAACATCTTCCAGTATCATCTTGCCTCAACCCGAACTTAGGACTAAGCCTTAGTCCATTTTTAGTACAATTCAAACTAACGTTTAGTGTAAAACTATTCCAGATTTTACATAAGCTCACCTGCACGTTGTAAAATTTGAGGGTTATTGTCAGTCGAAGCTGTTACTGTTACTGTTGTAACTACTACTACTACTACTACTGTAGCTGTTACTTTACGTTCCATTATGACTTTCTCACCTAAGACTAGTATTCACCTAAAATGTTCATACCATAAAATGTATTATGCAAGGAGAGTTGAAACAGTAAGTAGAGCTGAGAACCGAAGAGAGATAGACTAGTAATGATAATGTATGGTAGACATGGTATTCACGACTGGCTTATTGTAAATAAGCTCTAATGTACTAGTGAAAAGACTTACATATTCTGCCAAATGGATCCATGTAAAGGAAGGGAAGCTATTTGTAATTTATCAGACACGTTTTCGAGCCTCGGGCTGCTAAAAATTACCGGGACGGAAAAAAACTGGGTTCTTTAATATTTTACCGTTCTGAAAATTGAGCGGAAGCTGGAAATTCCCAATTTTACTCGATATTCGTAATCAGTTACCCCAAAGTCAATAAAGAAGTTTTCTGCATAGATTTGTGTTCTTTAAAAGTAAACAAAAATATTTAAACTTTATCAGAAGTTGAATAACAATTGTTAACATCATTTTCTCTTCAATCGGTTTCTGAAACCTCACAAAATCGTATCAAATTGAAAACGGATATCCCGATGTCTCGATTGTAAAAACAGGAACAGAATTTAATACGACGATGTAGTGACCATCTGGTACTGCGATCGTCCATATATTGCTATATAACAGAGATGAAAAGGTAGTTCTTAAACAACCTGTAGTTTAAACAGGGGACAGAGAAGCATGTGCCGTTTCATATGATATTGATATTTTAAGGAAAAAGTTGGCAGAATTCGATTGTTTGGTTGTGCGACGTGTGTGAAACAAGTGTTGTTATTTCAAAAATGATACGTAGGGAAATATTTTGGGGTAGAGGTTTTTATATAAAGGAGGACGTGACTTAAGTTTTGGAGTTGATTTCAATGAGTGAGAGGATGATATGGAGAATGAGAATTCTGTAGTGGAAGCGAAATCCTGCTCATTGTAGAGTAAAGGAGGAAAGTAGTGCAGCAGGACAGTTGCGGTCCTTCTCTAAGGATTCATGGAACAGAATTTGACGTTTTAATAACGTGCATTATAGCACTGCCAAATGCCTAATATAGTAGAAGACTCCGTAAGCTATTAATTAATTACTTTCCCAATACAAGTTTTCCTTTTACTATTCCACATTACTTCTAGAAAGGATCTCTACAAAACTTCTTAGAACTAAAATTTCAACTCGCATTCCCGAAACTATTTTGTACTTCAAAGATATTCCTGAAGTTTTCAAGGAAGAGCTAAAAGTATTGAACGTCAGCATAAGCGTGCCCTCCAAAATATTCAGCGACATTATGCAGAATGCAGGAACTCAACACCTATTTCGGTAGCGACGTGAATAGCTATTGAATTTACCATTCAAAGCACTTAAGATACTCCTCGTATTGAAACTGTATGAAGATCTTTTTTAAGATAGTTTTGGAGTAAAATCTTATACGTCCGGGAGTAGAGTAACGGTAGTAAAAACATGGTGGCTAAAAAGATAACATATGCAATTAGAATGATTGTACATTTTTGGTTATAGTGTGGCTAATTGTAAGCAACGTAACGTTCCTAAGGTTAGAAAAAAAAACTTAAATATCATGGAAAGTCAAATACAAATAAAGGACATAATTGACATTAATAACACTATTATCCTATCCCAAACTATTTGCTTTGATCACAGTTTTACAAAGCAAACTCTCAGATGTTTTCATTTTTGTTTTCCAAAACATTGCTTTGCTTGTAATCCAATTTTCCGTAGTAGGTCATTCAAAAGAATACTAGGCACTTACGTAGATCGCCTTTCGTGGAGGGACACTTACAAACTCAACGCGACTCTCGAGGCATTTTAGCAGAACTGGTGAATATGACATGACACAATTTTTGCAAAAGAGCACCGACTGAATAGGAACGAACGACTGAAATTTTACTAGAATACCGAGACAAAACGTGTGTGAATGATTTTCATGCAAAATTGTGTGCATAACTTTGTATGTAAGTAACTTTTATATTTATATTTGACTTACTGAGCTAAAACTTAACACATGAGTGAATTTGTGTACATTTCAAATAGACAAATACTAAAAGTACACCCTAAAGTAATGTCATTGTGTTTTCTATTTAACAAAAAAAAGTTTTCTTTCTGAAGTTCAGGACCCTAAGTCTCTAATACGTAGATAATTCGCAAAATAAACTTCTACCCTTCACTTGTATATTGACTACCTTCGGAATAATTTATTAGGCTGCATCTAAAATGTACTAGAAACTTGCTCGTCCTCTATATTACATAGTAAAATGCAGCTGTTGCCCTGCAAGACTTGAAGGAAATTCACGATCAAGCAAAAACATTCAACGGCTTGATATAACGTCCAAAATTTGAACATCAATCCGAACATTGAACTGTGTCATCGTACAATCTAGACTGATAAATATTGACGACTGTATATCTAACAAGATTCCGTTAAGACCCAACAAGAAACTTCGAATACAGCTGGTTTGCCAAATTTTCAAAAGTTTCAAGCTCATTTGATGTGGCACATTTTATACTAGATTGTGACAATGACCAAGACATTGGGACAATCATGTTTGATCCTTTACAAAGATTAAACGACTGAAATTTGGTTACTGCTCATTTTCCATCACTCCGTTTTATCCTAAGTTTTATAGAACTACGTCAAACCGTCAACCAGCTTTATCGTGAATACCTTCTAACTAAGTTCTAAAGTTAGGCACGTGTTAGAAGTTACAAATATGTTAACAGGTACATCGATCTCGTTAGTGGTCCAGGGAATTGCTGCATGGAATTTATTAGGGGTTAGCTTCCCTTGCGGGCTTGTTTCTCTAATAGTATCTGATATAATCGCGGTTTGGCTTGAAGTATTCTGTTTAATAACATTCGTGGTTGTGATATGAAAGATTGTAGATTTTATGAAAGGCATTAGTGGAAGTCTGCTTAATTCTTGTCACTAAGTAAAAATACGTTTGAATGTATGAAAAAAAGTAGAGCAGGAAATTGATAAATAAAATTGTTTAAAACTACATACTGTAACCATTAATCGGCTATTGAACGCGTTTGCTCTCTAAATCCCAATGAACTAATAAAACTGCAATCAAACATGAAAAAAGTCGACCAATATTTATGCAATTTATATCAACTCAATTCACATTTCATTCAAATCAATTTCATCCCAAAAATAAATTCTTCGCCAATAAATGACGCTGAATTCAAATTGAGCACACATTCAAAGCATCAATGGGATAATGGTAGAGTCAACCAAAATTAACTTTAGTCATTAAACGGGGTAGGCATCGAAGCATTCGTTACACTCAATTTACCACGAAAAGGGAACGGATCGATCGAAGTCGGTCCTATACCTGGCTTAAGTTTAATCAGGACAAGTGTTTCGTACAATAATGTGTGGATTTGAAATTTCAAGAGGAAATTCCGGATCACGCGTAGTTAAATTCAACCATTTGTCCCAAAGACTCTTAACAATATACGCACCGAACCAATGACCCATTTAGTGATACAGCCGGGATTAATTGAGAAATTAGGTAGACGGTCATTAAGAATAGATAAACTGTATATTACATATGGATGGTAGATTAATGATGAATCAAAGGGATTTGTAAATGTAGCAACTGGATTAAGTGTATTTAATATGCACACAGGTATCTTTAATGTGAATTAAAGTTTTATAGTCGCTTTATTATGGTCGAAATAGCAATAACGCATAATTATCGCAGTCATTGTTCCTACTAGCTACGCTATAAATTTGCTGATGAAGTTAAACCAACTAAACATTTAGCAACAATATTTTAATACTTCACATACTTCCTCTCCAATAATTTTATTGGTAGACGTGCAAAATTACTATGTACAACATACAGCAGGCTAAGTTTATTCCTGATACAGAGTATCAACCGCGAAACTTCGTAAACAATTTCAATAATTAGTTTGTATGTAATTTACGTCGTATAGTTTGTATCAAACAATGTCTTCTATCTCAACTTTAAAGTTCCCGCGTTCCTTACTATAGATTACCGAAACTTTGTGTTTTCTTAGCTTTGACAACAACGCCGGTTATCTACAACAGTTTTGTGATGAGGAAAATGAAAACAATGAGTTTTCTATGTGGGGTTGTTTTGTTTTTAAATACTAGTGGCGCACTGCGGTTTTATCCCGCAATGTTTCTGAATCCGTGGGAAAACAAAGGTAAAACGTGTTCGATCTTACTTGCAAATAATGATTTATTTAAATTATTAGTAACAAACTCACTTTCCTATTTTTATAGTGGTTAGGATAATATAGATGATAGATATTTTTATGAAAATAAAAGAAAAAAACTATTTAAATGCAGTTTTATCAAATTCCTCGTCTTATCAAATTTCTTGAGGTACCAGGGGAGCAGAAACTGCAGACGTCTCTATCAATATTACTAACACTTAAAACCATCATAACGTACAAGCGCCGAGTCAATTTCGATAGTCAGCGTATTCCCAAGCAGGACATGTTAGTCGTCGTTAACAACGTCTACTATGTCCCACGAGACACGTTTCGGAACAGCATGTTTGACATATGCCATTCATAGAGCCGCCTGCTCTTACGGTACCAGGGCGGCAGTAGCAACGAAGATGTTATCTTCATCAAAATTGTAACCTAGTTTGTAGAGAGCTCTAGTAGGAATTTATTAACGTTCGTGTCTATCGTGTGGTTCAACAGTTTATTTACCAATTTAATTATAAAGCTTTTGACATAAACATACCTAATTGTATCATTTTGTTGTTTGTATTATAGAGCATTAATATAGTTACGAGAATAACAAACAATCTAATATTTGGAACAATGATCATCAATATTGTTTTTCAAACACAAGCGAATAACGGCTAGAACATACTCTACAACAATTTCGACTTTACCAAACAGCTAAACTATAAAACCGTTCATAAGGTGGGGGTATAACTTTAAAGATCTATGCGATCTAAACACCGGCATCGGGCAATGTTAAGAGATAGAGAATAGTTTACTCGACACCAATATCGGCGGCCGCAGCGCAATTTACTATGTATGAGACCCCGCTCGAATGTGTACAGTCACTTTAAAATGGGACTTTTAAACTTGCCGAGGTTTCTTCAGATGGGATTTTTATTGCCTTTTATCAACATTGATACACAGTAGTAGTTTGATACTGTTGTAACTGCCTCTACGTGGGGTATATTGTTGAGAAAAATACGTGATACCTTCTTCGAGTCTTCGAGACGATATCCTTTCTCAAAGGATGTGTCGATGCAAAATGCAGATGCAAAGCCCTATTATTTCCTTCACTTTATTGTTCGATTCAAGCTTTTGTGATATTTTTCTGATTTGTATTTTAGATTCGATATCAAGAAACTCTGTTGGTGAAATGATCTTCTATTTTATGTTTATGGAAATATAAGTGTTTGTTTTCAATATATTCTCCTTGCATCTGATGGCTGAGTACTAAAACTACATCTACCTAGTCGCTGTCATTAGAGTAGGAATAAAGAAGCAATAGATCAGATAGACATTTTAAACCATCTTAAATTATTGTAGAGTATGTGCATACAATTTCGCTTAAATTAAGTCACCAAGCAATAATCACATTATAGAAAACATTGCGATTAGTAACTTTTGTCCAACATAAAACATTTTCTAAATAAAGTAAACAGTCAAAGAGCAAAATACAAAAGGAAAATAGCGTATTATCTCCAGTTGTAGATATAATCCCAGTATGCTCTCACGTAGAGGGATCTTTGCTCTAACAAATAAATCACATTTGCCCACTTAAGTAGGAACTTACGTGCCCTCTCACACACTCTGCTCAACTAATCAAAACAAACAATTTTCTTATGTTGTTAGTTATACTTAGTATATGTATAAATGTAGTAACAAAGATACCTAGTTTATATAAGTTAAAATCAGCTGTATGACTTATCTATCTATACATATAATAAAATTCTAGAAAAGTGGTGTTTGTGCACGCTAATCTCAGTAACGGCTTATTCGATTGAAATGCGGTTTTCACTAATATGTTGTAGTAAGCTTCCCATCACATTTAGTGTTTATTTCATGTCAATCGGTTGATTAATAAAAAAGTTATGCCAATATAAAGAATCACCTCGAACATTTGTTAAGATTCTAATATTCTATCAGATTACGTACACGCCTCGCGCCTGCGCGTCCGTGGCTAAATAGTGCGGGGTGACAGTTGCCTGTATGACGTTGACGTCTCTCAGTACCACATGACCAGGGATGGACATTCGAAAAATATTTATATCGCTGTCGATACTCGCAGCATACATTTAATTCTCTTTCATTTTGTTATAAAAATTAGTGTGTTATTTAGTTGTGCAGTGTAACTACGTGTATATAAATATTTTATGACTACTTATTTTGACTTAGATAATAATATGAGTTTGGACGAATAAAATGTTAATATTTTTCCTTAGCAACTTTTTAACCAATCTTATAATGTTGCGTTGTTTTATCATTATAATTAGACGCTTTTAAAAAATAAAAATTGAACTACGCACGATATACATTTCTTATTCCAGAAACATATCGACTACCTATCCATCGTAGCACTACATCCCATCACTAAAGAAGTCTATCCCGTTACATTATACGCATAACACTTTCTTTTTCATTCCATTAAAATTTATTTGAAGATTTTTCATTCTATTAGATTTGATTTGAAGATTTATTTATTATCACTTTATTAATTGTCTCATTTGGATCTTAGCAATAAACCTTTATTTTTAAAGAACACGTAACTGGTTTTACTGAAAATGTCACCGTAGCGACCAAAATACTGTTGCTATGGTTTTATGTTCTGACGTCAATATTAACATGTTATTTGGCTTACAATATAGAAATGAAAATAGCCGGGTCAGGGAAGTACGAGCTTTGTATTTTTCAAAACAAAAAAAAATAGTTTGGACGGTAAAAGATTTACTATACTTTATTAACTAGCTATTGATTGCAATATTGTTTTGTATAACGCGTGGCTTTAAAGACTTGATAGTGCGTATACACTACCACAATTGTGCACCAATTGCGATGGTATAGGGTAGTTGCATATGTAAAAGTATAATAAAGATAGGCTGTTATTATTAATATCTGCTTAATATTTTGTACCTACGAGTATGCGCCGCACGCGTACTCCCGCGAATGTTTTGTTATGTGTGCATAACACAGCTACTAGAACTAGAAACTTGAAACTTTGATAGTAATGTAAGTAAGCACTAAGACGGGATTTTGAAAATTCGTCCGTCAAGGGGTAGAAAGAAAGGAAAATAAAAGATCGGTGCCCGGAATAATTTGCTGCACGTACATACATCCACCAAATGGAGAGCGGCGCTTGCCGTTCTCCACACCACAGCGCACAGAGCTCAACGAAACGTGTCGAATAATATCTAATTAGGTGTTTAAAAACAACCCCGCTCAATAAGTTCTCCCCCTGGTTAGCATTGCTCTACCTGACGTTAGAATAGTCTTAATTTGGGTAGACTTATGAGCCAAAAGAGCTTCCTCCGATGTACACTGGCTACTTTTGAAACTCCAACTCGAGCTCAGTGCAAGATCTGGGCAGATCGACATCTACCACCTACTACAGCTTATGTCCTACCTCAGGAACATTTGCCGCCCGGAGAAACCTTGCAGTGGTCTTTTCGGAAAGCATTCAACTGTCTAAGAACCCAAGTAGGTAGGCAAACAAAATTTAGCAAATTTGGCTCTACAGACCCCTCTCACATCCAGTGAGAATGCGACATCTCCGTACAGACGATGTCACATCACTTAGAGTGGGCAAAGTGTCCGCGGTTAGTTGGTGTGCCGTCACCAAGTTCTACGAAGAAGTGATGACACTCAAAGAAAAAGTGGAAAGAGCACGGCAGGCTTCATCTGACCATCCGATTCGTGTCCGACGAGCAAGGGGTAGAAGAAGGGCCTAATGGGCCTCCTCCCACCACCATAAATAGCCTACGGCAGTAGTTTCGGGGCAGTCTACTGTACTGGATAAAGGCAAAGACGGCGTGCGCGGTGCTTCCACGCGCCTCTTAATAAGGACTGGAGAAAGATGGCTCCACATTAATGAAGAAGCTCCCCTTAAAAAGAGCTCTCCTTTCGGGGTTCGCGGTAGTTTGCTGAAGCGTTCCCGTAGCCCCGGACTATAGGAAACGGATAAGCACTCCGGCGGTTTAGCCAGTAAGAGTCCGGCACACTTCTTTGCCATCGTCCGTTTTCAAGCCCTTTAATCCAAATTGTCAAATCAGTGCAAGATAGCGGCCACAGCAAAAAACTAGCGGTGTTAACTAACAGTCAAATGTGTTTGTAAGACTAGAGGTTATGATTAGGAAGTTAAGAAATTAGTTTTGGATAGAACTGGATTAGGGAGCTGGCATTAAACGTTATTTAGCTTTACTTTTTGTACAGCACTACACATCTTCAATACCTCGCAGACAAAGTCGCGGGCAGCAGCTAGTGTGTAATATAACTTATGTTACTCTTTTAGCTCTATATATTTTTGAGCAATCACAAACATGCATGTATTCATGAACTCCCTAATAGACTGACATTTTTTATTAGAAGGTCTGTCACTGTCTAGTTAAGACTAATGTGATTCATTTCTATACGCAATATTCTTCGCTGTACTGCAATTCTGTCTTTTTTTGACGTTTGGTAGTGGGACTTAGGTTACACTATTTGTGGTTATAAGTTAACTTTGGTCTGCTCGTGACGTAATATTGTTTTAAACATGTAACATTAAAAGTTAGTTCTAGTTTACTCATAAAATGCCATCACTCTTCGCTTCAACTAAAAGAAGTTCTCATCAGCGAACAATAATTCGCAGTCATTTAACTTAGTTGTAAACAACTATCGCGTAATTTCCAAGATATTACAGACAATGTCGCACTTTAAATGCTCTTCTCAGTTTTATAGAGGAAGAATATTACTTTTTACTATCACCACTTGTTGGAGCAAACATTTTGCGGCAGACTCCTCACCTAACGTCTAAGTAATTAAGAAATGAAACTTTCTTAGCAACCACTAAGAATTGTTTGCGGTTTAGAATTATATTCCCAGCCTTTTGTGGAAGGAAATTCTTTATTTCTTTTTAAATTTAATGTTTGTTATGGCTTTGTTAGGTTTTTAAGTACATTTTTAAGTTTTAATATTTCATTTATAGAGTAAAACATTTACGTTAGTTACCACTTTCATTATTATACATATTAAACGAATCATTTTCTAAACAAATGATATTTAGCCAAATTTTAATGTAATAAGACTGAAAGGCGATCCTAACACAACTAAAGATATCAAAGATCTAACATCTGATTGACTCCTATGACATCAAAAAACACACACACCCACAAATTAACCGTCTTAATCACAACACCAGTTGGAAATAATATTGTGACTATAAATAACTCTTCCTTAACAATCTATCTGTCGAAGAATAATGTAGCACGTATCTTACTAGACCTCTAGAATTCTAGACCTGATCCCAATTGTTCAGGCAGTACGCATGAATCAATCATCGTGGCTCTACTATATTTTACACGTGACATTTTGACGTACAGCCACTATTTGTAAGTTTAATATGCTTCTCGGTATGTTTCATTTTGAATATTGTACTGTGTGTAACGTTCAAGAATAGGTAAAGGTTTGTTGGATGTTTAAGTGTCATATGCAACAAAACAATTAGAAAAAAAATTAAATCCTTTTTTGCAGGCGCAATTAATCTACTTATCTAAAAACATGTCTCTCCTTAATATTATAAACTCAAGTTAAATCATTCATTCACTGTATAATTGCTAAACTCTCCTTTTTCACATTTTTCTCATAAAAGATTCCTTTTTTAGATAATCCACTTACATCTTAATTAAGGCTCTCAGCTAAAATCTTTCCGTGGAGCACACACTCCGGAGGAACGCTTCCATTATCATGAAGCCAGTATTCTAACGTCACAGTAACTCGTGATAAAAAGCTACGCAACACTTAGTTTCCTTTAGTTTCTGAACTTAATGAGAAAATGTACGTCCACAGTAACTTTCCCACCGTCCTACTGTTTTATAGTTTTAAACGACTTAGCTGACTTCGTAATTATGACTAAACAAGCATTCTCTGCAGCTTTCTCTACATTAGCGTTAGAATTTAAGTTGGAAACTTTACGTAAACGTTTTTAAAGGCAAGTAGAATGGAAAATAGGAATTTTAGTAGTCATCGTGTAATGGAGGATGACTGCTAGCTTAAAATTAGATATTCTGGAATCTACTAATAGATTAGCTGTCGAGAATGCTTAAGACTCGGCTAAGTAACGCAAATTGGATGGCGACAACCCGAGACCCGACAACCGCGGCTTAAGCGAGCAAATGAACAAAATACGAATTCAAAAATGTAATTCTCAGTGGACTTGCTCGCCGTATTATAATAGTGTTTCTGCTTTAGAGTTATATAAAGATACATCTTGTGTCTCACTCATGAAATTAGTTTAAAATTAACTTATTTAAAGTCTTAATTTTCTTTTGTAATGCAAACCTCATTTGTGTTCGTCACTATCAAAAAGACATCAAATGGCACGTACAAGCTGCTCTTTACTAACCATAAGATAAACCACTTCTTGTTCTTGTTGGTAACACCATACATTTTTACCCTAAGCTTGGTCCCAGACACTTTCGAAACATGACATATTGCGATAGCGTCGCTGCCCTAAAAGTTGTGAAAAGTAGTTGCTCCACAAACTAGTAACTCGCCGTATTATGGATGAAGAAACTAGTTGTATACTTGCTAAAGCGTTCCGTACATGTCCCTAACTCTGAATTATGTCTTAGTATAAACTAAAACATAATTCACAACTTAGAGGAAATATGTTGGTTAGACAAGTCTCAAGTTATTTCGAATGTCTGCTTCAAAATAATTTACAGCCACCATCTTATTTGGCTCTGAATATAATAACATCTGGATGTCAGTGTTGGATGACATTGTGTGCATTCTCAGTATTTGTTGAGCGAAAACATACGAATCTGCATGAGTAATAGCGGCACCGTTTGTAATTGACTTCACGTCATTGCTTTTTGAAATCGTAATTTTTTGTCTTCATGCTATAGAATGTAAACTGGTTTCATTTTACATCAGCTTTAGCCAGTAAAGTACCTAAACTGTCAAAATTTAAACATGATATACAAGTTTACTAAACCTCCTACCAGAGACGGTTGGTTCTTGTTTCATTTCACATTCAAGGTTCCCTAAACTATTCATTATTCCAGCTTATATCTCATACCTAAATATAAGCTCTAAACCATCTAAATCTGTACACCTAATTTTAATACACTGACTACGTCAAATATTTGCTGCCAGCGAAATTGGTGCTCGCTTCGCCCACCGCGGCGCCGTACACAAAATATGCCCGTATATTCCTGTACATTTGTGCCCTAGGGCAATAATATATACTAGACAGTGTGTATGAGTTGCATTCCTCATTTGGCCGTGTTGATTCAATGGAAATTAGGATCTCTGGTTTTAATAAAGCGGCTCGTATGAAAGTGTTTATTAATAGTGAAGTAATTTGCATCCCCGGAATGAGTTTTTGGTGTTTTGCCGCCCCTTTTTATGCAAATAGCCTTCGAATATCTTGATTGAAGTTTTAATTACGGAAGTGTTCGAGAATTCTTTTGACGTTCCTCTTGTATTGTTTTTTGGCGCATAATTTATTGGTTTTTTGGAACTAAAGGCTCCTGTGTTTTATGTATGTTATTTTTTACTTAAAAAACACCTAGTAGTTTTATTAAGTTGTATGAACTATTATCTTGATGTTTTTTTGTGATCTTGAGCGACATCATTTTGGATTTCCAGTCGATTCGATCCCGAAGAAATTGATACTAGCAAATATTAGTTAAAAAAAGTTAACCTTAATAATTTACATCAATATAGTATCATTACAAAGTGTAGTCTGGTCTACAAACCTATTCAAGAAAGCAATAAAAAGGTGAACGAAAAGCCTAAAAATATCTTCTATTTTTGTCCCGACAGCTTTTTTCGGGCATTACGATAATTCAGCCATCTCCCCAATGGCTCGTGAAAAGCAACGAGTTCACGACTCATTACTCCTACTTATCATTGAATGCAAGTTGCTTATCTAATCTCAAAACAGCTTCTTTTTATCCCGATTTTTTTCTAAAGGACTCAATGTTAAATTAGATTAATTCAACCACATAAATCTTTGTTAAGGTCAAGAAGGTTGTTTTTTAATGTAGAGGTTATGAGTGACCATTATAAATTGGTCTCTCAATTTTTTGATACGTGATTAGAATTATATGAGCATTGCAACTTCTTTAATAAATTTATAATATGTTTTTTTATCCTCATTTATATTTCAAAGATATAATGTAATCATCAAACAAAGAACCAAAAGTTTCGTTTATATTTTTTTTAATTATTATTTTGAAAGTGAAACTACGCGGCATACTTAGATGCTTTAAATACATCATTTTAAATGGCCTAATATTCCCAAAAAATGTCTTAAACATCTTATCACCAACCAAATATTGAAACACAACTAATTAAATTATGACGTCACAACTCAATGTCACCTTCACAATAGTCCTGGAGTCAATGGCACGATGGGATCAGAACATTGACGTCAATCTCGTGTGACAGCACCCTAATTAAATCCAATGGGTTCGTGGTATTCCAACATTGTAATTGTTTTGTTCTGATATATTTAAAGGTATCAGATTTCCGGCGTGTTTCGGCCCTTACTTAATTAGATATTTTGATTGGACCGGCCTTTGGTTTGTGGAACTATTGAGCGCTGAATGTATTTGAGTTGGGGACGAAACTGATATATACTTTTAAAACTAAATCGATCCTGATTCAGGTCTGACGTTTGATGACACCTGAAAGTATGTTAATTATTTTTTATTTATTGAATTATTTATCGATGAAGGCCAAAATCATCATCATCTTCCTGCCCTTATCCCATTTTACTTGGGGTCGGCGCAACATGTTTTTTTTATACACATGTTGCTAATGGATTTGGCTATGGTTTTAAAGTCGGCCGCCTGCCTGACACTAACCCTCTTTGGGAATGCGATTGTTGGTGGCTTACCCGCCACCATTCGGGTGCCCCAAGGTGCTTGGTACAGTGCACTAGGTCTTAAGGTCCATTAGTCGCCTTTTACGACACCCAGTGGAGGATATGGGGGTGGGGCTATTCTTTATATCCGGACACCACACGGACCGATGAAGGCCAAAATAATGAACATAATAAAACAAATTAATGTAATTTTTATGTGATAAATCGATTATAGGAGTATTTACGTGAACTGTGCAATATCGGGTTAGTTAAACTTGTTATTACAGTTACACGCTTACTATTTCAAACTTAATAACGAATTAGCAAAACATAAGTAAACACAAGTTAAACACTAAAACTAGAAACGTAACAACACAACCCGTTGCGTTAACTATCAATATCACGTTACTCAGAGTTCAAGTGCCGAGCGGTTAAACCACCGTTAACAAACTTACTGCAGTTAACGACTTGTAAAGGGATCCCGTCGAACTTCACCTCCATTACAAACTACTTGATTCCTCACTGCTATCGAGATATTACTGTTTAACTAATAATGTATATTGGATATTATGATTCTCATTTTCTGTCTATTCGATCTAACTTTTTGTACAAAATTAATGCTACACACGTTTGTACAAGTAAATAAAGGAATTAATTCATTCTTTTTTTCTGATTCAAGTGACGGATTAGAAAAAAAAGTGATAATTTATTTAAATAGTTATTTCTGGTCGCACGTGGCCAGAAATCGCGAAAGATAGGGAGGTTTGGAAGTAGAAAGGTGAGGCCTTTGCCCAGCAGTAGGATCTTATCTAGGCTACATAAAAAAGTGATGGTATTAATTTATAGAGAACCTATTAAAAGCATAATGACTTTATAGGTACTATAATTTTTCCTTAAAATTTTGATTCCGCTCCACATCTATGAATATACAAAGATTAATATAAAAATCTGAGCCCAAATATTGTTTGCGTAAAGCGCTACGCGGGGAAAATCGTAGCTAAATAAGGGAGTTTCACTGTGTAGGCCCGAGGCGTACAAGCATCACTGTCTTATTTTTTTATCTTTTGGATATTTTAATCAACTGTGTCTACAAGATAATATAAGTAAATGTATTTAAGATGTAGGTAAAACTGATCATATTTTTCCTGGGAATTTTAGATTAATTGGATATTGATATGTATGGATTGTAGGTTGTTATATTAAGATAATATCTACGTCATGCCTTTCAAATAACTACAGTACAAATATAGTATACTATTTTTTGCTTATAAATTACTTTTTAATCGATTGACTCTAGACGCTCGACTATACTCGTTTCTTTACACTCACAGACATATTGTTATATAAATTACTGTAGGATATATTTATATTGCACCTATTTACAGTCCCACTAGTCGACTAAGTCGCAAAATCTACCTTTTTATCTTAACCCAGAAACAGAAAAAAGCAACACGATTTTAAATCCAGCACTTCTACTTTCCCTAATAATTTTCCATTGTACTCTCAACGTAGAACCGCAAACTAGCCGTATAAAGGTATACACGAGGTTCAGTATTACCCTCCCTTGGGGAAAACAACCCTTCCATGTAAGGCTAATAGGTGTAAGTTACATTAGGTACGTATTTTACCCGACTTTACTGAAGATATCGATGTCTCAGGATGCTCGTAAATTTTTACTAGAATCTCTAATAAAATTAGTAGGTTTTTGTATAAAGGGAGCTTTGAAGACCCAAATAATTAGTTGTGATAAACGTAGATGGTTGTTTTCTAAAAGATTCTTTATTGTATTTGCTGACATTTTTTTCGCTATTTGGCTCCATGTAGTTTGTGACATTATATGGCATTATTATGTAGTTTGTGAAACCCTAGGAAAAATTGTTTTTGAGAAAACCTTACCAAATGGAAGTAAGTACCTTCTTCTTCATGCTTTTTGAAAATTTTGCGTATAATAACTAAAGAAATACTTGAACGACTTTATGCTGCCTCAGATGGCATGATTTTGTAAAACGATTACAACCGTTTAATAGAAAATAATATGGCAATAAACTATACACCATTTTCGTGAATAATTTATATCAAATGCCCGTCCAATATTGCCAACTAAAAAGAAACAAACGAAGAATTTACTTTGAATCTCTTTCACCGTACATTTTCTCGACGATTGAATTCTAAAAGTTCAAACGAAACATTCCTTTTGCGATTCAAAGTTCGGAATCACTGTAACGCCGCATTCTAAGCATTCTAGTCTGTATTTTGCATGCATATTCAATATTGAAGAACAAAAATGGTAAAAGAAAACAAAAATCTATTTTAGACAAATTGTTCTGAGTCAATCTTGTGTTATGAGAAAGCGTATATTAGCGCCTCGAAACTAGACTGACGTTAGACATTGTTTAAAGAAGATATTTTAGAAAAGATTGGTTGCTTTTTCAGGAGAATTATCTTTGTTTAAACTGTCGGTACTTTCAAAACATGGGGAATATTTTACGGCCTAATAGAATACACATATTAGTATACTAAATACTTGGTCTAGGCGTGGATAGGTCCTTTTTTGCACCTCAACGAATTAATTTGAATCAATTCGGAGACTTTTTACTGATTAACTGGATATTTAAATTTCATTATAAGACATTTTCTGTGATATTTTACTTAAATAATTATGTTGATATAGTATAACTATACTACTATGTTCAAACCGATGACCGATACGCTCACTCATCTCGAATATCAATGAAAAATATCCACACGACGCAACCATATTAATCAGAGCTCCCCAACTAGGTGAAACAACATCGCAAAGACTATACGTACTACTTGCAATAAACGAGGTTCTATAAATAATGACCAGAAGAAAAAGTAATTTAACACATCCTCAGCTAGCTATAGTTAGTGTTGTACGTTGCCAATTCCCGGTCTATCCCATGACGAAAACTGGAAACAAGCCAGGCTCTGTACAATGAAAAATCTCTATAGAGAACGTACTACAGCATAAATTCAATGCAAGGCTTATGGTTTTATGGCATGGTTCTATAATATGCTCATTTAAAGGTTAACTGAACTAGATATCGTATTTGGGTTGATTTCAAATGTTGATACGGAATTGTACTGTTTGGCCAGTATAAGATGATACACGTCTTCTCGCTTAACAACCTTCGGTTTGAAAATTGATAATACGTTAGATTTGTAAAAGCCTTTGGCAAAGAACGTATATTATCAGGTTACACTTAGGTAAAAATAAGAAAAATATAAAGAAAATAAGAAAAAAATAATTAAAAAATAATAATTCTGTTCTTAACTAATAGAGGATAATAATTAATGTGCTAAGTTGTTTAACCAAATAAAAAACTGTTAACATTTTACCTGTCATAATATTATGTATCTTTGAAAACAACATACCACTTTTTTAACTTTAAAAACTTTAGAATAGTTTCAAAAAAATATTAGCCTCTCTCGCTCTTTCTCAAATCTCCAAAATTACATTAAATCTATCAATTAAGCACTAATAAGCTGTCTATTAATAATTAGGAACCGGTTGATGCGTGGCGTTTAGGACAGACTCGCCG
The DNA here is from genome assembly GCA_941860345.1 of Chrysodeixis includens. Taxonomy (NCBI): domain Eukaryota; kingdom Metazoa; phylum Arthropoda; class Insecta; order Lepidoptera; family Noctuidae; genus Chrysodeixis; species Chrysodeixis includens. The sequence goes on along the minus strand of OW796106.1, from coordinate 10,243,683 downwards.
GATCGGCCGTTGATCGGATTATGCTGCGGCAGCTTACATAATGTACTAGGCTGGGTTAATTGATTCCATTGTCACATACAAGGTTGCCTCGATTACAGTATGGAGTTATATTTACGTATCTCCGATCATACTCATGTCTTGTGTTTTGAGCTTTTGATGTATGATATAAGGACATGTTAGGGTGTCGAATTTAGCTGTTGAGAATAATATAAGTCAGTTTTTTTTTTTTATTTTGGGTAGTCCAGAGCATTTCACTTCTACAATTGCATTAAAATTACTTTAAAAGGTTGCAGGCATGTTGCTATGATGTGAAAAAAATAGAAGTTGATCGAATTAGCGGTATAAGTGTGAGTAGTTTGAGAAAAGTCAAGCATGCAAAGTTATAATTAATCTTTCAACGGCATTTCCTTTAAAATTTCATTTCGAAAAGGTTTTTATTCAGAAAATGACCATCACCTTGTTGAAGCTATGCCAAGGCATTGTGTTTTGTCATTAAGACCCGGAATACTAAAAAAGGGCCGACTCTTTTGTCACAGTCCTTTTTATATCCACTATACATTGACCCCTACGGTTAACCCATTAGGGGGACTCAGGGGTCTTGCTAATCTGGTAGCATTAAACTACCCTCAGTCACGTGTGTAACAAAGGAAACTATGATGGAGGTTCCGTTTTTATTAAAACGTCCAGTGCTCTTAAGCCGATTTTATTTATGCTCACCCTTACAATGTTACTTTGAAAAAAAGTTTGCGGAAAATATTTCGGACGCGTACTGTTCCATGTTTAGGACAATTGAAACACATTCACCTTTTATACTTTTGACCCGAGTATTATAGGAACAATATTTGCTGCTTACGGCTTATAAGCTTACTGCGTTATTGTATACAATTTTCATCTTCTTCGACCTATTTCGTTGATTATTAAGAAGTAATTCAAACAGCGATTTCGGCAATTTAAATAAAACCATATCTTCTAGCAATTTCGCTGCCTGTGACCTGTCCTAATATCTAAATAGACTTAGACTACTGTCTTCCTTTTAGACGCAATTTCGTATGTAATCCCTTCATATCAAGTGTATCTACAGAGAAAATGTTTCAACTAGCAACTTCTAAAGTATCAAATTTCCGGCATTACGCAAACTAGGCTACGGAAATATTAATTCCTTACAAGTCTTGTATTAATCCTAGCTTAACTGTAACGCCTACCAATACAATCGCGGAATACGAAATGCTAAACAGAGATTTGTTTGTCATCCTTAACGTGTTTTGTTAATACAAAGTAATATTGTAATACGCTGAATTCTGAATAGATATTGGTTGAAATTGTCAGAGCTATTCTGTTGTTACCGAAAATGATAACTAGAAACAACTGTAACGAGGTCTTTTAGTAAATTAGTTGACTATTGCTTTCCATTTCAATATCACCTTTTGATATATTTTGGCTCCGAAGATAGAATCAATGTTTCATCCTATTTTTATAGAACAGCTCTTTATTGTACACCGTGGTTACAGCTGTGAAAATTACAACTAATAGTATCTAACACCAACAAATGTACTGAACTATGTGACCAGATGAATTAATACCATATCACTAAATTACGTCTACGAGTTTGACAGTCCACAATGATATGGACTGCGACCACTCGGGTGGATTCATAAATTGCTCACAGTCTGCAAAACAATCGAAAATTAAAATTATCACTTATTGTCACCACACAGCCACGCAGATCACGTTTACAAAAACTACAGGGTCAATTTTTTGAGTCCAATATTTGCATTCAGCTTTTGAATCCGTCGAGCATACGTAAGCAGAAACACGAGAATAGTTCGTTCAAAACAATACAGCAATCAAATGGTTGAAAATCAAATAAAACTAGGCTGTAACACGAACGGTATGAAACATAAAATTGAGCAAATTTACTACCTTTGCGGAATACCCATAATTTGTTAGCGGTATTTCAGGTTTTATACTTATTACAACTCAGTTCAATAACCTTTAGTTGAGTTTTTAATTCTTTTAGAATAAGTCTTAAAACGCCGTGGGGGTCACCGGTGACCGACAAACAATACACATTTTGTTGCTCGGCAGTTAACGTTCTTACACCTATATTAGGCACCTTTTTAATTTCAAAATATTACTCGCAACGTGTTTTGTGTCAGTCACTGTAGTTGCAATTGAATTAAACTTGCATAGTGCCTACACCAAAATAGGATAACTATACTAATAATATCAAAGGTCTATATAAAAGCAATTCTATTATAACAAAGATCAGTACATTTACATCTACACGTGTTACCACGATGATCCATTTAGTTCCGTATTTAGATGCCTATAATCTTGCTATTATGATAGCTACAATGAAATAGGAAACACAACAATCTATGGAGCTTTCAAATTAGCAGCATTGTTCTCGTACTGGCAGGTTAATCACAATTAATAATATTGTTAAACAATAACAGGATTTTAGAAGATATCTTATTAAATCCTTGGTAATCCTCGTTTTGGTTACACAACACTATGTTTATCCCTCTCATATCATTGCCAGTTTTTTTTCATATTCATAAACGTGATTTTAAAAACAGATTAATTATTACTTTATTGGAATCGGGACTAAATCAATCGTAAAAATTACATCATTTTCCGTATTTATTCTCTAGAAAGAGAATAAGCAAACTTAAAAAACTCATTAGTTTCAAAATGATCTTGCTATTCACCTACTTTATATAAAAATTCTAATATCCTAATCACCTGTTAAAACCTCAGGACAAAGAAGCTCAAACAAGCGGTACAGATCCCGTCTTATTTGCGATAACCGACACAACAAAAGATCTCGACCCATTGTTATTAAAAATGATGTCAACTTTTACTGGTCTGATGATTTATGATATGCTTTTGTGGCCCACAATAATGGGATTGTGTTATGTAATGGCTAAGAGCTCATTATAGCCAAGTAATAATAAATAACCTTGTAAATTGGCTGAAGCAGAGGAGTTCCATAGCTAGCCGCCGGATTGGACCGGTTTGGACCGGTTTATGCTCATTTTAAACGGCTAATTGCTGACGTTACCGAAGCTATACGTGAATATTTTATACTATTAGCTTCGGGGATATTTCTGCAGTCTATTTGGATAATTTTGCATGATATAGTGGTCTCGTTTCGTCGGGCAAACTGTACGGACGCTGCAAGGACTTCATTAGCATTTTTAATAGAATTGCTGGAACATATTGGAACACGGTTCCATTTCAATTTGCTTGTTTCTATTTGTATTTCTGCTTTTTACTTTGAACTAAGTGGTTTTAAATTTTGATTTCTATTTGCTGAGTCAACTTGTAATTTCTGTGGTGTTATTTAGACTGGACCTTTTAAATGATGATGTAAAACGTTTATTTAAGCTTTCTTTACTCTCGTCTTATAATAAGTTGCTATTTGTTTTTTTAAGCAGTATTTTTTGTCATTCTGAAAGAAAAAATGCTACTTATGTAACGCATCATTATCTTACATTTCGGTGTATTAACCTAACCTTATTGAAGGTCTCGTTATTATTAGTCAAATTAACATCTATAAACAAAACATTTCAGCAAACATAATTTTATATGTACACTGTTCATTACTTAATTAATTACACAAACAACCTTCATTAGCATAATATATCAAAAATCTGTTTTAAAATTCAATTGCTTACCTAATCTAAAATTGTAACACGAACCTTTGACGTCATTACCCTCGAAAATCGCAAAATGACTTCAGTTGTAAGTCGGGAGTTGGTCGGTGTCCTCCAAACCAATTACAAAGTTTAATTACTCATCGCTGCGCGGACTAGTTGACTGCAAACAACAGATGTCGCTAGTCACGCCTGCTACGAGAACTGATACGTGCACGAATTATAGTTTCAAAGGACTTGTATGTAAATAACTGTGTAATAGATTTGCTGAAAGTGATTTTCGATTGATCTAAGAAAGTTTGTGATATTGAAGAAATAAGCTGTTGTTGGTTATAGCTGCAAGAGCATTACCTCTTTCAAATTCTACTAAAGAGTAACTTATATAATTATTGAATCTTGGAGGGAGTCAACTAATACCCTACCGAATTGCATTGAAATACCTCAAGCCGTTTGGACGTGAGGGAATAACAAACATCCATATATCCATGCAAAATTTCGAGTTTATAAATTAGTAGGATTAAGGTCGAAAAACCAATGATGATAATTAAAGCTGAATTTAAGACTGTTAACGCTGTGAAAGCCAGGCGTCACTCCGCGCAGTGGAACATGATATTTCATTGTTTAGGAACGGACATTAATTTAATACAGTTCACTAATACATATTGGCATGTAATCTCTCTAGTATTCCACCAAAATCCGATATGTTTTGTTTAAAACTCTCGCCAAATGAACGGACCATCGAATGCATACAGCTTAAATCTGATTAAGTACGTTTCGTTTCAATTGACATTTGGCGTAATTTTATTGCAGTAACAATTTCACTATCTCATAGTAAATAGCTTCAGATTTGTAATATTGAAACTGAATTTATCTTCCAGACAATCATTTTAGATTTTCCGTTTCACTGGTTACACTTTGAACTGATAGACGTCGATTCATTTTTACTTTTTTATCGATAAGAGAAGATACTGTCTCATTGTGTAAAATAAAATTGTCTCATTGTGTAAAATAAAATTGTTTCGTAGTAAAAAGTGTCTCAATTTTATAAATCATGTTTGAAAAAAGCTTGGTCAAATAATTACTGATTCTGTGCTTAAAAATTATCAACTTCTTTTTCTGTCTTATACTTCAACTTTAGCTTTGACTAAGATTTTGTTAAAAAGAGATTATAATGACACCTAGGCTAGCTATTAAGACCGGCAAGAAGTTTTGGAAACAAGCTGAAATAAACAGAAATGGGTTGAGCAACCATAGGAGATAGCCCAACTCATTTAAAAAACAAATTCAACTGATTGTCATTACGTAGCGTCATTTCTTATAACCCTTTCTCTTTTAACCAACCGCTTCCTAACAAATATCAACCCAACTATTTTTCTCAAACACATCAGCAGTAACAGCCAAGTCATAGCCAAAAACTTAAATTCACTCACACCGAAAGATTTTATGACGTCATATATTACCACGACCTAAATCTCCTGATCTCGATGGAAGAATTGAGTAGGGGTGTGACAGTCGGGATTATGGGAACCGTCAATGGGTACGATCCACGAACGGCGCCGACGAATTCGTAATGCGGTTTGCATCACAGATTCAGGATATATGAATTGCAATGATATTTTTTGTGGGATGGCGGTTGGTTATTTTTTTCTGCTATTTTTATTCTGCGCTTCAAAGGTTTTTTTTTTCGGAAAGGTATGTGACAATATTTTTAAAAAAGCACACTCAGATTTAAAACGTACTGATAATATTTAATTAATAAACAATATGATTTAATTACCTTTTACCAATAAAAATAGAGCCACTGAATGATTTTAAACACATAAAACTTAATGACACACCTGATACTTCAATAAAAACGTAACCCTGTTTGTATTCTTTAAACTAATTTGTTACAAAAAATCGTTTAACATACCTATCGAAAAGGCAATTAGCCAATTCTGAAGCTTCATTCTAAGTTTTCCACATATTTTTATCAGCATCACCAACTAAACCATAACTAAAATCTGGTCCTAATTATGAAACCTCATTTACATTACACATCCGTACTGAACGTGATGGCTCAGTACTAGCGGAGTATTTTCTAGTTCGTCGCCTCTGCGTCGCTTCGAAGCCAATTATAAAGTTTAATGAAGCGTCAGGTTGTCCCTTTTACACTTGCACATTTACTTTACATTATACAAATAGTTTAGGTTACGAAATTAATGGTAGCTTCTAACTGTGGCGACTGGCTTTCGTTGTTTACTGTAGTAGCTAGTGTAGAATATGTTACGTCTGTAACAATAGGATTGGTAGTTTTTATCCGATAAAACGTAACTTTATTTTTTTATTATAAATTAAAAAAATTTAGACTCAATCCTACATGTCGAGTTTTTAGAGATTTAAAATGGGCATCGTAAAGCCCTCTCTTTTAAAGAATATCACAAAAACAAAATACGATTTAACGCACGGAGAAAGCATAACCAGCTTTTTCCAAAAGGTGGAATTGATGAAACATCCAAAAAAGTCGCAAATATATATTGTCTTTCACAAGTGGACGCCACTCATTACAGATATCGAAATAATTCGTATATAAACGACTCCATACCAAAACAGGCCACAACAATTTTATGTGCAATTCATCATTTATGACACACTGACAATCTTGTAACGATCGCAATCCTATCAAACATTAGGACCACCTATTACGGTAAATTGGTAATAAAATTATATAGCAATATTAATACGAGTGACTATTGTATCGATATCTCGATAATTGGGTAATTGATGAAGTCTACATGAAATAGAGCAACTATATTTGTATTTTTTTATTTTGCTCTTAAAGAAAGAAAACCATGGGTACTGTAAGTCCCGTTGCGTAATTATATCATGAAATGCAAAATAATAGCTCGAGAGTTGGTCAATTTTATCAATTTTGAAAGTACCATCATTCTTGAGATCGAATTCAGAGAAAATTAAAGATTCCAAAGTTACAATAGAATGAGGACGTAAATAAAGCGTAAAAAGGAACTCACAGCAGCAACGAAACAAAAATGAAGGAAACAATTGCAACGATTTCTAATTCTACGAGAAACACATGTAAACCTTACACAAATAGAAAACATAAAATCACGTGCAATACCCACCAGAAGAACGAATGAACGAGCAAACATTTCGGATTCCTCAGCCCGAACTGAACGTTTGACTTAAAAGGAATGCAATTTTATCTGATGCCGTCCGTGAACTAAGGGTAATTAAAGTTAAAAGGAATCCAAAAGTTTACTGAGCGCAGCGAACAATGAAACTTGTAGTTGGAAACCAGTGTTTTGCACCACCCTGTATACTACAAGAGGTGCACTTACCTGCCACCTTCAATTTTAATTGCAATTCAGCAACTGAATAAAAAATCATGCAGACCGACCGAGTAAAAGTAAGAATTTGAGAGCTAAGTTTGAAAATAGAATGAATTCTTAATGCTATTAAAATAATTGTAACGCGCATTTTAAAATTGGAGTTAAAGTATTTGAGCTCAACCGAAATGGAGTAGAAAATTAAGTTAGATAAAAAAAAGAATGAATTTCGATTTTCATTCTTTTAACGTCACATCATTGGCAGCCGCGAGTAAGACGCAATTAACGTAATTGTCATCATAACATTAAAGGTTCTGAGTTACGTTTAAAGGTCTTCAGAAACGAGATCATTAAAAAATATGTTAACACAGCTAACGACACTTGAGGCTCAAATTCTGACTGGTTCAATTAATTCCCGTCTTGCATGCATATCTCCATGTTAAGTGAGTTGGCTCTGCGTGATGAATTTGCATTCATACATACGTTAAATATCCCTGAAGTTTGTTGATTCGGAGCTTCGTTTACATAGACGATTGGAATGCCTTGGGGTTCGCGAAGTTTTTCGAGTGATGTTCGGATTAAATTGTAAGAGGATTTCCATTTTTGTTGTTAGATCTTGTTACTACGTCTGCTATATACTTTTTACCTCAGCTAACTTAATACATAGTATATAGGAGTTTCTCTAAGAACGAAAGATATACTTATTTTCTTGTACCTACAGATTATTTGCCTAGCCTTTTTTTCTATTATCTACGTATTAAGAGTTCTAACGATTAGATAGGTAATCAGCAGAACCAGTGAAAGTGAGTGTGCCTACATTATCCAAAAAAACGTTAAACAAAAGATACGTAAAAAAACCACCCAAAAATAACTAAATCAGGATTACCACAACGCTTCTAAAAGTTCCAATTTTTAGGCTGAAATCTCTCTAATGTTATGAAACAAACAGAAAGTTTCTTAATAACTTATTATTATGTAAACTCCACTTAGCGGTAAGCTCGGGCTTATTGTTAAGTTTGACGAACTACTTAGAGAGCCTTGTGTACAGAAACAGAACTCAGTGTGTAGCAAGTATTGTGTGCTCTACAATCTAACATTGTTCATTTTGCTGTAAATATTATACTGACATAGACATTTTTATCAGCGATTATAAGTATGTAGGTAAGAATATTGATTTAAGCGTAGGTAAATGAGTTTGTCCCTCAACGATGTAAAAACCACTGAAATGTATGAACAGGGCATGGTTTTGACTTAGACGCATTTTACGAGTCTACAATTCGATTTGTGATTAAATAATTCTTATCATATCTTTTTAATTCAAAATTTCGACTAATATACTATTTTGAATTACTAGGTCAAAAACGATTAAAATTATTTTACAGTAAACAATATGAACTAGATCATCACATCGTTCCCCAATTTTATATTAACTTCCTTTCCAGAAGCTTTTGAACGAACTATTGAGGTGTAATAAGTTTAAAGAGAATTTACTACGTAGACTATAAGTATTGTCCGCTTGAGTGATCATTGGACCTTTTCACAAGACACTGCTTACATGTACATAAATTAAACTGTCTAAAATGTTACCTTTTTGCCGCCCACAACTGGGCAAAGGTGGTAAAGGCAAGTTCTTCGGCAAAAGCTTGTTTAGCCTTAGTTTTTTTTTAACTAAAAAGTACTGGACCTTTTTATTGACAAATGCGTTTTCTTTGTTTCAGAATCTTAAGAATCAAATCATGACAACGAACGTGTGGGTAGAACAGGTGAGTCTAATTTGATTGTTATATAATTAAGAACTTATTTATTAAAACAATTTGTAGACTGATAAATTATAATCGTAGACAAAGACCGATGGAGAGACAGCTGAAAGGATCAGTTCCCGTATTGTGTATGATTGATACCTTTTTAACACAGAAACAACTCAAATTATTTATGAAGTAAACTGAAGTATAAATGTCATACCGTACGGCAAAGACAGTTCTTTCTCAATAACCCGAACAATATCTACCAAAACCGCTATCACACAACACAGTATAATACAAGTTACCACAATAATTACAAACATAAAGAACCGGCCACAGATCACAATTCACAATCCCAGTCAAAATGGTACAAACAGGCATCGTCTTATTTCCGTCCTACTGTGCCGTGACAAATGGTCCACCCGGAAGGGACTGGCATGACAACTGGAGACCAGACGGGGTTTACACACCCCCCCGCTTCCCGAACTTGATTTATGTTGCATTTGTTTCTCTTAATCGATACGATTTTGTTTTGGATTTGTTGATGTTTGGGTTCGAGATTTTAATGATAATGTTGTGGCAAAAATATCTGGACCTGTGAATATTTAAGTATTTTTTTTTAATAAATTGAGTCGATAAGTCGCTGTCTAACTATGGTCAGTTTTATGATGTACACTAAATATTTTGTCAATATGTCTATAAAGTACAACGAGAATCTAGCTATCATAGACAAAGGTACCTACTTTAAATCCATTATCGCTATTGCAATTTTATCGTTAAGGAATAAAGGATTAGTTTTTAAACAAGTTCCTGTTAACCTGTTTGTACAAAGCACAAAAATAGCCAGAAATAGGTTTTACAACTAACCAAGCTGTCATAAACATTATAATTACATTTCGCTTACTAGATTTAAATTGGCTCAAAATTCAGTTCTAATAATTGATGAACCTTTACAATTAACACGCCAAATACTTGCTTTGAGCTATCAATAATTTCAGCTGTATCGGGAACTAATTGAATTAACAATTCCATCAGACATTTCTAATTAATAGAAACTGGGGTATCGACAACTGTGGGATTCGCGATACTTATGCTGGAACTGGGAATTTTGGTATCACACAAACATTGGCTATTGGTCATGACCAATATTGGAGCCAACATTCTTATAAGTAAATAGTGATGACAGTGGTTGGTTTTGACCAATATTGGAGCCAACATTCTTATAAGTGCTAAAAAGTCAAATTAGATACTAATTAGAAGAATGTATGTATGTAAGTAAGCGTTTTAACTATTTTAGTCCACTTACCACTTGTTTTTGTAATCCATAAAAATATATTAGCATTATCAAGTGCTTTACACTTTTTCGAAGCAAAGATAGGTATTCTGATAAATCCACATATTAGGAAATGGGCTTGTAAATATTATTTTCCTCGCCATTTGTTTGAGCCAAAACAAATAAGATTTATATCAAGCCCAGTAAAAACTTTGTTTTGTTCCTCACATAAATTGGTGTTTAGGATACCTATTCCGCAATTTTGTACAAAGTTTGTTTATTATTTTATCATGAGAAAAGATGAATTAGGGTAGGGTTTAACTAACTTTTGCATATGATGTTGTAAAATATATAGTACTAGATTCCGCGCGCGGCTCCGCCCGCGTGGTGCGTTAACTCGCAATAAAAAGTAGCCTATGTCACTCAGTGAAGATGCGGCTTTTTAATGGTGAAAGAATTTTCAAAATCGGTTCAGTAGTTTCAGAGATTACCCATTACATACAAACTTACAAATTTTACCTCTTTATAATATTAGTATAGATTTATGTAATTAATACAAATCCTAATTATACATATGTGTGTCTCTCCCAGGTATTGGCATATCCAGATTGTTTTGTCTTTATTCATTAAATTTCAAACCAAATTTATGAGAAACGATATTATAGTAGTCATATTTTCGAAAACTAACATAAAATCATTCTGATGTAGTTCTAACCTTCGTATTTACGTACCTATATTGTGTTTTGTACTCCAAAATCAATCCTCATGTTACAAAAAAGCCCATATCTAGATCAAAACTGTCAAAGTATACGCGAAATGACGTCATAGCATGGTTTTTATACTTATATTGCTTTCCATTAAACATGTTTACAAGCAAAAATTAGGACAAAGAATTTACAAACAGTTTAAAACCGTAAATATTTTACGAAGATTTATGTAATTTATTCCTACTTCCACCTGATCATAAGGGCCGAACAAGTTTTCGCATTACTTACCTTAAAAGAAAATTACTTATTCTCATGCAAAAGTACTACATACCTAGTCATGTATTAAATAATTTAAATATACGATGACTTTCACACAACGCCATCTAGTCTCAAACCAAGCAGAGCTTGTATTATGAGTACTAGAATTTTATTATGAATCGTGCTCATATACAAACATTTGTCCTGAGTCAAGTGGGAATCGAAACCACGCAATTTGACAATGAATAAAGAAAAAAATGGCCTACTATTGTCGCACCTGTCAGTACTTGTTCCTTAGAACTTCTTCCTTCAAGAAGCCAGTATTGGTCATTACGCTTGTTCAAGTGCCGGTTGGCGATAAGTAATACCTATAACCGTAGTCACATTTACTATTGAAATCAATTGGTGTCCATTGTCTAACAAGTGTAGCTGGTCATATTGCTAGATGATTCTACTGGGTTACCAAAAAAAGGTGATACACATGGCAAAATAATCTGAAGTCTTTTTTGTACTTATATAATGTACCTACTAAACTCTATAAGGTTTGTAAAATGGTCCTCAAAATTCTAAACTAGTTAGATATTGGATATTATTATTGTAAATGGATATAGCATAATTTCGTAGATAAAATATTCTCAGTGATAAGAGATGATCCTAGTACGAATTATTTTCCAATTCAATGTTCTTTCAGCCGAGAACTGCCTACTTATAAAGGATTTATTTACGTATTTGATTCCACGTGTATTCCGAAATTGAGGCAAGTCCTTGAAAACTTGATTTGTCAACCCTTAACAAAATATATTCGTTTTCGTGAACTATTGACATTCCGACAAATAAATCGTAAACTTACTTGCGATCATAACATTTTTATTATCCTGGGACCAACTTGTTTGGAAGAAAAAAAAACTTTGGATCGTTAGAGAGAGATAGCAAATATTTGCTTGTGTAAGTGTGAGCGATAAAACTATAACGTTCTTAACGAACCTAAATAGCGCAATCAAAATTCTGTTATTCGTCATAATACTCGAATAACGACGGAATCGACTTTTTGGACTTTTTTATTTTATCGACAATGTGACTTTTGTGGCATTGCGATTTGCCCAATAGGTTCAAAACATTCTCTAAAGCAACGCTTTGTCATTTTACCCTTTTTGTAACTGGAGGGCTCTAAAGGTGGTGATGGACATTGCCTGATAACTCTAGTCTAGTAGGTTCTAAATAAGTCACTTTTGTCAGTTTCACCATGAAGCGTTTCACTTGCAACCATAGTATTTTACAAAGTGCAGTATTAAAAATAAAATCCAGCGTTAAAATGAAATGTTCTCCAAAGTGTTTTGTATCAACCAACCACTATAAAATTCGGGATCTCTCCTCAGTCAATAACCCACAAACTGCTTCGTATCGATCGATAAAAACATAAAACTTCAAACCTTTTTCAACTTTCATATTTCCGACGTAACGACGTCCAAACTCAAGCAAAAACATTCTCGACGAAATAATATTTTGTGATATAAAAACAAGTTTAAGATGTGTATCGAAACAGACTGCGAAGGGTTTTACCCGACCGTCCCTTACAAGCATCATAAATCATCTCCCATTTGGCTCACCTACCAGTTAACACGTTTTTGAACTACCCTCACGATATATTCTTTTCGGGGATGTTTTTATACGCTTACTAGTAAGTAGCTTTATAATTCTATAAGTACTGAAAGTTTTGTACGGTTAGCTACAACTACATTCATTTTGTGAAGCTTTTTCCATCAGATTCATGGATATTACTTCATAATCTTTACGTCATTTATTACAGCATGATAATTATGAGTCCTTTATTCTGTATCCTTGTTAATCATACTTTTCAATAAACCCACATTATTTCCCAAGGTGTACCAAGATACCTCACCTTGGAATTTTCCGATAATAAAGCTACCAAAGTATACGCGTGTACGTGTTCTTCTACCACAATTTACATCCAAAATATATTCACACAATAAATCATTGTGGAATCGCTTTGATGTCGGTCAAAACTTTTAAATAGAATCCAACTTGCCAGACAAAGTTTGCAACCCACTTTAAGGTGAAATTGGCTTCAAGAGATTTTCTATAATTAAAAGTTCTTCAAATTTTTTCTCGCCTTCTCCCTCTCGCATTGTGTTTTGCCATCTTTGTTCTTTTGTGTCCCGTAATGAATTTCCATCAGGACTCTGAGAACTAAAGTAAATGTATTGTAGTGTGATAGTTCAATCTGGAATTGTTTAAAATTCATGAAGTATTTTAGGGCAACTTTCTAAATGTTTCGACAAACGAAATTACTCCCTATAATAACTACATTCTTCTCCTGTCGGTAGCCAAACACAAAATATTTGTATCAACGTGTGCATTATTTCATAAAAACTGTTTTCCTCAAAACAATTTAAAATTACTCAACTTCGTTCACAAAAACAATGAATGTAAATTATAAAATTCAGCGATGGAACCCAAAACCTTCGGAGACTTGCCAAAATTTTTAAACGAAATTCTCGATAGTATCGAAAAATTTGTTACCGTTAAAATTTATTAAATCATATTTTTAAAACGCCGCATCAAAACGCATACCTGTGTCGAATTCTTCCCGAGTTGCCGGCGAGAGCCCTCCAACAACTTTTCGACATTTTTGTTGGCAACAATCTCTCGTATTATCGTTTGTTTTTCGCTTTGTTGATGATATTTTGGCTTATTCGCATTGGAAGTTATTTCATTACTTCGTTATTCATCGTCCGAATTGCTTTCGTAAACAAAACAGCAAGTGGCGTGAACTTTTTCATTTGCCCATTCTGCTTTCTTTGTTAGATTTGCTGGATCATGTTGCTTGAAACGAAATTTTTGATACATTTTTATTAAAATCCAATATACTCTACTAATTAATGTGTATGAAAAAGTATTTGTTCGCTGGTTTTCAAGAATTCATCAAATTTTTGAGGTACATAAACACGCACTGAAATTGCTTTGATCTAGAACATTAAATCATTGTCTCCATTACAAAAATTGTGCCGAGCCCTATCCCCAGGAAATGACGCGCGGTCAATTGAGACCCTTGACAATTTGCTCACCTCAAGGCCCACCTAAAATCATTTGAATTTTTGATGTAGCACTCCAAATTTTTGTCAGAAAATTACAAAGCTGTTTATGAACGATGGGATTCGGATTAAAAATATGAAAAACAAAAATGTTTTCCTCTTGTAGATGTTGTTATAAATTACATTTTGAACGATACGCCACGCAATGTTTCTAGAGCACCTTTCATCTTCTTAGTATGTTTTGGAATCGTATTATTTATTGAAATTTCTCCATTTGTATACATCAATACGTTTATTACGTAACCGGCATTATTCATTTCTTTTTAGCATAAAGAATGGAACTTCGTATAGGACTTTAATGTAAGAAATATTACATTACTTTGACAGTAACAGAAATATTGACATAATTACTAATTAGTATATTCCCACTCAATTAGGTACACACTTAAGTATCAAACATGTATAAAACAGTAATATACTAAACTCACGGTACAAAGAGAACTAACAAACAGCATCACAAAAACATTTTTACGTCCAAAACGTCATTAACACTCCCCTTTGATTCCATAAATGAAATAACGACAATCCCATTTAACTTTCCCAAAGTCTTAATACCATCGTACGTTCGTAATGCGTAAATTAAATTTTGTTTTAATGAATCATAAACCTAAGGTATTTTGGTTGAATCTCGTAAAGCAAATATAGACCTTTTATGTAAACATTGAGCTTGGGTAAAGGATATAGGCAGTTAGGTCCTATAATAATATGATACCCCCACTGATGTATGAGTAGGTGCTGCTTATTTTTTATGTTTTGTTTAATCATAATTTGAGGGTTCATTTGATCAAGTATATAGCTTGTGAAGAGAGATATGCATGCTGCTAGATGAATGAGGTTGTTTGAAGACAGGGATTTATTTAAATATGTATAAATTTAGAAGTAGTAATCATAATACAAGTTTTGTTTAGTTTAAGACTAGATGGCGTCGTGTGTAAGTCTTGGAATATGAGTTATATTTTTGGTAGTTAAAGGTATTGCACAGTAACATCAGAATATCGACGGTATCATAGACGTCATTTACCTAAGACAACGCCTACTTGATTATTTTGTAAGTTTAAGGCAAAATATTGTCACTAAAGCAAAAAAAAATACCAGGAGCGCATAAAACGCTAGAGCCAACTACGATTCCGGATCATCAAGCAACACGCATGGAAAACAGGCTCAATAATCTTGTTTGTAATAAGCCAGCAATCTGATACTAATTGCACGTTATTGCGGTACTGGAATCCAGTAAACATCCTGTAATTGCTTCATATGCTCTAATAGTATGTTGCTGTTATAATTACCACCGAATCCCATATTAATTAACGAATAATAATTTAAATTTTAATATTGAGAATTTGCGTCACCCGATACCGCATTTTGCGATTGAAGAAATAAGGGTTCATTTTAATAAGTAAAATTAAATTTATCAAAATATTTACGATGCTTAAGCTCCCTTGATTACAAAATTATTAAAACAATTGTTACGGTAAACAAAATTGTTTTCTTAGTCTCATTTCAAAATTCGTGAGATTGAAAATAACAAAAATTATATTTTACTCTTATACTCTTTTTCCTATAAACGTTTTAAATAAGATGAATGAGGAATCTAGCAAGACGCCATCCAAGAGAGGCACACGGCCTTACAAGTACAAGTTTCTCGGAATAAATAGAAATTACATACATTTTATGGCGTAGAAAATGTGAAATAGCATCATATTAAAGATTACGGCGAAGGAAACGACCGGAAATCTTGCGTCACTCGCACATCCCACTGCGATTCAATTAAATATTCAGCTACGGATCGGGGTTGTGAAAATGGCGGCCAAACCGAAATGTCTTCACTCCTGTTTCGCTTTAATAGATAAGCAGACCTCTTTGCGGTTAAATACTGCAATGGAATTTTCGGAGGAATTACTTACAGGATCCGAAATATCTGGATCTGTTTCAGTATTATGTTTATAACTCTGAAAAAAAAACTGATATTTAACCTCCATGAATCATGCTGTATTATTTGACATTATTTAATGGAATATTAAGACAGATTGACATTAATTTAAAACATCACTTAGCTAATTGTCATTAGCCTAGTTGGGTACAAATGTAACATTATTATTAGAAAGAATATTACCACAACTTAAAACAAAATTCAACACATAGTGTTATCATGTTGAAGAATTTTGAATGTTCCGTTATGAGCCATCGCTTGCTTGAATACATTATGCATCATTGATTGTTCAAGAGATTTTAGGGTACCGCACGGTGTTGCTGCCATCGGCTTCCAAAGCCTTGTAATTCCCTTCGGTATTATTAAATGAGTACACAGCCTTTGAGCGAGTGACTGCTTTTAGACACATTGGGTAATAGTTTATAGCTCCAAAATTATCACGGTTTTGTTTTGTTTTTGGAAGTTTTCACAAGGTTTTGACTTTCTGTTCTGGTTTTTTGAATGGTTCGCTTTTGTTTTTTGTTTCTGCCTTGTTTTGATTCGATATTTAAAATTTGGCTCAAATTGCTTACATAATGCTAGTTTGTATCTATATAACAATGTTTTTTGAACACCTAATTGAAGAAATTTAGTATAAAACACGTCTTTTTCATAAATAAAGTAAACGGTCTTAATTATTTCGTTTACCTTTTCAACAATTACGAATTACGTAACACAAAAAGGCCTTTATTCCTAATCTATTACAACAGACATTCGCCTTTCCCTCACTACGTTTTCATCGCCCTAAACGAATACACGCTCAAAGACGATTTCAAATTAAGTCTATGTAGACAAATTTAAATTGAGTTTTAGCAACAGTAATTCGGCCTAGAACAGTCAGCCAAACAGCGCTGACAAAAACAGAGCTTTGAAGACAAGGCCATAAGGTTGATATTCGGGGTCTTCGTAAAGACGGCTACGGTTGGCTGTACAAGGCCCGCCAAAATAATAATTGAGTTTTGTGTAGTACTGAGCGATTCATTCTCCGTGCCAAACTTTAAGGTTATAAGTTTAGTCGCCAAATATTTTGGCCACTATAAATTATTTACCCTTGAGTTTGGTTTGTTATGTAAAGAGGTTACTTACTTACAAAGATTTTGAAAAGGTCATAAAGTTTTTAAATATTTCGTACGGCATATTTTTTTCTCTGGCTCGTATTTAGTTAAATACCGCATTTTACATGCAACTTCAGTTTTTTTATGTCTATAGTCCATTTTAGCACATTATGTACGTAAGCATCATAGATAATTAAAAACAGCGAATGATATTTTGTTAATTAAACATTGCAGTAGTGGAAAAACTATATAGGTAATATTTTACAATTAATTTTTCATTTTTTTACTCAATGAGTATAAACGAACCAAAAAGATCGTAAACTTTCTTTATCCAAAAACCAGAGTATTTGTTATCTAAGCTAATATATTCCCTTTCTCCTTGTATAATACAAAATGAACATTGTATATCTGCAAATGTATAGTGGATTACTTTATTTATTCAATTTCTATATACAGAATAACATAGAAAAGTTGGTAAGTAATACAAAGTCCCCAAAGAATAGGAAAGGTCTACCATCTGTCACTTTGGAATAATAAAATCGCGGCTAAAATAACATGCGACGAAGATACTGTATAGCTAGTAACTGTGCTGCGACTTCGTTCGCGGGAATATAAGGAAATATTACGATTGATGTGGGAATGGGGAAATGATATAAATGTATGTAATGTACGTGAAGTGCGATGGGTTTTAGTTTAATCCTTTTATGAGTTGGTAATTATTTTATGTGGTATTTGTGTTTATCGGCCTGAGTGGTTACTACAATAACTGTGTTCAACAATTAGTAAACCACATTTCAAACATTTTGGTTTGTTGTAAATACTGTGCAGATAAATACTATTATAAACAAGCAACATATCCATGTAAACAATATTATGACCAATCAATTTTAATTTGCTTTTATCACAAAGAGTTTTGTAAGCCATTAAATTAACAGACTGAAAATACAAATCTTTCAAAACCAAAGTAATACATCTAAACTTAGAAGTTAAAATAAAAATTCTAAGTCATAAAGATTATTGTATCCATATAAGTTAGTACCAGCGCACGTAACACAAAAATCTAATATCGTTGTTATTGGTGCCCAGCGTGGGACACAAAAATACTTCAATGCCCACAAATGAAGCCATCTCCTCTGAGGCCTGAAACTATAATATAAGGACAAAATAAACCTTCGGGAAATCAGTACTATGTTCACTCTGCTACTTTATATAATAACAGAAATAATACTGGTATACTAATAAGAAATTTGATATGAATGTTGACGGACTATGGAATTGAAAAGTATGTTAAAATATTTTGACAGTTACTAATAGAGTTTTGAGACATTCTTAAATTATTTATTTGCTTTTTAAATGAAAAGATACTTTATGGCAAAAAAAAAAAACAAGCAAAAGCAGACATAAATTAAAACTACTTCGAAAAAACGGTACATTGTTCGATTCATCGTAATTTCAAATTCTTCCATCGATCTCTTCAAGGTCTCAGCAAACTGAGAACTAGTAATTCACAGAGAAAGTCGTATTTACCCGACTGGACACTAAGTGAGAAGTAGCCAAGTCGATTTTCGCCCACAGCACCAGATTTTCAATAGACCCTCCGCGGCCGGAACCTAATAAGCCCCCGCAATTTCCGACGTTCAGCAAGCGGACTCAGTCAACAACACTGTTTTATGCCACCTTCAACGAAAATACTTTTAGAAGTATCTCCCAAGGACTTTAGTTTAAAAGAAAAAATCGTGGAGAATAAAACTAAGATATTCAATGTCCTTGGTTGAATTTTAGCTTAGATGTTGGCCACATAGTAGGTTTTTATGAAACTTAAAATTTACACAAACTTTAACATACATTATCTATAGACGTAACTAACCAAAACTAATTTCCGATAAAATACTCGTATCATTTTGATTTTTCCCATACTTATTCTTGGCAGCTTGGACTAAACTAATCCAAAACATATTTTGGAAAGTAAAAAAAAACAATCAAAAATTGGTCTCTGCTTATATGTATAGTAAATGTTTTATCAAATGAAGTAAAAATTATTGTTTGTTGCAGGAATGGAACGACTACAAATTGAAGTGGAACCCCGATGACTACGGTGGTGTGGAAACTCTGCATGTGCCTTCAGAACACATTTGGCTGCCCGATATCGTATTGTACAATAAGTAAGTCACATATGTCGTTATTGTATTAAATTAATTATCTACTGTTATTTGTATCAAGTTTGAAAAGGTAAAACCAGATTTCAAGATGTAGTTGATGACGATTCATGTCCTTACTAGAATTATTTTCATTTTAATATAGCATGCACAAGGGTTTTGCCGAACTTAAACTTAAAATCAGGGCTTGACATACCGGTAAAAATTTGGTATCGTTACTGCCTTTTGATGTTGATATCGTTAACTAAGAAATAACGTTACCATATTTAACGTTACTTCTGGCACATTTAAACGTTAAATATACAAAACGTTAAAATATATGTTACCGTTAATTTTATCGTTATAAGTTAGTTTTGTTACCGCCGCTCTCGAACACTCACAAAATAATGTAAGACTGCATCGATGCCAAGACTGTGCCGTACGACCATTTGCGTGTTTAAAAAAAATCTTTGCTTTTTCTTATTTATTTTATATTTCCCTTTTTAGTTAGTGGTTATGTTTTACGGTCGGGTTTTTTGTTTTTTAATAATTGTTTTATTTCAGACTTTTTAGTTTTTTTTTTTTTATAAATAAGTGGCCCAGTTTAGAATACTGAAAGTAGGTATAGTCCAGTCATTTGGTAGTTTTACCTGGAAAGTTTTCCGGGAGTTTTGAAAATTGAGTATTTTATAGATTTGGATATGCTCTTTTCGAATTTTAACTTTGCCACCTCGTACCACCGCCGCTCGCGCCGCCATTTTGAAAAAATGGCGCCCAAAAATAGTTTTTTGGGAATATCTCCTTTCCGACGCATTTTACGAAAAAAATATTTTCTACAAAATTAAACTAGAAAAAATTTCCTACACTTTATGTCTTATTCACTTTTTCATAAAATCCATAGTTTTGGACGTACGAGCGCCGCAAAGTAGTAAGTAGTAATAGAACATTTTAGAAAAATATACGAAAAACACGTGGTGGTGCAGATGAATAAGTAATACTTTGCGGCGCTCTTACATCCAAAACTATTAATTTTATGAAAAAGTGAATAAGACATAAAGTGTAGGATTTTGCTCTAGTTTAATTTTTTAGAAAATATTTTTTTCGTAAAATGCCTCAGAAAGGAGATATTCCCAAAAAACGGTTTTTGGGCGCCATTTTTTCAAAACGGCGGCGCGAGCGGCGGTGGTACGAGGTGGCAAAGTTAATTTTCAAAACTCCCGGAAAACTTTCCTGGTAACCCCCTTATTTTCTTCCAAATGACTGGACTAGTAGGTACCTCTCACAACTTGTAAGTTAATAAGTTTTTTATATTTTATTTTCCTTAAAACTTATATCTCTCATTTGAAATTGAAACGACAAGTTACATATATTTTTGGGCTTGTTATTTGAAACCCTTCGTTTTGATACCCCACTTGATGGGATGTTTTTTTTTTCTTACCTCACAATATAGGTAAAAAATTATAACCGGTGTCACTCTCACAAAATAAAATTCTATCGATACCTTTGAAGCTGAAACCCATACTTTGCCAAAACTTCGCCATTTTGTTTTTTTTTTACTCTCACAGTCAATACAAACGACACCTTTCAAGCCAAAATCCATCAAGCCGTTTAGGCTGCAGAGCGTGCCAAACAATTATACAAACACTAGCTGTGCCCGCGACTTCGTCTGCGTGGAATAATTATTTTGGGCATCATTTATTTTTGCGGTCAACCTCCTTAGCTTTATAAATTATATCTGTTATCCACGACTTTGTCCTCGTCATTTTCTGTTATTATTTTAGACAATTTAGTTTTTAAATTTTTAAAAGATCATAATTATTTTAAAGTACCTACTTCTGCGTAAATTATATTTTTAGTTTTATTTTCTTGTGGCAGAAGTACATATTAATTTTCTACACAGCCTGATACGTTGATACAACTCTTAACAAATGCGTTAATTTCGACCGAATTTGATTACCATAAAAACGGTTCTAGTGAGTTAATCTTAAAAGATAGACATATACTGTCCCGGACATTTTTTTAGATCTTTTCAATAGGAATAATTCTTTTCTACATATATTTTTGGTATCTTGAACCGTTTTCGCAGCGCACGCAACGGAAGCCCTCAAGGATGAATAATTTTCCCAGTTTTTTTTTACATTTTTCATTATTTTTTCGCTCCTAATAGTTGCAACTTGACGTTATATAGCCTAAAGCCTTCCTCAATAAATGGTCTATTCAACACAAAAATAATTTTTCGATTCGACCCAGTAGTTCCTGAGATTAGCGCGTTTAAGCAAACAAACAAACTCTTCAGCTTTATAATATTAGTATAGATACATACATACACTCGAAAAACATAATAGTCCGGTCAATTTAGACATAAAAAAGTGGTTAAATAACAAAAATTCCCGGAAAGCCAAATTTTGGTGGAGACCTATAGTTTAACATTACGAATCAAATGTTAAAAGTCCCCATCGGTCCTATGTGTGCTTAAAAAGTTATTTGAGGTCAAAGGTCTAAATTTGAGGTTTTTTGGATTTTGCTTGAAAATGGTAATTATCTACAAAAATGGTATCAATGATTTTTTTCCTAACAGTTACCATTCCTGAGATATCGCGATTCTAAGAGTCATATTATACATGATATGCACACATTTCCACACCACCAGGCGCGTTTTTTTTACCATGGTTTTCCCTGTAGGCCTATTCCACTAACAGTCAAAAAAAAATAGGATAATTTAAGGGCGTAATAACCGTCAAGTTCTAGATATTACCGTAATATTTTTATATTGCTATTGATTATTAGATTCACTACTGTTTTGATTTCTTTACATATTTTAATCCGATTCATACTCTTGAAAGTCTACTTCAACAATCATATCTTCTTCGATTTCTGCTTCTTCCTCTTGTTGGATGTTCATAAATTCTTCAAATGTAACTGAGTCATTGGTTTCTTCATCAAAATCACAGAAATCTTCCTCTATTGTACTCAACTGGGCATTTGAGCAAGACTGACCTTGACAATTAGTACACGCTGGAGAACACTGCTACCCGACTTTTTTACACCCACATTTGGCACTACAGCCTTTTTTGCAATTGCAAAAAATTGTGTTGAGGAGCTTTTCTGGAGCAGGTGGGTGTAAAGTTTTAACCGGTTCCAGAGTATTATCTATCAATTTCTAACCCCAGTCTTCTGGATTCCCTAGCCATGAGTTGATTGCCTAGCCATGTTTGAACTTGATAATAATATAATAAAAATAATAAATAAATTTTACTTGTAAATTTTATTGCGTTAGACTAAAAAACTAGGTCAAAAGGACACTATTTATTCAATAAAAATAAGGGTAATAAAAATAAAACTAGTTTTAAAATCACGAATATTGTAAAAAATGTTAAAAGTTACCCAAATTGACTGTTCGTTTTTTATCTACGTAATAATAAAAAAACTAGACATAAGTTAGCCAAATTTTACCTACCGGTATCTAAAAATCTATGCGTAGGTATTTCTACCTACTACTTCTTTACCTACAAAAAGAGAAAATGTAAATTATTTATACAGGATGACTTTGAAGTCGTGGGCAATATTTTAAACTAAGACACTATTAATGATACTAATTGCGTTAGGGCTATTTTTACTTAAAAAAAATAATAATAATGCAGGTAGTTACCTAGTTCCCCCCGGCGGGGCCGGGCATCCGACGCCCGGCCAGGCGCCGGAGGGGTCGCGGAAGTAATCGTCTTGGTTTCCCGTGACCCCTCCATGGTGGCGCACGCCGAAAACCCGGGGGTTTTAGTGGGTACGGGGCCGCCTCACGGCCTAAGCCCCACACTCCACCATTTTTTTTTTCTTTTTTTTTGCGTAAAAGTAGCCCTAACGCTATTAGTATCATTAATAGTGTGTCTTAGTTTAAAATATTGCCCACGACTTCAAAGTCACCCTGTATATTTAAACACTACCAAAACAACTATTACCTATTTCATAAAATAACAACAAAATAAATCTAAAAACTTTTTAAAATACGGAGTAACTTCTCCCGTTTTCCCAACATTTAACTTCACTGCTCTGCTCCTATTGATCGTAGCGTGATGAAAAGTATCCTATAACTGCCCAGGAGTATGAAGAATAATTTTATTATACCAAGTTTCGTTAAAATCTGTCGAGTAGTTTTTGTTTCTATAACGAATAATATACAGACAGACAGACAAAAAATTTCCTAATTGCATTTTTGGCATTAGTTTCGATCACTAATCACCCAGTAATAGTTACTTTTTAAATATAATTCGTGTATAAAATTGGAGTATCTACAGATTTATTAAATTATAAGTATAGATATCTATACACGACATTTATTTTCTTACGCCCCATCTTAATGTTTCGTAAAATTCGCAAGCGTGTTCTGTTAGCGCGTGCAAGTTGAGAACACAACAAACGAAATGGCAACAGCGCCGGACAGCGCGACAGTTTGAAAATTTTGAGGCCTTTGAAGGGTGCCGGTGAAAACGGCAACGTCGCATAAAATAACCAAAAAATATCGTTACCTATTTACCACTACTTTTGAAATAACGTTAAAAATACCGTTAATTTTTAACGTAATTTGTAACGTTATTATAATGTTATGTTACTAAGTATCGCTACCAATTCATACCGATATGCAGGTATCTCTATGGAAATAACGATACTTAACGCTACTTTTAATGTGAATTGGTAACGTTTTCAAGCCCTGCTTAAAATTCGAGTAACTTTTTCCTAGAAGACACTGTTTAAAACAGTTCATCTAGTTGAACAATTTGTGAAGTCACTGCAACTCTTTCCTCCTACTATTTGTCAACGCTTGTAAGATTAATAGGGTCTCGAGGTCTTTTATTGAATCTTTAGTTAGAACAACTAACAACATTAATCTTGGATAATATTCTTCGGTAACTTAGAACTCATTATTCTTTCTACAACATGACAATAAAACGAATACACTTAAGTTCTTATAAATGCCACCGATAAACATTAATCTCACTCTGGAGCCATTTACTGGCGAATCAATTTGAGAAACTTTGAAGAAACCTGTGTCCCCAAGTTTGACACTATCCCCATTCCTTCCAATGAAAGTAAACTTTTCTTTTCTTTTGTTATAAACTCTTCTTTTAAGAGTTTTATCTCCTCATTTCCGGTTTGCGGACAAAAATCCCATTACTTTGCATTATCAAGACATCTTGACGAGATTCGCCGCGCTAAAGTCAGATGTTGAGACAAAAGTGTGTAACTAATCTTAACTTGTGCTTCAGAAAGCGTATATCTTGTTATTAGTGATCCCCTCTGCCGCTTTTGTTTATGCCTTATATTTTTTTCTGTACTCGTGTAGATACGAGCTTTATTTATTTGCCCTTAATACTAACACCGCCAGTGGTGAAGATTTAAATTTCTGATACATTTCACGACCCGAAATGTCCAAATGGAAATCACGTGATCCATCGCAATTCCGTTGCTGTAATATCTAAATTGAAAACTGCAATTGCTGAAGAAACCGACTAAACACGCAATCAATAACCGCAATTTTGGCAGACACTCAAGACTCTAAATCCGATTTGCGCCACCCCCCAATCGCGTAACGCGGCTGCTTCAAAAATCCGTATACTTGCAACGCTTACCATTATCAGTGGCAGTTCACCGCATTTATATGCATTAACGCCACGTAAGCTCCTAACTTCGTGGGATTGAAGAACTTATCGTCTTTGGTATAAAGTTGAAATTTGTATAGATAGTTTGTATGTAGGTGAAACAGAGAATGCGCCCGAAGTTGGCCAGGCGGAAGGCACGATAAGTGCGGGCTTTAATCTAAATAGCATCAAGGTAGCGTATCGAACTGAACACGCCACGGTAAGCATTCATTATTAACAAGCACTTGACGCTGAATTCTCTTTGATGCAATTGATCTAATTTGTAAAAGACATAACCTTATTGGAACAGCAATGTATGCCTTATTTGAATGTAGACTAATTGGGACTTAATAGAGAGTGTTTCTTTTTTCACAATACTACCTCATATAATATATATTGTATCCTATGGTTTTAGATAATTTTCCGTTCGTTTCATCATATATTTTGTTTTTGTTACAGAATATTTTCGAGTGTCCTTATTTAGACCTAAATAAATCTTACCCAGCAGCACTCAGCTTCTTCCGCCGGCCTTGCTATCTTTAAATATTCTAGCACTTTAAGCATTTCGCTAATTTACTAGTAGACCAGAATAGTCGATGGTTTAATATCATGGCTTTATTCAGAATCTTACTTACTAAAACAAAATGTTTATTCTTAGGAAAACTAAAATGTTTTCCATGCGCGAAAGTAGCTACAACAGCGACCGTTCTTGATTTATAATATCGTTATCTCTTTAATTTAAGTCATCTGTTTCTTCATCGATCCCTCTTAATTGATGTCTAAAAAACAATTAGTGTCTTATTAATATTTATACGCCATTTCCATAGAATAACTTCCCAGAATCGTGTCTTGTGCTTGTTCAATAAACTTTAATGATAAGCATTCAAATTGCATGAAATGGGTTTAATTCCCGCTTGACACAAGTTTCGGATTGGATTAATTCTGGATTATCTTAGTTTGATACCAGGAACTGTTGAACTATGGTGGCAAGTTATTTTGACTTTGTAGTTTATAGCAAATTGTTACTGTTTTGACTCATTCGGTAGAAATTTGATCTATAAATAAGCGTTAGAACTTGGCTGTGGTCGCTTGCTCCAGGTGCCAAATAGGATTTGGTAATTAGATTCACCAATACATAAATTCAACCACTTACAATAATTGTTATCGTTGTTTTCAGGGCTTACCCGCAAATTGTTAGTTTCATTTGTTTTTTTGGCAATATTCAATTACTTAAGTGGAATATTAATGAATAAACATAAGAATCATAGGTATCATGTATGATTTTTATACAACAACAACGGTTTTCTCTTCATTACAATTCTTACACAAATTTCCTCACCGTTTCAAGTTTACATCAAATAAATATACATAGTAGCTCTCATATATTTAGCTTGTTAGAAGCTCTCAGTTGACGTGACTGTAATATTTTTAAATTTAACCAAATAGAGGTAACACTTTAATGCACCTGTGACTTCCCCTAAAAGCCCACTCCGCGAATATTCAGTGTTAACTTTATTTTTAATGGTACAGCGTTAGCTTAATGGAAGACAAGGTGACCTATTTTACGGGACAATTTTCATGAATGCGCAAAAGTTGGTTATGACAAAGCTTTTAGAGGTTTCAACGTCAATTTTGTACAGACAACAAATGGCGGGATCAAAAGGAAGGGTAACGATTTTTATGGAGACGTTTTAGAAACACTTTCTATTATAATTTTGGAAATTTGGAAATAGGGTGGGTTGGGTTAACTTTTTGTCGACATGGCGGCTCCATTTATTATGATTAGGTACAACCATTAGTACTCCCATTAATAAGAATATTCGAAACGTAATTAAATAAGCTTCGATTACATACCACACATAGTTTAGTAAAGTAACAAACTTAGACACAAAGACGGGAAGGGAAAACAATATCCCATTACGTACAGATTACTGTAACAGACCCTAATGTTGTAAAGACAGACAATCAGATTACATTCGCTTGGTAATTAACTGTGTCACAGTAAATCAGGCACTTTAGTTTGACATGTACAAGGATCAAGTTGATTCACTGACGTGTCAACCTTCTATTGCTGACGTGAATAAGTGGCCATATTCGTGGGATGTGCTGGCTGATCGCGGTTGTATTTTGTTTCGAATTATACTACCAGCTTTTCATCAAACTGTTTGGCAAATGTGACATAAGAATAAATGAAAATATTTTTTACTGATTGTTTAGTCAATGTTACATTGTAGGTATAAAAGAAGAAGAGAAAACTTCTACTTAGGAATAGTATTATTATTCGCAAGTAACGTAGTTCTGACCTTTTTAGTTCAATAACTTTGACTGATTTTTCAGAATTAGCGTTTGGAGAAATATAATCTGTCAACAGACACCTTACAAAATAACAGCTATTAAATCATATGTATCGAAAACATACTGATATAGTGTTTCTAGGTTCATAGAAATATCATAAAAAATATATTTCAAATAATACTGAAGTCATACTGAGAAGAAGCATACAGGTTTCTCGGTAAATTCTCTGTTTATAAATGTCAGGTTTATGTATTTATGACACAGATCACATTACTGTGAATATTGCATCGTTTTCTAGGAATCTCCGCACTTGTATTTATTATTTTAATTCCTGAAACATTTCAAGTAATTATATTATTAAGTGATTAACTGTAAGTAATTAAATAAATATGCTACGATAATATGCTAAGAGAATTTAAGCTATTCTTTGAAGAATTAAAATTCCGTTTTTCTTTGAACTTACAAATACAAAAATAACCGTAAACATAAAATTTAATTTCTGAATAAAACACGAATATGGTTTTGAATTTATATTAGAAGCATTTATTCAAAGTAATGCTTCAAATGATTTCATTAAAAGCTTTAAAACCGACGCAATACATTTTCCTCGTGAAACGTTGACCTCGATTTTTGTACGATTCAGAATTTAGACGCAATTGAAACTGTATCGTTTGTGATGAAAACATGAATCTTATTTTAAAATTTTTGCTCTAAATATTATGAGTAATCTAGTAAATTGTTTGTTGTTACTTCCATCATATTTTTTATCACGTTATCTATACTTATTTGATCAATTCAGAACGAAAAAGACTTAAATTGATTTGTAAAATGGTCCTACTTTCCATTAATAAACCTGTTATATGCGTTACAACTAAATGTCGTAACTGATTTCCTGTGAGTTTACCGTCTCTTTAACGAATCCTGTTGCAGTTGCAAAAGCAAGACGGAGTATTATTTCGTCGTGCAGTACGCCGTCTCTTGCCCACAACCTCGATAGTTCTTCTTTAAATGATAGTTTTGTATATACTATAACCAGCTTAACATAGCAACTAAGTTTCTAATGCCTATATTTTCTTTTTATTTATCCATTTTATTTAGGAATCAATGCCCATATAAAATTTCCTACACAATACTATACTACATTATAACTTAAAAATACTATAAATAACTATGCCTTATACTTCTATTATAACTAACTTAAAAATACTATACCTGCTTAACATAATAAACTAAACCTAACGTACACGAAGTGTCGTCTGCTTTTTCTAACGCTTGCCTTTTGTTACAGCGCTGACGGTAACTACGAAGTGACGATCATGACGAAAGCCATCCTCCATCACGACGGCAAGGTTGTGTGGAAGCCGCCGGCCATTTACAAGTCCTTCTGCGAGATCGACGTGGAATACTTCCCGTTTGATGAGCAGACTTGCTTCATGAAGTTCGGCTCTTGGAGTTACGATGGCTATATGGTAAGTCCAATGCATTTTTTTTTAAAGGAGTTTTATTTTTATCTTTGCTAAGCGAAGTTGTTTCGTGTACGATGAAGTGTTTTTTTAAATTATATGAATTTGGAAATGTCCTGACCGTGATTCGATTTAACGTTGTATTAACCTGTTAGATTTTTTTTATTCCCGCAAACCCAAAATGAACTTTTTTGGGAGAAATAAAACATCTTAACAGAGGTAAATGAATGACTCGCTCATGAATGCAAGTTTTGCTTACCTAAATAACAAAAAAAAATACTTTAAAGTAATGTATTAAGAAAGTTGGCGTATCATTCAACCGCATTTATACATTTTGTATTTGGTACATGTTCTGACAAATTAATGTATTCAGTACAGTGCCTACCTTCGAGTATTTTCCTTTCTCATTGGTGAATTGCTAACTGCTCTGATAAATATCTTAAACACAAATGCAGCGTGGGATGTTGAAAACGTGCCAAAGTGTATTCAGTACGTGAGGCATAAGATTTAACTGAGCGAAATAGTTTAGTGTTGCGGTACCCCGTCAAAGCTATTGGCGGCTTTGCTTTCATAGTAAGCGATTTTGGGATCTGGCGTGATACAGGGTTTTATGGTTAACTTGTTAAATAGACTGGTGCCCCAAATTCTTGTCTAATAAGAAATATCCACCGTTTATGGTGACGGACTTGTTAATAGTAAAAGTTATAACGCCTGAATTTAAACACTTGGCAAAGTTTTAGCTGTGTTATGATGTACTTATTTTCTTTCAAATAAAAAAAGTTTTTGTGTTGTAACAGAGCACAAAGAATTGATTTTTGAATTAAATCTTCTCTCCTCTTATCACAATAATACAACATTTAGTAAAAACCAAAATATCTAAACAAACTGACACAGATACTTAAGTAAAAACTAAGTGATAATGTGTTTTGAAAAGTTCGTATCTAGTCAGAAAGCACACGCATTCATCCATCGCCGTGAGGTACCTAATAAATCTGCGGTCGCCTACTTTCCCATAAATAAAGTTGGGCTTACGTCTACGCCTTATATCGCCCATGTTAAGGTTCACCGGGGAATTTAGACGTTGTCCATCTCTTTCCTACTTTAGATAGTTGTAGAGATGGCAATAATAGCTATTTGTAAAGCTCCGCGTGAATGGTTTGATTCCTTAATAACGAATAGCCCTACTTCGGTTGTTTTGGCCCTCAAACTGTGATTCACTCTTTTTAGAGATCACTGTTGTTGATGTCTCCATTTGTGCTCTAATGAATGGAAAGGGTATTATTTAACACAAAAGATACAAATAAATAATATCTTTGCGATTTAACAACAAACTTCGATGTAGGAAGTAAAAGAAATGATTTCATCACATAATAAATGTAAATAATATTCAGTAGGTATCTTCTGTTAGTAGATACCAGGATTCTTCTACCTACTAATAAATTATTCTTATTCGAATTTTCTATTCTAGGTGGACTTGAGGCACTTGAAACAGGCGCCAGACTCGGATCGCATCACAATGGGAATCGATTTGTCCGAGTACTACATTTCGGTCGAATGGGATATAATGCGCGTCCCCGCCACGAGGAATGAAAAATTCTACTCTTGCTGCGAAGAACCGTATCCAGACATCATCTTCAACATCACTCTGAGAAGAAAAACCCTCTTCTACACCGTCAACCTCATCATCCCTTGCGTCGGGATCTCATTCCTTTCAGTGCTCGTGTTCTACCTACCTTCAGATTCCGGAGAGAAGATCTCGCTCTGTATTTCGATTCTTCTGTCGTTGACTGTGTTCTTCTTACTGTTAGCCGAAATTATTCCACCGACGTCGCTGACAGTCCCCTTGTTAGGCAAATATTTGTTATTCACTATGATGCTAGTTACATTATCAGTAGTTGTCACTATCGTGGTGCTAAACATAAATTTTAGGTCGCCAGTCACCCACAAAATGGCCCCGTGGGTGCGGAAAGTCTTTATAGATTTTTTACCCAAAATATTATGTATACAGAGGCCAGAAAAACCGCCCGATGATGATGATGATAACGATAAGCCGAGCGAGGTAAGAAATATTGATTCTGCAATAAATCACCAACAGCCCGAAATAAGAAATGTACCGGAACACATTACTCGGTAAATCATTAATCACCCGTAAAGGCAGCGATTATCTCACGCCGACTTTCAAAATAGACCTCGCCGACTCGTTGCGATTTAATTAAATTTGTAAAATAAAAGCCTTTCACAAATGAAGTTCTTCGAAGGAATCTTTCTACTAAAAGATATTCGTGCTTGAAAAACAACACGGTGCCTTTTCTCATTGAGTTTCCTCCATTCAAAACATTTTCCATCGGAACGGATTCAATACAAACAGAACGCTATTACAGTCGAGTCGAAGCCGCCCTCAACAATAACCATTTTAATTGTCCTCAGCCGCGGGACTCTTCTGGGAAACGCTCCTTTCAACGATATTCTAAATCCATTGTACTCTGTGTGTATCGCGAAAATATCGCTTCCAGCCCAATTTCATTCCATTTCGATTTTCCTTTATTACTCAACGCCGGGCGGGCTTAACGAGCGCGCGCGGCCTCCGTTATTTATGTTCCCCTGGTGGCTGCGGACGGATCGCGCGATATATACGATGCCAGCAGGCACGGCCCGAACCGAAACCTCCACTCCGGCCTAATTGTGTGCCGGCTTAAGCTGCGTCGATACACTGGCCCTCGCGAAACGCGCACTGACGTTTTAATCTGCTGGCATTTCATTCTACAACCATTATTGCACTGAAACACCGACTGAAACAGCATTTACTCTACTCCTATTTATTTTGTTGAATAAGCTTTGTTTCGTTTGTTCTAATTGGACGTTTTTTTTTCAGGTACTCACGGACGTTTTCGGCCCAGATGACATGGATGGCAAGTTCAAGGAATGGGGTTGCGAAGAGTACGAACTTCCAGGCATGCCTCCCTCCCCTCCGCCTCCTCCCGGTGGCGACGACGAACTTTTCTCTCCACCTCCTGGATCCCCTTGTCGCTTAGATCTGGATGACGGTAGTCCATCTCTAGAAAAACCTTATGTGAGAGAGATGGAAAAGACTATAGAAGGTTCTAGATTTATTGCGCAGCATGTCAAAAATAAGGATAAGTTTGAAAGTGTATGTATTTTTATCCACCGTTTTTGTATTTTTGACAACGAAATAAATTTTAATCGTTTGGAATGTTTTTAGGTGGAGGACGACTGGAAATATGTAGCGATGGTGTTGGATAGAATCTTCCTATTTTTGTTCACGATAGCCTGCGTGCTCGGCACGGCTCTCATCATATTCAGAGCGCCCACTTTCTACGACAACACGAAGCCGATAGACATCTTGTACTCGAAGATCGCGAAGAAGAAGTTGGAGCTTCTGAAGATGGGCTCGGAGGGTGACCCGGGTCTCTGAAATTCGTCTTACGTCTTCGGCCACTCGCCGCCGAAGACGTTCTGGGAGCTGATCGTCATGTGGTGGCATGGATGATCCATATAAGCCTCCCAGATGGGAACTTTCAGGCGAGAACTATGTGTTTTTGTGCTGTGTGTGGTGCCAAGCGCCCGGTGCGCTGAAGGACGTGTTAACGCCGTAAGCGTATCCTAAGCCGTCTTTTTATATAGGATCATTATAAACTCGATGTCGAGACTGTGTCCGTCGATGTTCGAATTTCGCAGCGACCTCAAGCAACGGCTGTTTTGTGTTGACGCCGGATCTGCCATAACTATTTTTATATTAGAATCGCTGTATTGAACATTTATACTTTAAGCGAATGTATTGATTTTACAATTATTCAACGGAGCGGTTCTTTTTCGAGTAATAATTTGATATGAGCGCACAAACATTGTACAGTTTATCTTTAGGTGTTTGTATTAATTTCTTGCGATAGTCGTATTGATTTCCGGAATGTTACCGACATGATAATATAATAGATAATGTACTGTAAGATTTAATTCGAATAAATCGAGCTCAAATTCGTAACGTTTAAGTATTGTAAAGTGGTAATATTCAATCAAACGTCGATTAGTCAAACATTTATAATAATAGTTACGTGCAAACGTCCTCGATGAGAGCCGGACTATGTAAATTATGTACTTAATTATGATGTAATAAATTTGAATTATACATTATATAATATTTGATAAACTGCGTACTCGCGTAAAAATCATAAGGACAATATCGATTTATTGACGAAATGTAATAATATCCCTTTAGTAGTGTGTCATAAGGGATTGTAGATACAGTTAGGTTAAAAGCCTAGTCATCAGTACAGACTTAAGGACACTTATCATAATGCCAGCTAGTTCATAGTCCCATCGCGATCGTGATAATTATTTGACTAGATGTATTTGTGTAACACAATTGACTGCCAATTGTAAGAGTTAAAAAAACATTTTTATAATGATCGGGGTATTCTTAGGTAGTTCGATACCTTGTTTTATTAGATTTTTTAAAACGGAGTGCCAAACCCATCTACGTAACATCATAGACCAGACTTTGCCAATCAATGATGTTGTTTTTCTATGCGCGCTAATTTAATTGACGTTAAGATATCTTTTCGATTCGCTTAAGTATATATTCTGAGATATTTATAAGATTAAAACGAATGCTTGCCCAACAATGTAATGACTGATCAATTCACAACTCTTAAAGCTTAAGTTTAGACGCGCCCATCCGCGGTAGTCGCGACGTACACTTCTTCCGTATAGGTAATATTAACAGTAATTTCACTATAAAACCTAGAGTACAGGGTAAATTTAGTACACAAATGTCTCCTGATTTATATTTCTCACAAATTTTCACCGAATGTAAAGTCTTTACTCACTTATCGGCACTTTACCACTATCACTATTAGGTAATAAATCATTGTTGAGGTTTGTGACTTAAGTAAGTAATTAGGTATCATTATATTAATTTGTACCTAGATTAGTCTCGTATTAGATGTTTAATTTAACTTTCTTGACGTCATGACTCACTGTTCGTTTCCTTTGAGTATTGTTTGTGGCGTCGCTCTGGCCTCGTTACCTCACTTCAACCCATTGTGTAGGATATTTGTAGCAGTCTAAAGTAATAAAAAAAAATTTCGAGCCGCGTATTTGATATGTCAAAGTAAATCATGATAATGTTTATTAGATAATCTTAGATAAACTCAGAGTTATTGATATTAATGATGAAAAAAATCCACAGCGAGCAGTTAGGAAAACAGGGATGGATATTGTAAAATAATAAAAAAAATCAAATTGTTTTGTGTGGTTCGTCTTCGTAATTATAAGTGTTATTGAATGTGTATAGCTGTTCGTGTCGGAGGTTACGCATAAAATGGCTAGTCTAGACTTAGATGATACGTAATAAACTAGAAGAACGGTCTAACGTATTAGACGTGAAGGAAAAGCTCGCTGAAGGTTGAACGATGTTAAATATTAGCAACAAATTACGATTAAAACGCTGTATCATTTACGACTGGTTCTAATTAATACTCTTCAAAGGAATTATTGGATGGAATTGTAACGTTTCCTCAATACTATTATATTAATTTTTCTAATCGACACATTCACGTTGGTTAATAAAAAAAGTAGGATTGTGCTATTGCACCACCGAAATACACCAATTTAGAGTTATATTATATAACTATTTATCAATAAAGGTTAGTTAAGACCACCCGGCTTTCCACACAGCTCCGTTCATCCGATCTCTTACGGTAGGCATTTGCTAGGTGAAACGGTCTGTTGTTATTTTTATATGACTGCAAATAATTAATAATAGTTAGATTTTCTATACACCATAGGATAAATGTTTAGTATTGAGTGACAGTATGGGATGTTAGAAGTTAAGGTAACTTGTATATACTGACTTCGAGCGCGAATTATGGAGCTAAGTGTAGTTTGGAAATGGTTTTGGCCAGATGGCTCTTTTGCAACGACACAGAATAACTAAATATCTAAACTTCTATTGGTGTACTGCAATATTTTCAATTGTATACTCTCGAAAATTAATGAGCTATGTCGATACAACGATTTATCCATGTACGAAAAAATACATTTTAATTTCCCCTGTCGCTTTTTAAATAAAATGAGCTATCTAAACTTTGTATCAGTATCTAAGTGGTATCATTGCGAGGAACTAAATCATTTTCATACTAAAATTGATAATAATCATACATGAATCACCTTTGCAAAAAATATCGTCACTATGGTTTTAATACATAATTACAAATCAGTAATTCAATTCTAAGATGATAACAGTTCGCAAAAAATCCCTTAACATATCTAAAATAGCGTCATGAGCTCTAAAACAATAATGTCCCACAAATAAGACTTTAGCCGTTGTTGAAGCGAGACGGAGCACTGTATTCCTGAAAGCAGCGTATCGCTTTCGCATCAGAAGTTACTTCTTTACTAGCTCATGCTAAAAAAAATATGCAAGGAAAACATTGATACTGATACAAGTAAAAGGGTCAAGCCATTTTGTTTCATTTTCTTCTTCATATTTTTAACCTCCAAAAACTGCAGCAAATAAAACAAAAGACAGAAAAGAATTTTAATAACATTTGAATAATTGAAGAGGAATAAAACTCCATAGTAACTGTAGAAGTATGTATGAATACTCAATAGACAATACTTCCAATGCTTAAACCAAGTATTCATAGTGTTCAAAGAAATATTCGTTTCACCAATACGTGTCATGTTTGTCTTTTAAAAATTGTTAGTCACAGACTGAACGTCTGATTACTTATTGATATTTCGGGTGATAAACTGGTAAGGGAATGTAGAATTTTGTCATATAATTGACGTTAGATAGGTAATAAAAACAATAAACACAATGCTAGTACACTCGTCAATAAGCTAAAGAAGCGTTTAAATGGGTACGTTATATTAGTAATAAGGTAATTATAAATGGTTAGCTTCTCAGTGTTTTAGAGTTAGTCGACGAATGAGTCAACTTGGCGGCGCGGTGTCAGATAAATTTGTTACTTAATGTCAACGTTCCGTTTCGTTAGATAGATTTTTTCGTTATAAAAGGTTGGGATTGTGCCAAATATCTGTTGTAGGATTAGACTAGTCTTATTGTTATTTGTGTGTTACGTTTTGTCCGACTAATGCTAAGCAATCGTTTATCAACAAGTTTATCTACATCGGGTTTAGAGTTGCAAACTCATAGTCAGCTATCACATGGCTGTCAATAATTTTAAGGAATCAACTTACCGAAATGTTGACGTGTAAATATAGCAGATCAACATAGAAATTTAAATAATACTTATAATTGACAAGTTATTTTTCTACATTTCTTTCTCGTTACATTTAGTGCTAACTTAGGTATAGATGATGAATGCTTTAGTGGTATCGACTCTTGCTTTGTCTGAGTGTTGATACGCGATAAGGTCTTCACTTTAGTTAGGTTTGTCGAGCGTTTTATTTCTCTTACATGTAAAATTGATATGTTTTGAAAGGACGTCAATATAATGATCCGTAACGCTTTATAATTAGGTTCAACGAAATCTAGAGTTTCGAATAGTCATTTCTTCTACACCTTTTGGATATGCTTTGTCGCACGTTTCCTTTGGTTGGCTTTTAATCTTTTATCTTTATCTTAACATATAAAATACTCTTTACTATAATGTAATATGTAAGTTAGTGGTATTCGCATGTTTAATCGAACGTCTTCCAAAGTGACGTAAGGTATGTTTTATTTCACCTTCTATCTGTTGCTTTACACTTTGTTTTCTTATAAACTGTATTCATTACTTCATTAACTTTATCTAACAGTTGACTATTTATTGAATTACCTCTATCGTTCATTTTGATAACACTTGCAATGTACTATTTAGAGGGGCATCTTTCAAAAATGAGTATCACTGCGTGCTAAATAATTTCCCTACAATAGTCTAAACAATCTCCGCATTTACAGAACTAACCAATATTAAAACAATAAACAGTCTAGTCCGAAAACAAATTGTATCACAACTGTTACTTGCTCAAAAAAGAAATTCAAAGATTGATCTGATCGCAATAATTTTGCCGTCTGAAAATCACACAAAAAAAACACGATATGTATGTATGAATTTAAAATCTAATACAGTAAAACAACAAATCAGACCTTTAAAATAGTTCATTGCAAGTGCATCTTTCAGGCTGCAACTATGTATGACTGGCGTTGTTTTTCATAAATTAATCATGAAGTTACGGAATTTTATATAAGAAATAAAAGTTAATAGACAAACATATCCATTGATAAAAGAATTTGACTTGAAGACACATAAATATGTCAAATTTATCAACATTTTTAGTGCAATAACTACTAACTGCACCATGACAAAATTAGTCTACTAACCGACACGAATAATTTATCGAATATCTATCATGCCAAAACATAACTATAAATTATTTTCTGGCATTTCGACATTGAATAAACGAAAACTGAAGATCTCATTTGATAGTTACAATTAACTTTAGCTTAAAAGATATAAAGACAATATCAACAAAACTATCAAGCGCACACGTTAAAATTAAACGAGTAATAATGAGTTCCGTCACTCAAAAATAAACAAATGAAAGACAATCAAGTCACACCTATTTGCAGCCTTATTAAACAGCCTACTTTAAGCTGTTCTATAATTTATTCTACCTTCTATAATTTATTAATAACCTAAATAGTTAGCTCATAAAATAGATAATAATTGATGTACATTTAAGTAGATGAAACCACATGAAATTTGCGTTGAGCTTCCAACACGATTAGTTGTAAATACAGAAATATAAACCACTTCAGAATACTCTTCACTACCTTCTTTCTAGAACAAATGAACATATTATTCGTACTTAATTTGTTTGGATATGCTGATTATAAAGAATGAAGTGAAAGAAACGATGGTAATTTAAAAACGTACTCTTATATTATGCTTGAACTTGGCTTGACACGCTGCCGTGCCTCCATGGCCGTGTCTTGACTTGAGAATATAAATGTATCTATGCTATCTATATATAAAATCTATTTAAAGTTATATGTATCTCTAATATCTACGTATAATATTATCTATTTGAAATTTACATATGTATCTACACTATATATTTGAAGTGATATGTATCTATCCTCTGGTCAATACTCCTAACTCTTGCATATGAAATTCCATGTGTTGTTTTAACAATATATTAAAAATTCCTTAATATTTTACAAAGAAAACGTTTTCTAAGAACAGAACTTTGTGTTTTATCAATAACCAAGATTTTATTTAGGGTATCATTCCACTGATGCGGTAAGCAGTCTAAAATTATAAACAGAATTAATTTTATTTTTTACCACAAGCATGCAACATATTTATGACGTATTTATTTATATATTTATACATAATCTTCAATATAATTATTTAAATGAATGATGAAAAGTCTTTAGTGTCGGTGTATAATAATAACGTAGTCAGCATATCCAAACAATTTTAATTATCTTTGCAATAAAGTTACATTATATTTTAAGTTCATTGTGCCTTATTTTATTAGTTATTGAACTTATATTATTAACGTGGTAAAGATGAGAAATAAAATTCAAATGTTTAAACTTATATGATAGTAAATAAAAAAATAATGTAGAACATTCTTTTAACTGTACAGCATGTAACTAAAATACTTGATCATAATGTTGAATACTGCCTTCACAGAACATAAAGGGCAACTGTCCTAAAGGCATTCCTAAGAAAAATTATCTTGCCATTTCAAATCTTCATCAATCGATGATAATTGATCATTTCTAACTACAGAGCGAATACTTCAAAGATTCCTGCAAATTCGAGTTACACGCTGTATACAAACAAGCAATATAAGTAAGAATCAAAGTTTGGACGACAACTGATTGGTATTCATACCTAGTAATACCTACCTAGAAAATAATACTGAACCAAAAACAAACGAACGTGCCAATATCTAGACCAAACTTGTTACAATATCTTCCAAAGAAAGTGTACTTGATCAAGAATATTTGAAACTATCGATATTCGTTCCTTATAAATAGTCAAGTAAAGGTAAGTGCACATTGTAGGCGAGGCGCATTGCGGTGCAAAAGTTTACGCGAACGCCCGCATACATTTTATATGAAGTATCGTGTAGGAGTGGACTTAGTACCAATGTAACGCAGCCAACGTCAGCTGAGACTACGGTCAAGCCATGTTGATAGATATTCGCTTGTTTTAGATATGACAATTTGTTGTCCATCAATGCGTTGCGCATTATTGTGTGCTTACCTTTTAACCGCTGTAAAGCACTTTATTGATTACATTTCTACCTTTATCGTAAAGAATTTATTTGAAAAATATCAGCAAACATGATGATTTATATCAAAAATGCAGTAATCAGGTTAATATTTCAAAATCTTTACCACGTTAACGCTATTTAAATTTAAACAAAACTTTTGTATTATAATCATACTTTACGCTTCGAATAGTACTTTAGTTAACTAACCAAAGTTAGTTGAATTAATTTTATCGATGTCAGTCCTGACGGACTTTGTATTTAAGGGATATTTGTGAATATCTTTAATTTATCGAAAGCAATCGTATTCGTATGTAACTATGTAAGTGAAAGATTTTATATTGTCGGGTCATTGTAATAATTTGATGTCGCAACGACATTTAGTATAAGCGTATGTTTGAGAATTTTGTCTTGTAATATTAAGTATTATAATTAATACCCTCTACTTGTAATTATAATGATAATTTTCAGTTTGTTATTGAATTGTTTTTCACCTTTCTCGCCGCGAGTAACGGTGGTTGCTGTGTGGGAATTGAAGGAGAAAGTGTATTTTTTGTTCAGATTCAAATGTTCATGGTGTTTTTTAAGGCTGTTACAACAATTTTCTGTACCATAGCTCTTTAACTGGTAGTTTTTCTCTCAAACGTTGTACGCCTATGACACAATTATTTCTGGAAAATTAATATGAAAAAATACAATAATCTAATTTTTTTAGGTAATATATCCATTAACAGGTTGCAAAATTATATGGTGCCTTGTGTAAAGTATTACAACATATTTTATTTCAAAATATTTTAAACTAATCAAATCCATGAACGTAAGAAAACATCCAATTAACTCGAAAAATAATACAAAAATCTGAAATTGTTTATGTATGTTACTAATCTAAAATACATAATCTATCAAATAAATTCAATTACCTGTTGTGATGTATAATAATATTTATAAAACGCCTACAATTCCTACAAAGCAATCTGACCAGTGAAAACGGCATTACGCAAACGAACACCACTCTAATAATACAAATATAGTTGATAGATAGTGACATGAGAGGAATATCCTAAATTTATTTTAATATGTAAGGTACTTTAATATTATGACATACAATAATAGACTTTTACGGGAATATTGTTCCCGATAGTCACTTATAGTGTTAGAAAAATAGTTGACTAAAGGTACGGGCAAAACTGACGCGGGGATTGAAGTAGAACCTCTTTCGTCAAACAGGCACCGCAACTGGCAAGTCTAAAAACCTAAACGTTCAGAAGAATTTTTAAAATAATAGAATACCGATATTCAATTGTTTGTTAAAAGCAAATTGAATTTAGAATAGAATCCAACGGTCGTCTGTTTGAATTCGGAGTCTCGTTGCGCGTCAGTGTGAGCGAACCTTAACCGTTCAGTCACTTGTATCACGAATCATTGCCACTTAATACTTTTAAGATTTATGCACTATGCTATATAATAATATACATATATAAATATAATAATAATATTCGTATTGTATGTTCTAAGTCATAATAGCTCAATAATTTATGAATTCTATAATTTGTAATAAATAGTTATTAAGCAATTATTATAAATAAAGTTTAGGTGAATGCAAAGTTATTGTAAGGCGAAATAATATACATAATAAAAAAATAAATAATTTAGCTCTTAAGGTTTAACGTTTAAGTCCCATTTTGTAATGATAATTAAAATCAAAAATCAAGCACTACCATTACCATTATGAATACACTCATGACTATCTTACTGCTAACATTGAAATGTATTATAAATATGAACTATAAATATTAAATGTTATGCGTTAATAATATTTGTTTTGCGTTTTATTTATATCACTCTATCCAACCTATCTCCACGCCCAATAGGATACACTACATTACTTTATTTTTAAATAAGTGACATTTATACAAGCGCCAATGTAAGCTCTAAACACACAAAAAATCTAAGGAACGCTATGTATTGAAAATTGAAAAAAAATTGAGTATCACTAATGCTTGTAGAAATATCACTTATTATATTTATTAGGAAGACTCTACAATAGAACAATTTTATGGAAAAGAACGTCTATAAAAAATTACGAAACATTAAAATAATGAACAATTTATTACATAACTTAAACAATCAAAGAAACAAAAATACTCAGTTAAGTACTAAACAAGAATTGCAATCATTGCAAAAGACCATTTCAAAAGAATCTCTTCGTCTAAAATGTTCTATTCCAATTATAAATCAGAGAAAAAACTCTTACATCAATCAATTTAAATTGAACTCTACAAAATTGGTATTGCCATTCAGCGTGGTAATGCGGCCAGTCTCCTGGTCACGTTTCCCGCCATTGACGTAGATGAGGATATATTTTTCGACGCTTTGTAAATATGTAATTTTTTAGTTACATAAGTTTAGTTATAAATGTAGATATTTCTTGTATAGTATTGTTTCTGTTCAATGAAAAAACTCTACAAAATTCAAAGTATTCAATCAAAAAATTCTATCCAAAGTTACTACTGAACAATGACCAAGGATTCAAGCCCACATCCATTTTAGGTGATGGCGCGTTATAATATCCTTGTACTAAGTCTACCAGGGAGACAGGGCAGGCGTACTGGTCGCAGCTCTTCAGTAACTGGCCGAGGCGGTGAGCTGCGTCGTATGTGGCTTGTTCTATTGGTTCTGAAGCTAGTAGCTTCGTCATTGGTAAGCTGGAATTGAGAAAGGTGTTAGTGGGTAGGTTGTGTAAAAAAACAGTGCTAGTAGACGAGTAGAAGAGAAAAACAATCTGATATTTTTGAATGACAGCAAAATATACGTCATTTTTAAGTTACGTCCTCAAATTTGCTGTCTAAAAAGTCTTCACTGGTTATTTATAAACCAAAACTAAGCATGACTTCTCGAGTGCACCAGAGGCCACACTATTAAAAATTTAAGCAGATAATATGTAAATGTAGGTTTGTGTATTGGCTACATCATTATAATAACAAGGTACTCTTATATGCCAAGTATCCATATCAAGTAGTTGCCAAACAATCTCTTTGAATCTTCAACATTTCATATAAACACTTTAGCATCAGGACACACAATATAAACCACTTAAAACATTAAATAAGTTACAAGAATACACTCACGTGAACAGAGTTCTAAACATCTCCTCGATCATATTCTCGCCATTCGGCAGGAGTCGCTGCGTGGTCTCGCACAAAGTTTTCAAGATGCATGCTCGCCCATTGTAGCCCATACTGTAAAAGTGACGCAACAGGTCGTTTAGGTACTAGTTAACTAAAAAATAAAGTCACAGGAATTTTACGAAGTTTCACGATTGGTCACACACCATTATTAGTTATTGACCCACTGCAGTGTAAGTGCAAAAGTGGAAAAATATCTTTTGAATTTAAAAATAAATAAGGACTATTATCGTTTATAATATTATGTTTTACCATGAAACAATTCCTAGCAAAAATTGGTGTCAAAAAGTAGAGTCTAGGTCTTGTAAGTATTTCAAACTAGTTACTGTATGTGAAGAAACGCTGAAAGTGAAACACTAACCCTGATTATAAAAATCTGAGATCAAAACAATAAATCAATCTTCATACCTATCCATAATAGTCTCCAACTTCTGGTAGAGCTCTCGTCTGCTCCTTCGCTGCTCCGCAGGCCGCCGTCCTTTAAACCTTCTATAGAACCTATTGGACTCTGTGGCGTTTGGCAGCTCATACGCTATGCCCCAGTTCATGCCCCATGTGAAGGTACCAGGGGCGGACGCTGGGGCAGGCTGGCCGATCACACCGACTGTCATACAGCCGGCACACTAGAAATATGGGATGGAAAATGTTAGGACTTCTTTTGTTAAAGTTTTTGATAAGAATACGGCGTTTATGTATCACGTGAGTTTGTTTTGTTTCTATTTCAAACAAGCCATTTGTCGCCAATGATTTATTTAGTGGCTTACAGTCCAAATGTAAGTTTTAAGTAAAATAAAAACAAAATGCCTAACACAAAAGTCTAAAAGAATACGTAGCTGATATTTTGTGTGTTCGACTTTCTATTTAACACTTAAATTTAAATGTACTCTACTTAGTTATACTATCTCATGGAGCTAAAACAATTTGAACACACTAATAATCACATTTTAACACACCACTGCTATCCAGGTCAATAAAGCACTACATCCTAAATAGCTGTCCCAAAAAAATATATTATATCGCATACATACCGAAAAACTGGAACCCTCAGGAAAAGCCACATAACGTTTTCTTCTCGACAACAGTTTAGTTCTCTCTCTGGCAGCACACAATTCACCACACAAACAGGCCAATAAGAAAAAAATAAAAGCATTTATTTTAAGAACCATTTTTGAATTTGAACATCAGGTTAGTTATTTGTTGGCAGCCAGCAATAGTACTTAAATCCATATGTGGCTTAGCTGTCAAACGGTGTGAAAGTAACGGTTTTTTATGAATTCGTGAAGGTAACGGCGCCAGCAATTGTCATGTCCCTTATCTAACTGC
The DNA here is from genome assembly GCA_941860345.1 of Chrysodeixis includens. Lineage (NCBI taxonomy): Eukaryota > Metazoa > Arthropoda > Insecta > Lepidoptera > Noctuidae > Chrysodeixis > Chrysodeixis includens. The sequence continues at coordinate 10,200,296 of OW796106.1, read as the reverse complement.
GGCCTCACGAATGACATACTGAACTGAAATCCCGAAATGATAATTTAATAAGTTGGCCCATTGGTAGTGTGGACCACTGCATGTGATACGTCATGATGAGTTGATATTAATATAGATGAATAGATAGTTATTATTACAATATACGTCAGCTCCTAAGCAGATGAGATTGTTATAGGGAACAGTATAAAAACTGAAATGTATCTAACAAAATATGAACCAAAACAAAACGATTTTATCAATGTAGCCTAGCCTAATATTTCTAGTTATTGAAAGCAAAAATCTAATCCGTCTTAAAAAAAAAAGTATAAAAAGTAATTTGTCTGAAATATTTGATGCTTCATTCTAGACAGCCTTTAGAGTATAAAAGTTGATTAATTGGACCAGAAACACAGTGAAAACCTTTCACAAGGGTTTATTGGAGGATAATTTTTGGCCGTCAACGTTGGCTCCCGTCAAAATTGAAAATCAATTATTCACAAAAAGTTATCATTCGTTGCTTCTAATCTTTTTTGACGGTTCACAAAAATATTGAATGTTTTTTTTTTTGTTGAATATTGATCAGTGGTAATAATTCTTTTTTTTATAAAAAATAGTTATGAAATTTAAAAATTATGTACGTACGATAAGTCTTTATCGGAGATTTAAAGTATAAGCTGCCTAAAAATAATTGTGAAGAAGCGTTCTAAAATTACTAACTAGTTAACTAAAACGCTAATATTACACTTTTAATTCGTCTAGTACTAGCTGCGAATCGATGCAGTCGTGCTGCTGACACGGTTATTTGTTTAATACAAATTCGCATTTAGCGCGGCGAAAGCCGTTGCTAGTTGTTTTTAATTGCCATGAGTGAACAACTTGTGGCAAATGAGCTGCTGGCGTTCCTGCAGCAGAAGCTGGACGTGATGGACGAGGTGTCCGCTGTCCAGATCTGCGCGACGAACTTCAGCGAGGATGACGTCGCTGCTGCAAAGCAGCTACTGTACCGGGTGCTCAACAAGAGCGACCAGATGGTGTCCCGCAGGCGTGACGGGACAAAGAAGAGCATTCAGGACGTCATCACGCTGCTTAAGGCGACCGATCCCGACGATGTGCCGACGTTTGTGGCGAGGGACTTGAGTAAGTTACCTCTCGTCACCTTCGACCACGTCGACGTAACGTGCCTCCTAAAGGACATCGTCTCCCTGAAGGCAAGTCTTGCAGAGGTGCAAGGAAAACTGGAGGCATCCCAGAATGACGTAGCAGCGTTGCGCAAGGAAGTCATTGAATTGCGCAATTCTGTGAATAAAACTGGGTCACCGGCGCGTGTAAGTAATGTAAACACGCGTCGAGGTGCATGCCTCCTCGACACATCGGCGATGACCTTCGCATCAGCAGTTTTGTCTTCGTCGTCACCGTCAGCCGAGTCAGCAAAGTGCACTGACCGCGAGCCACGCTGCCCGGCCCCCGCACCCGCTCCACGTAGTACCGCGCGAACACAACAACCGTCAGTGCAGCAGGTTAGCATTAGTGCGACCGCTGCCCCTTTAAAAAAGCCCGAACAAATAGGAAACAGGGCCGAAGATGATGGTTTCGTTAAGGTGCTTAAGAGGAAACACCGGAAACGAGCCAACAAGAACTGCTGCGGCAAGGCCCCTGTGGAGCCCCAAACTAAAGTACGAGCCGCCAAGCCGAATACGCCGGTGTACTTATCCCGCCTTCACTACACCACCCGAGCGGAGGACATCGTCGACTACGTGCGCCAAAGGTTGCAGTACGCGCCGAGAGTGCAGCTGTTGGAGTCGCGCCGGAACGTCAACTTCAAGGCGTTCGTTGTGCGCGTCCCTACGTGCTACCTGCACCTCGTCCTGGACGAAAACTTTTGGCCGCAAGACGTGGTTTTCCGTCGCTTCCGCGGACAAATCCCGACCGAGCGCACAAACACTTAGTGCAAGGAAGTGTTACTAACATAGATTTAAGTTTTCTATTTACTAAAAAAAAATGTTTTATTATTAATATGTATGTTAGTCTGTAAGGTATATATCTATGGGCCATGGTTGCCTGAAAATAAATATTTATTATTATTATTTAATTAAAAACTAATAAAACTCACCAACTTTTTAAAATTTCTTGTTTATTTCGATAGCTTTTCATTTGTTTTGACGCATACAAAATTATTTCTCCTTTAAAAATTACATAACTCATTTCTGTTCTATACTAACTTAACTAAAAGTACTACTAAACAGTGTCCAAGGATTCTTCGCGATATCAAGCTTAGGTGCCGGAGCATCATAGTAACCCTGCACCCAATCCACCAGGGATATAGGGCACTGGTATCTGTCACAGGTATCAAGAAGACGGCCTAAGCGATGAGCGGCATCGTAAATAGTATGTTCTACTGGTTCCGTAGGAAGAACTCTTGTTATTGGCATCCTGAAAAGTAAATATGTCTTTACTAGCTGTTGCCCGCGACATCGTTCGCGAAAAAAAAAATAGGGATGGAAAATAGATAGTTGCCGATTCTCAGATCTATTGAGTACATATGCAAAATTTCAAAAGAATCGGTCCAGCTCTTTTGAAGGCGTACGGTTACTAACTAGTTATTTTGGTGGAAAACTGACAACTTTTTTCTGAATATCTTTTTCCTCTGCGATCTTTTTATCTTGCTAGGTTGATTATGTCCTTTAATGTAAAGGGCTGTGTGAATCAAATAGAATATTTATCGAATCTATCGAATCTATCGAGATTTAAAGAGGGCAATATTAGATTTAAGAAAGATGTAATAGCGTAGTGGCGATAAGTTGCTAAAACTTGAAGGATCTCATAAAAATTCTTATATCAATCGTTCTCATATCTCATTAAAATTTATCGTATCTTTAATCCATTACATTTATTTTTGAAGATGTGTACGTTTAAGTTTGTTAAGTCACATGCTAGAGTAAATACGATAGACAAGGTAGAACTTACGTGAACAAAGTTCGGAACATTTCTTCTACAACATTCCCACCGTGAGGCACGAGTCTTTGAGTTGTTTCGCACAGGGTTTTGAGAATGCACGCTCTACCACTGTAACCCATACTGAAATAAAAAAACAAACGAATCAAGTTTAATATTAAGGCACATATAAGTAGGTATGTGGTTCAATAGATAACTAATCTTTTTCTTCTTTCCATATGGTTGATGTACAACGATGTTACAGTTTTAAAGCCCATAGACCTCTGACGTGTGAACACACCCTTAAAAAGATTTAAGGTGGGCTAGGTTCCTCGCGATGTTTTCTTTTACAGTTCATAGCAAGTGATAATTATTTTGTGATACGTATGTAGGTACATGGATTTAAAATTAACGACCTTTGACTTCGCATTCCTACGGTGATACCACTTACTAGGCCTAACACGAAAAATTAAAAACATAACTAGCCCGAACAAAAGTTCACGGTAATTAATAACCCTCACATACTTTATTTTCTTCGAAAAATATTATTTCCTGAAAACATTATTGAAAATAATAAATCTTGGTGAACATTTGGACAGCGCGTGGCACCGACCCATGGCATCTCTTTCTTAAAGTTGATTGCAAAACTTTATATGCGGAACGTGGATGTGCAACTATATTAATGCAGAATTTAAATAAGGACGGCAACATTTAATCTCATAATAACCAATTGATTTAATTTGGTTTCGTTGTATTCTATAAATAGCTAGGCTGTTTACAAATCATTCATTGAAATAATTATTGAAATGGATAAAATTATTGTTAATATAAACAAAATAATAAACTATTTATCATCACATTATATTGGAACGTTCCAGTCAAACATGATTGATTAAAATATAGCGAAATTAATTGTCAATGTTTCAATCACAATAAAAGTCTGAAATGAATTGAATTATATTGGTCAGTTTAAATTAATCCGTTCATTTTTGATGGACCTTTATTGAATAAACGCAGCTAGTAAATATATTCGCACTAAAAAGGATTACATAAATCAAATTTCATGGGGCAAAAGATAACAAAATTCTAATAATCATTCTATGATGGCACTTAGACGTAGTGGCCTTGTGGCTCTGTACATGGATTTGTATACACGAGGTCCAGGTTCGCCAAGCAAGTACTAATGTGAGTTAAATGTACTTTCAAAATTTTATTATTCTAAGACACATGGCGAATGAAAACATCGTGAGAAAACCTGGATTCCCAAATATTGGAATCTGAAATCGCCAATCCGCAGTGAGATAGCGTGGTGATCAATGCTCAAAACCTTCCTTAAACGGAAAGAGGCCGGTGCCTAGCTATGGGATATACATAGGCTGGTTTATTTATATACGTATCATGGTTATTTTTGTTGCATGGAAAAAAAACTCGTCGGACCGCGAGCGTTGAAAAATTGACCTGCGTCAGGATTTGCAATGGTTTGAGATTATTCCTGGTAAAAGGAAATAGAGGACCTTTCGCATGGTAGTTTTAGGTTGTTAGTTTCCACCTAAAACCACCTAACTTGTTTTTTGGAGTAGAGGATGTCTATGATTTTTTTTCCTAGAATAAAACTAAACAACACTATTTTTGTTTTAGGCCTACATTTATACCCGACAGAAAAAGTTAAATCACTGTTGGGGTAAAAAAGCGGTTGAATTGAGAAACCTCCTCCTTTTTGAAGTCGGTTAAAAAGTAACGAATAAATAATGTAGGTAGTAAATTCATACTTATCCAAAATGGTTTCCAACTTCCCATACAGCTCCCGCCTATTAATTCTTCTCTGGACATGTTCTTTGCGTTTCTTCTGGAGGTAGTATAGGGTAGCTTCTGTGGCGTTTGGCAGCTCATAGGCTATGGCCCAGTTGAGACTGAAGCTGAAAGTACCGGGAGCGGAGGCGGGAGCAGGCTGGCCGATCACACCGACTGTCATGCAGCCAGCGCACTGGGAAATGAAACCTCATTTATGATCGTAACTTTATCTTCTTGCGATCTCTGTGTAAAACGTTATAATGTACACATTTATGTTATTAAATATTATTATTAAATAGGTTTTTCTATGCGAATATTCGCGCGTACGCATCATACGCACCATTGCTTTGCAACCGTGCAAAGCAAAAGTAACCTCTGTGCGTATATTTTCTAACCGAAAATTCCAAGATAATTATTTTAAAAGATTAAAAATTAAAACTTATTTAGAGAGCATTATAGCTCTGTTTATATTATACATATCCATACTTTACAAGTGAAAAACCATAGCGATTTGATAAAAATATTAAAGTACTCACTGAAAAACTGGAACCTTCTGGAAAGGCAACATATCTTTTTCTTCTTGATAACAACTTCGACGATGCATCTTTTGTTTTTAATAAAACACCAAACTGCACACAACTTAACAGTATAACTAAAACGACATTGACATTCAGATACATTATGAACAAAATAAGCAAAAATAAATAATCACAAAAAGTCAAGGAATCAACTCAAATAAAATTATCATGTGATCGTTTGAGAGAAAGACAATAGAGTGATGTAAAAAATCCAGTAACGGTAATATTGTATGCTAGTGTTCTTCAAATCTTATAACTGTTTCACTTAATTTGTCGCTAAAAGACACCGATCGATGTGAAACACACACAAACAATTCGTTGTGAAGTGTCTTATAAGGCAAAATTGGAACAAACGAAACTGTTTCTCGAAAGTTCGAGTAAGAATACATTGGTATTAAACTATATGGTTACTTGCCGATGTATATGAATTTGGTCTTAATTCGTTTCGTTCATTCCATTCGTCACGTCATTCCATTCATGTCATTCATGACATTGATTTCAATCGTTTTATTCATGTCATTCATTTCAATCGTTTTATTTGTTTCAATCAATTCATTCATTCCGACTTTTTGAATCATTCCATTAATTTCATTTATTTCGTTCATTTCCTTTGTTCCGGTCATTTCGTTCATTCCATTCATGTCATTCATTTCAATCGTTTCATTCATTTCAATCGTTTCATTCGTTTCATTCATTCCGTCTCTTTCAATCATTTCGTTCATTGCATTAATTTCATTCATTTCAATCGTTTCATTCGTGGGCGAAGCCGCGAGCGGAAAATATATTAATAAGAAATAAAAAATAAAAAAACTGAAAGTTCGATAATTTAACTTTTTTTATATTCACTGATTTAAAACAACTGAATAACTTTAGCTTGCAATTTAAAATCAGAATCGAGTTTCAGAGAAAATTAACGAAATTCTGAACGGTGAACATTCTCGATGCTTTTTTATTTTATGTTGGCACTTCGACTTTTTTCGATGAGTTCTAAAAACCGCTGGTTCCTCTTTTGGATCTGAATAGCCCCTTTTTTATTATGACGTACAACTTGTTGGTTTTAGTAATATTTAAAACACGTTTCATATGTGGCAATTCTTTTTCATAAATATTAACTAAATGATAAGAGTAAATATCAAGCACTACTAGACATATCACTAAGAATTATTTAATTATATTATCTTCTTTCAGAAAACCCACACCATCTTTCCAACAAAACCTTAAATCAAATCCACATACGAGCCACAACCGTATATTTAACTTGAGCACATGACAGCAGAACAAACAACTTTTCTTCCCAAATCGTCATGTAAATACTCGACCTTCTATAAAAGTAAGCTTAGGGTAAAAAGAGGCGCAGTTTGCATATTTTCGGTAGGGTAAAAACCCCTACACGATGACGAATAGCAGACATTCCATTAGTCTCTTTACGCGACGGAGCCCGGAATATACTAGTACCATTACCCCAAATCCGTTGGCATACAAATCATGGCTGTATTGCGTTTGTGGGAGAAACCGATCAGATATCTGTTTGGGCTAGGTTTCATTATGAGCATGTTTATGAAGTACATTCGGTAATGATTTGGAGGGTGTTAAAAAATAACGAAAAGTTTACACAATCAGATGATTTTTAAGTTAATTTAGTTTCGCATTTAGTTTAATCAAATATTACAAATGACTATTAATTGCAATCTGAAGGGTTGAACCCATTAGTTTGCATTAGTCCTTGGACTTGAACTTAAGAAGTGATACAATTCCAAATTTACTACATGCAAAAATGACAGCCATACCACAGTCATGCTAAAAGTTTATGGAAACCCAAAATTATAGAGTTACTGTCACAACAGCTTTGGGACATCACAAAGCGTCTTAATTGCATCACTGTCAATCCTATAGCATGCTTGGATGCCGATAATCCAATCACCTGCAAACACCTTCAGTGGAACTTACAAGGCCCTTAAACCAAACCTACAATAGGAGCAAATTTTGCGGATTGATTGTCAACCTCTTCGGTATACTTTAGTGCATTAAAAAGCTTGTTCTAACCTAGACCTAATATACGGTATGTATTAGAATAAAACACTGTAAAAAATGTACGGCGGTACACTGGTGTACCACAGTCAGTAGTTGGTGTGCCTAAAAACAAAAGAATTTGTAACAATTTCCATTTAAGATCAATTCTCAATGAAACAAGCTCATGTTTCACATTAAGTGCCTTGAATTAAAGTTTAAATGGTTTTATATATTTTCGGCTTAAGACAATCGGTTTATTTTGCATAGTACTTTTTTGTACTTTTTTTTGAGAGTTTAGGAAGAAAAAAAAAAGCCTTAACTATATTTTATAATATATTTTTATCGTTAAATCAGCAATAAAGCATCTCGTAAAACATGCTTTCACATAGCTTCAGCACACAAGAAGATTTTATCAACACAACGAAACCAATGAATTCAGCAGATCCCTCCGATCCACACAGGACCTGCGTCCAAGAGATTTATGAAAACATAGATCAGGGCGACTTGACCGCCCCTACTAATGGCAAACGAACGGTTCTTAAACCGATCGTTACTCTGAGGACAGAGGGAGTGTTGCCCTGTAGGTCCTTTGAAAAAAGGGATATCATGAATGCAGTGATGAATTGTTTTTTTTGTTGACATGTGAATCTTGACAGGCTTTATTGCAGTCTCGATTGGGGTATTGTGGGAGGATGTATTGATTCTTGACTTGATATTCATGTGAAAATTGTGGTTTAGTGATGTTGTTAAATAAAATACACGATTAAGTCAATATGGAACTTCGATGATATATAGATAAATAAGAGTTGTAATAGACTATTTCTTTGATTTTTTTGACTTCTCCTCATAAATCAATCAAAACAGTATTGATCGATTGACCTTAAGTCCTACTAATGCTATATGCCTCAAAATGCAGGCAATATTTAACGAATTTTGTCATACCGCATACAACCATTATAGTGTACTTTGTAACAATAAATACGTTGAAATCCAAATGGTAGGGATCATAAAAGCCACCGGTGTGTAAGGCGATAACCGCTTTCGGTATCCAGCACTAAAAAGCGCTCGCCAGTCGGGAAGGTGTTTAAAGCTGAACTTAGCTGACTCTATGGCTGTTTTGGTGCAATTTTATATGACTCCTGTTATCTTTTTGTGTTTTATAGCGATTCACTGATTTTATTGCCAAATAATACTGCCCAAATGCGTTGTTATTGAAGCTTCAATGACACACAGTTTTAAAATTCTGCACAAAATCTTACTAGACTTTAAAGGTGCAAAGACTTAAATATTCCAACCTAACCAAACCAGATGAACTAAATCTTCACGTCCTTTGATCTGTTTTTTGAGTAAGCAGGACCTACTTTTCTAGCTAATTTTGTGTAGATCCTCTCCAAATTGTAGCATCTAACCTAGTCTTAGAAAATTTCCATACGAAGAACCACATAAGTATAGTATAAAAAAAAAACGTTAAAGAAAATAACGAACTTCAAACCAAGCACCATGAAAATCCAAACCGCGTTGAAGTTACTGCAGAAAATCAATAGTCGTATTATAAAGTCTATAATAGGATATTTATGTACCTTCCGTCAGGATATGCTAACAGCTGCTTACAGAGCCGTATGCATGCGTAAGCACGTTACGCCGATAACGATGGGAAGGATCGAGCTGAGAGTATTAATATCACAAAGTATTAAAGTGAAGATTGTAGAGAATTTTTATGAAAACTAAACAATAAGAACAGGCTTATGATACGCAACGTGTGAACTCATCGCATGTGGGATCAGTTTGCTACTGCCTTAAGGGTATTATTAGTTTAAATATTTTTTGTCCTTTTTTAATTTTGCAATTGCAGGGTTATCAATAGTTTAGGAATATAAGTACGACCCTATATAATGCTATCCTTTTTTAACATTCAGCGACAAAAAACACATTCTTGAACTTAAATTTTATTCATTTACCGAATGTGATTTTTATCATTATCATGCAAATGGCTTTAGATTTATTTCTAAAAATGAATATATGAAACTATTATCTTGACAAACAGAAATTCAAGGACATATTTGACCTATTAAAATAATCGAATGAATTTAATCCTTGTATCGAAAGGTCCCAAGTGTATCCTTATCGCAGACATTCAATTTACATGCACGGAGACAGCTAGACTCAGAACAAGCATTTGTGGAACTCTTGTCCCACGCGGAGATCGAACCCGCGATACGTCGGCTATCCGTGCAGGCAAAATACCTATAAAAAACTTTACAACAAATGCTTGCCAAATCCATACTCAATCACAAACAAGCCAGCAATTTTAAAATAGAACTGCTAGATGTGCACATGATATCTTGTGGTATCGTTATACCAATGGATCTACTTCGAGATTGTTAGTAATAACCGCAAACTTACGAGTACCATTTCAAGTTTAATTCCAAGAACGTGTAATTAGCTTATCTGATTACTGACCTGCATTATCAAGAATGCTATCTATGTAAAGAATTATGATTTAAAGCCCTTGCAGTTTTCAGATTTTTTATCGGGCAACAGTTTCTTCGGGTTAGGTTTTAAGTGCGCAATAACCCTACTAAGCTATCGATTGGTTGTGTTGACAAACGCGGTCTACAGTAGTACCTACTGCCCTGAAGTAATTCGTTTGTTAATTAAACAAATATCATTTTAGCAAGCATCTCTGGTATCAAAAATAAAAAATAAACGACATTTAGTTTTGTTTGTTGTCTATTAGTACCAAATAACTGCCAGTTTACTCTTCTTGTACTGTTCAAGCCATTTTTATAAACATTTTTCTTCGTCCTACAAAATATTTGCCACAATTTTCAAAGGTAAACGGAGTATTAAAAAGCTAATTATAATATAGAACGAGTCAATGATGGATATCTGATGCAAATGCGTGTTGCGTGTTACGGAATATGATCGATCCTAATGGATGCCCCGTTTGGTAGGGCTGCAACCCTTTGCTGTGTGGCCCAAGGGCAAATAATGTAGGTAAACCTTAGAAAAACAGTATTAATATACTTGAACTTTATTGGGAAAAAGTGTATCATTTTGGTGCCTGAACATTTATACGAAGGTTAAATCTGTTAGGTAAAAAATGATATTAGATGATACAAGTCGCAAGTCCCAAAAAAAATGCATATTTAGCTAATAAATATTCTACGACTTTCACACAACGCCATCTAATCTCAAACTAAGCAGTCTCCGAACGCAAGCCTTATTGTTCAAAACGCTGACTGATACAAAAAACGTATTCTCCTAACAGCTTGCTTCTACAGCTTGGTTTTAAGTGTCAACATTTAAATTAATCTTCCACCTCCAGCGTATAACTTACACCACACACTGAACCGACTTTATATCCCTTCTAATGGAATAATGTCATTATGTAACCTAAGTTGATAACCGTTTATATTCACACTGAGGAAGCCTGTTATCAAACTAGCCTTTTGAATTTTAATCACTTTACTTAATTTCCTAACTACGAAATTTGTTTGGTATTTTGTCAGCGAGTTTACATTAGGAGTAGATGACAAATTTTCGGGATTTTCAGGAAAGTAGAAACTGAAAACTTGATAAAAAAAACATCTTTAATCATTTCCCAATGAAAATGGAATGAATTGTTGTAACACCTCCTTTGACCTTACAATATTGCTTTGGTTTTTACAAAGTGTAGTGAAGATCTATATTCAAAACTCTTTTCAGGTATAATTAGTAAACGGACCCCTTTAATTCTGTTTATTCAAATCTAATATAAACCCGATCACAGAGAACGGACAATCGTTGCTCCTATCGCAAATATCTGGTTCCAATATTTCACCGTACGTCAGTCCCATTTCTTCAACAAAGTCGGGTTCCCGTAGCGGTGCCCTGAAATAAAAGTAATTTATGAATGCCCGTGTGAAGTGCAGAACGTCGCGGAACTGTGTAATGCGGGTAACGGCGACGGTTAAATGCACCTGTTAAAATGACTTGTGAAGCTATGATTCATTTTTTGTTCTGATATTTTTAGTAGCAAGATATGACCTACATACTGAAAAGATTCATTTGTAAAGAAACTAAAACGTTGTAAGACTAGATTAGGAAGACTACCACCAATCTCCTCTTAAAGTAATATTGTTGAAGTTACAAAATTGAGACAGTACTACCTCGGCGTAGAATGGCATCTCGTTTCCATGATTTGATATCAAAAACGATACACAATCTATTACAGATTTGGTAGAGACCACTCATTCTTTTTGTAAGTAAGTTTAAACATTTTCAAATAAAAAAATGCCTATATTTCTAGTTTTGCTTTAGCTTTATACATGATACCGCTATCGTTCTACTAAATGTAAACAATTGCATAGTAACCAAAACGGGTACTTCAATTTATATGCACTCACTTCGGCCTCCTAACCTAAATGGAAAGTGTCAAAATCCTTTGAGACCGTTTGTTTGGCAGACTTATATTTGTTTATTCATCTTGCAATCACTATTAAGAAGCGATTCCTTAGGGTTAAAAAATGCTCTTCAAAGCATTTCTACAATAAAATATGTGTTCCACTGCTGCTCATATTAAGAGGATTGCTGGCATCAATGAGTTTGTTCAATCGACTTCTACTTGCTACGAATCAAATGCTACACATCATATGCTACGAAGAGATGCCCGATCCAAAGAAAAGTAGCAGAAAAAGAAGCCTATTAATAGCCTATTCTTACCAGCTAGATACCTAACAGCGGGTGACACCAGGCTAAAACGATGATGGTGATGATAAAAAACCCAAAATAAATACATACATAAATACAAAAAATACAAAACGACTCCAAGGCATACTTCCTCTTTCATCGCAATTTGAGCATGATTGCATACCGCATACACGTTTGAGACATCGAGGTCACTTAATTAGAGCACCTACAGCACCTTTTCAAATAATTTATATCCCTGTTCGTATCGTATGACCAGATGTTCGTACATACGGGCTATGAATAGTTTATAGCCGATTATTCTATCGTTACCGGCTAGATTGTGAAGGGGACACAGCTGCGCTTACCCCATATGTATTAGAATTTTATATTTTTGTAATTTTTTAGTCGTCCAATATGACGATGTATCGGCGTAGAAGTACTGTAACTCATCGATGGGTTTTATGTAAAGATGAATGTATTCCAAAAGTGGTGGTTTGAAAATTATTTGGAGTCTATCAAAGATTGTGGATTAATTAAATAGTAGCCAAAATATGCTACGTATGAGTATTGAGCAATTAACGTATCGATGGAAACTGTAGTCTTTGGGTACGTGGCACCGATACCTAGTTTCTAAAGGGATTTTATTAACTTAGATTTCTTTAGGTAAAAACATAGACCGACTAGCGCCTAACAAAAATCATTTTGAGAATAATTCGCCAGCTGAAGGTTTAAAATTGATTTTAAATACTGTTAGGAGAGATGTTATCCAATCACAAACATAATTATTGTGAATAGTATTAAAAACATAATCTCTTCTCAAGAATTTTTTTTAATCGACTTCAAAAAGGAAGAGATTTCTCAATTCGACCGTATAAAAGCTTTTTTTATTTGTCCTACCTTGAACTTTGGTCTATTTATCGTGCAACAAATTTTACAAAGTTACAATCGGACTCCAGGAACACTATTTTTACTAATACAAGTACTGGGACGATAAATTATCTGCGGTGCGGGGCTCGGCGCCTTACTGTCTAAAGGGTGTCTTTATGATGCATTGCCAATGTAGCCCAATGATATATGTACTAACTCGTGATTTTTAATAAAAGTTTTAGAAAGTCTTTAGTTTTAAAACGCCAAGATTGTGGGATGTCAATTGCGATGTTATTTGGCACTGGTAACTGACCTGGTCCGGAATAATGTCACGAGTAAATACTCAGTTAAACAATTGAACTTTAGTCCTAATCGATTGATTTTTAATATCGTGAAATTTTCTTTCAAATTAAACATTTTATGTGAATTTGAAAATTGACATTGAATTGAAATTTTGCGTAAGAAATCTACTGTAACTGTTTGGTCGTGTCTACACGTTTTTGCTCGTGACTGTGCTAGACAATATTGTATAATATAATATATCATTGCATAACATCAATACATGTTGTGACTGTATAACATAATAATATTAGTTATATCAATAAAAATATTTTTTTCTAAAAAGCATTTATCACGACGATTATATGTATACATATTCCAAAAAAATACAAACAATACTATGTAATTGAATTATGTAAATAATCTAAAACAGAAACATAATTACTTAACCTTTCTTAGTAATCTCCTTTCGTGACCTAAGGCGTACTTTTAAATGAGAATACGCATGTAGTATTACTACGGCATGACGTCATCTACTAATTTCCCTTTACAATGCCACTTAAGTAAGTTTAGAGGAAATTTTAACTATGAGAACAGCCTACGCGAGTCAACGCTAAGGGCCTACAACGAAACTTCAACAGAACCCAAACACACACAACATCATACACTGCGCACCACATATGGAAATAGAAACTCATTATTCTAAGTTAACCCGCAATGGGATTAGGGCTGTCGTAAAACCTCGTTTCTCGGTTTCTGAATTTGGTCGCCTATTCCATAGTACTGTAGAGTATTATGACGTAATCCTGCTACGTATAAACGTCACGTACGCGGATTATAAGGCAATTAGCGGGATACGAACGTTCAGCAATGACGGTTATCTTATACCAGTTATTATCTATGGGTAATAATGTATAAATATTTCAAGGCGTTCTGGTTAACATTCATTAATTAAGGTGGATATGTTATACATTTTTACATCAAAATTATGTCATGAGGTCATGGGGATGATTGAGTCTAACTTGGACCATTTTGTACGTATGGGTTAATATGACAAAATTGCTTTATTATCTTTTTTGCCGGGTATAGACTAAGACAGACTAAATACTGTCGCTTCTGAGGCATTCAGGAAGTCAGTGGTGTTAATCCTTCGGAAAGCACGTAGCACACTCGGATTCAATACGGAAATGTGCCTGATGCCCTTCCAAGGAACAACGAAAATAAGGAAATAGACATTCAAGGGGTTTTAATTGATACTCACGTGAACATAGCCCTTAGGAGGTCGTGAACGAGTGACTTCCCTTTTGGCGCGAGATGTGTTTGCGCTTCGCAGATAGTCCTCAACACACAATTGCGGCCATTCATATTTCGACTGGAATTTGAAATTGATATATTAAAATATTTGAAATGAATTTAAATTGACTTTTTTACCATTATATTTACGTATCAGTCAAATTTGTTCAGACTTTTTACAGATTAAAGAAAATATATAGAAAGACCTAAAAAAGAGCTAATATTCTATTAGGTGCCGTGTAAATAACCAAAGAAGCTTTAAACTCGATTTTTCATTAGAAACATACTCAATATAAACAGCTTTACAAATTTGCTCAGGCGGCAGAACGCAGGCTTGTCTGCTTCACCGTACTCTAAAACTGAAGTCTTAAATTTTACTAATCATATATGTAGTTTCAAATACAGCACAATATGTTACAGAAACTATACTAAACATAAAATATCTACATTTAAAAGTAAACTTATTACATAACTATATACATAATGTTGTAAATTAAACTTACTACTCGAACATATTCTGCAACGTCTCCCAGATCTCCTTCTTCTGTCGATGATGCAGCTTCCTTCTAGCGTGAGCGCTTACAATCGTGTGGTCTGGCAAGTGGTACACCAGCTCCGCTTCAATCGTGGTGAACCATCCGGAAGGCACGTGGGTCATGAACGTCTTTACTATAGACGTTGTTACCTGGGAAGCAATTAAGTTATAGGTATTGCCGAGAATATTATTTACTTAAGATGTTCGGCTCTCAGTATTTTGCACAATTAATCCAAAATTCACATGCTAATGAATCGCGGAAGAAAAATCATCATCCGAAAATTTTAAAAGAAAAAACAAAAGTGATTCTGGCATGTAATGCCAGAAGTAAAAAGCTTTATTGATCAATGCCCAGTTATTGTTTAAGCCTATACAAACTACTGTATATTGTAACTACTGTATATTTTCAGTAGGGGAAGATAATTTTGTAAGAAAGTGTACTTAAATCTACTGTACTAACTGAGGATTTGTATACGTATCAAACACACGCAGAGACGGTGCCCATCTTCTACAGTATCGTAAGCAAATAATATAATTTCTATTTTTCTATACATCTACTAAGAATCCTTAGTAACAGTACATTAGACGTATCATCTTACCTATATTTTACCTCATCTGTATCGTAATCTATTCACCTGAAACTCTCTTGAATAAAGATCGATATTTATTTTAGTTGTTTCAAGCATCGCTGTTGGCTTCAGATAAGCCTGTTATAATAGGACGGATCAATAAGTTACGACCCTACACAACACGTTTGCCTTTTAAACCAATTTATTTGCGTCGCTTGTACGCTCTTCAATGAATTTACCTGTTTCAGGTAACTTGTCAAAACAACGTTAGTTCCCCAAAAGCTAAGTTTTGGCGCCCAAATGAACTTTGTAAGTAAGTGAAGGTTCGTAAGTAATAAAGATTGTTAAGACTGTGTGTTGCTTCAAGAGAAAAGTGGGGGCGTAAAATGTTCAAGCGGGGCTTACTTTGGAGGTATACGAGGAAGCTTGAAAGTGGTGACAGGAATGTTGGAGAGGAAATTTTAATATTATGTTGTGAACCAGAAATTTCGGGTATAAAACTATTTAGTATACCAAAGAAAATAAATTTTAATTGAAATATTCAAATAAGTATTGACACGGTTTGCGATGCGGTAAATTACATTGCAAAAAAAGGTTGTAATCATAACTAAACATAATTCATACTTGTTTAGTCTAGTTGTACATTATTCTCATAAATTACTTTTTCATTTAGCTTTAATATGGACGAATTTTCTCGATCAACAAAAATAATCTAGTTAACAAACCTGATACGTCATCATTAGCCTTTAGCACCATTTACAATGATACTAATTTCTATCTCATACAGTCAAAGTGATAATAAAAAGTATTCACTAAAATTTTACTAGATCTAAGCACCCGTACTGGCTCGTATTGGTTTTTTAATTATGTAATAGGCTTATCATGATTTTATTAGCATAATGAGAGACATATGCAAGGAATCCCCGTACTCCTGGTCTGGTCTCTACAGTAGATAAGTTTATAGTATAATATAGTATTCTCAAATTAACAGAAAATTAATAGAAGTCTTTTGACAATATTAACTTATCATATAATCCGATTTTTTTTGCAATTTTTATTGGACTAATCTCCAATAGCAAATTCGTTACAATGATGAATTGTCTGAATACCTTGGCTAAAGTTATATGGAGTTTTTTGCCGGTGCTTTTCCATAAGGGTGACATTTTGGGACCGCGCAACTAAAGTCATTAATGTTTTGAAAGTGCCTGAGAAGGATTTTGATTTTAAAACGCCATTATCGGGGGTTTGTACCTTAGTATTTTGTGGTGATATGGAACCTTCAATACGTGAGTCCAACTAACACTCAGGCATTTTTTACATTGCTATCACCGTTATCTTATTCCTCCTATATAAATTTAGGTGTACCATTTACAAATGATAGAAGCACTTAAAGCAATTGTAAAAATACATTTTATACATGCAAAAGCCGTGTGTAGCAATAACGTAAAGGAGTTGCAACGATGCATGCATGAAACGATTTGAACTCCGTTTGTGAGCGGCATATTGAACCTATTACTGTATCTGATGAATATAATATTTCTACAGACAATAATAGTTTTAAATCATTTTGAACTTACGCTTTTTGGTTGATTAAAATTGATTCGTGGAAAATACTGCTAGTGTTTTTACCCAAGTTTTTCAAAGTATTCCGAATAATGAACTTCATTTGTGCCAAGTTTTTTGTCCAAATTGTGTAGCAATTGTCTATCCAGTTTAGGTCTTTTATTTAACAGAATATGGTTCAAGTGTGTCGACAAAACCTCGTAAGTACAGAATAGCATCCATCATTTGTTAGAAATTCTCGTATATTACTATATTTCGTCTATTAATTCGGCACGCTTAAATTATACTTCTGTGCACTTTGAACAAGTTTCTTTGACTTAGCAATAGTCGATTTTGAAAAAATTGGTTCTCCCATATGAATTCCGATTAAATCGAGTAAATTGCAAGCCCAATTTTGTAATGATTTCCTTGAAAAAGTTCGTATTTTCATTGAATTTTCCTTGTTTGCCTACAATATGTACACGTGTACATGTTTTACAACACTTCTTTAGTTTTATAATTGTACATTTCAGTAAACTATTTTATCTACTTAATTTTGATGGCACTACCTGATACAGGCGATTTAATTCGAGAACCCGTTTTTTTTTTACTTTTATAAAACTTTGTAATACTTACCGTAGCAGCAGATCCTGTAGGAAAGGCGAGATGCCGCCGTTTCCTCACAAAAACTGTTGACGTTTTATCATTAGGGCACTCTTTAATAGTAGTATTTAATGCAGAAACTCTGACAGTCTGAGCTAAGACAAATAGAGGCAAAAAATATCGTAATAAATTCATTTTACCAAAATAATTGAAAAAGTAAATCTTCATAAATTAATTCTATTTATATTTAATTTGATTTTTGATTGCTGAGAGCTATTTTTAAACAATTTCTTTTTATTTATAGCAGTGAGAACATTTCGTGCGGCTCGACTGATTGAAGTATATCTATGATTAGCTCCTAATAAGGTATATGTATCAGATCGTGACGAGGCGTTTTTTACACTTGTCGTTACGTCACAAACACGCCAAGAACACGGGATAAGCTATGGCGATTTAGTGTTAAAGATCTTGTTTGATTTGATACTAACTTTAAGCCTCGACTCGGTCATTCTTTTCCCAATAAGTTTCTTTAGCACCAAAGTATCTTCCAAAACTGGATGTCTGAGTAGATATAAACATGTTAATTCAAAGATATTATAGAAAAAATCTAAAAATATATTTTTAATGTGAATTTCAATCAACAATATCTATAAAACAAAGTCGGTTACCGCACCTATGTATGCTTAGATCTTTCAAACTACGCAATGAGTTTTGATGCGGTTTTTAAACAGAGAAAATTTTTCATGAGGTAGGCTTATAATATGTTTAATTTAATACATTAATATTGCTCCGGTGTGAAGCTGAGGCTAGTCTCCAAATTAGATTGTTTTCATATTTATGCTGACATTAGGTACATACATAGTGCATATTACAATTTTTTTAACTATGTATTTATAAATTTCTTACTCACTGATTCTTTGTTCTGTTGAACAGAGGACCACCACATCCCCATAAGCAATATTGCAATAAGGCCGCTAATAAAACAGACGCCGCTCAATTAAATGTAGAGCGGTCTCCAGTTTTTACACGTGCTATATTACTTTAATAGAGGGTGGTGAACAGTGTGAAAGCGAAGTCGAAAATATTCATATTCTTTCGAAACAAAATACTAAAAGAACTTTAAAATAAATAGCTACTGGACCATACCAGACAGACCTGTTGACTGGCCTGTTGGTCTAGTGATTAGTGGGCCTAACAACAGTTACACCTCTGGTGTAACACCAGAGGTCGTGGAATCGATCCCCACCCTGGACAAATGTTTGTGTGATGAGCACGATCAATTAAAACAAATATCGGGTGTAAATTATCTATAGTTTGTATGTATTTAGAAGCCTATAAGTATGTTTATCTTTTGTCTAGAACTTAAAATACAAGCTCTGCTTAGTTTGAGACTAGATGGCGTGGTATAAAAGTCGTGGAATATTTATTGATTTTTACCGTATCTAAGCTGATTCGATTATTTTAAGTTCAATTCTTCTATTTTATTTTCTTCAATTCTTCTTTTAAGATTTATAACGTCATTCATCTTTGCCTACTGTTTAGTATCTACCTTGCTACCGCTTATAACCTGTCGCAATCACAATTTTTTTTTTAAGTAAATAAATCACTGATCTACGCCTATAGGCTTAATAGCATTTGAATAGAGATTTCCTTCGTAAGTTCGGGTGTTAGTACTACTACTATTACTACTACTTTTACCCTAATCTTTAAAGCAATTCAGACCTGCGGCAATCACAGTGCCCGTTGTGTGACGTTAAAACATTCCTTTAAACTAGTATAGATTTTTTTTCTGGCGTATATGCGATTCCACTACTGGGAAAAAGCTTTCCCTTCTCATTTCAGACCTTTGCCGCGAGTTAAGATTTCATCATAATCATCATCTCACCCACAGAACATGCACTGCTGGATATACGCCTCCCCAAAGGTTTAACTTTCTCTTAGTGTAACATAACAAAAATACAGATAATGTTTAGTATATTTTTGAGGAGAGGAACAAAAGTGTCTTTTACATTTAACAAATTATTTTTAAGACGTCGACATCGTGACGTCACAATCATGATTCAATAACTAAACAGGAATTTGCATACACAGCGTCAAATATGACAATTTTCATTTTATTTTACAAAAATTTAAACTTTAGCCTTGGCCTAAGGACTTAATTAAAAACTTTGTATTATATGGTTTTATGTACAAGTAGATATAATATATACCTATCAGCAGATATAATACCACATAATGTGGTTTGCACGCGGCACTCTTGCACGACACTTCGTACAGTCGATCTCCCATCAGTTTGACTCCATACTTTGGCTGTGACAGGGCACGTATAATAAGTCAGTTTATTTCTGCTCGTCTATTAGTTTTATTTTCTTTTTTTTTTTACATCCCAGTGGAAATCCTTATGGACTGTCCTTCGTGGGGGCATTGACGACGGGGTGTGCCGGAGTTTTACCGGCCAAACCACTGGAGCGTCCTCATCTACCTATAGTTGGAGGTACGGGGTTTGCTTTCGCATTCACCGCACCCCCCGGATCAACGGTTGTCCTGCTGAAACGATAGTTCGTTTTCGTAAAATGAAAATTACACAACTGTCAATTTTTTTTTATCAAATCGCCTTTAAATTATTTGAAAGTAGGTATTCCCAAAAGGCTGACGACAATGACATGTTGAATTGAAAGATAAAGTTAATATTGTAATGTAGACTATAGGTGTAAAAGTTAAGTGGTTATGCGTGCTAAATATTTAATGAAAGAGTAAAAGTGTATGAGACACGAAGATTTATGAACAAAAATCTGTAAACTAAATCTTTGAATGAGGATAATTTCCCAAGCTGCACAGTGCGACAACATAGTTAAAGTTGCGGTACATTGCCGTCAATTATCGATCACTTACGACACCAAAGCCACGCGGTGCCGCAATGTAGCGCAACGTGCACATTTGCGCAATTACTCTCGCGGTGTCTAAATCAAGCTTAACTGAAGACTGCAAGGATTTAACAGAATTTATGACATAATGACGAACTATAGATTACCATAGATACCCATTTTTTGAGTAGATACAAAGTACTACTTAATAACTTAAACGGCTACCTACTTTCCAATATCAATATGTATTGAATACCAAAGTTTAAGATGCGTAGGTACAAATGTATGACGAAAAGTCTAGACATTATAACCTTCGATTTTAGGGATTTTATTACCTACAAAGGCGCAAAAAGTCTACAAGAAACTTCAGACACATGATGAAATATTACGTTCTAAAATGTCCCACATTTTTAAGCCTCTAAATCTCGAGAAAGAATTGCATGCGAACCTTATCTACACAAAGATATCGTGAAATGTGAATCGCGTTTCCAACGTGTTCACTGACCCGGGATGTTGGATCAAAGAATTAGAGTCTCGCCTCCCCTCATTAGCTCAGTCACGAGTCACACCTCCTCGGAATTTGATTACCTAGTCACACGAATGTCAACCTTAAAGTCCAAACTATAGAATTGAGTTTACATTTCTATGGAATACGCTTCATCATCGACCACGAAGTTACGCGTGAATGGGAATAGTATTTTAGGTTAGTAATGATTAACCTCTAGTTTCAAGGGTTTATCTTTGATGGTAGTGGATATTATGTTACACAGATATACGTACCATACACCCATACACCCGCGTCCTGTCATTTGCAACATGCTAATGTCATTTGACAATCAGTGTCTGTACGACAAGCTAGGACTGTTGCTACTGTTGAAGCGAGATGTCAAGTTAATCTGGCGCACGGCGTCTTGCTTCCACAACAACAACAGTTTTTTTAAGTAGCGAATAGTACAGGGTACGGGTAATAATATACATTAAACTAATACTTTTTATTTATTTTTTTAGTAACAAATTAATACTATACATTTTTTGGTCAATTGAAGAATACTAATTAGGTACATTACAACAAATACTGTTTTGGTTTTACAGACACACAAAGTACAATTAATTATTCAGATTACACGATAGAACCAATTTGAGTTCTGTACAGTGATATAATTTTTGGTCAAAAGACTTAAAAATAACATTTTTATACAACAATAAAATTAAGAACTAGAACGAATTGAGCAAAACAATCAATGATTTTTATTTAAACCTAGAATTACTTGGAGCAGCGAAATAGGGCAATCGTGAATTCTTTCGCAGACATTTGGTTCCAATAACTCGTAATAAGTTTCATTAAGTTCGTCTTTAAATCCTTCCTCGTGAACTGGGGCGCTGGAAACAAAAGAAAATAACTTCTATTACTTGGGTTAAGTGTAAAATAGAACTATATAAAATATATGAGTGTTCGTAATTCATTGTTCTCAGCTGCAGATTATTTCAATACTCAGTATGTTTATCACATTTTATTTATTTTATGGGTATTCTAAGGGTTCATGGAATGTATAAGAAGGATTCAAAACACACGGTCATTTTTATTTCATAATACACAAGACTCATTA
Organism: Chrysodeixis includens; assembly: GCA_941860345.1. Lineage (NCBI taxonomy): Eukaryota > Metazoa > Arthropoda > Insecta > Lepidoptera > Noctuidae > Chrysodeixis > Chrysodeixis includens. The sequence continues at coordinate 10,178,177 of OW796106.1, read as the reverse complement.
AATAATTGAATATAGTAATACAAAGGAGTTGGTGAAAACATATTGTTAAAAATTTACAAAAATAATTATATTCTTCAATTTAGAAGGTTAGAGATAACAAGTCATAGGATTATTTATAAAAAAGAAATTGCGTTTAGCTTGTGACAGAACTTTACTGAAAACATGTACACAACATTTCAAGAATAAATAATATTTGGGATATCAATAAAGATTTTCGAAACATGTTGTAGTAACATTGGTAATAATGTCTTGTATGCACAGATACGGAACAGCAGATTCACCACAGTAATTAACTGATACATATTTGCCTAACATTTGTTGCGTGTTCCAAATATAGTAATTTTTGTGCGCATTTAATTCATATGAAACATCCCGCAATACACTGCCTTAAACAGCCTAATTTATATAAAGCTAAATATAAAAAGATACATACGAGAATAAACTCCTCAAAATGTCATGCACCAGAGATTTTCCCGGCGGAGCCAAGTGTGTTCGCGCCTCACATATGCTTCGATAAATACAGGAACGACCGTTCAAGTTGTAACTGGAAAACAAAATGATTTACTGAACACTTGTTACGGAAAACTTAGTCTTGCAGAAGGTTTGTGCTTTGTAGCTAGATGTGTGTTGGTCTGGTCACAGTTATAGTAATCATTTCTGGTGTTTACGCAAATGTTTGTCATAGAAAAATGTTATTCATGTATGGATTTTAAAAATGGGTTTGCTATCTAGACTTTCGGTTACGATGGTTCGACTATTTTGTAGGTGTCATGGATGCCGTTTAATTCGTTTATAAATAGTTTTAAATACTAATACACAAAAAGCTCTGTCTGGCATTTAAAGTAAGAACAAGTTTTAATCACCACGTTTGTGCAGTGCGGTACCGTTTCAAAATTCAGATTGCCTTACAATATTTTTCTTTACCTACTACAATACTTCAAGGGACTACTAAGATCCAAATACACACAAAATTTAAGGAATAGAAACTTTTTTAAACGTACTTTCTGCAGGCATATTTTAAATGTTATTTATAAGAAAATACTAATAGATGACATAGAAACAAAAACAAACAAGCTTCTTATAAACGTAGGGCTCGATCGATCACATCCATCAGTCATCACTTACATAAGGAAAATAAATCGTCATCAAAATTCTAATCGATCAACAATCGATCATCGTTTTAATAGATTTCTTAGCCTGACATTTTTAATCAATTACAGAATAAAATCGGTTATATTGATTTACGATACGATGATAAACTTAATACTAAATGATAAGATCCGATTTTTTGAAAACGTTAAATATTATTAGGTAAAGATTCTTTGCCTCTGAACGTCAAACGAGTTTCATTATATTATGTGTGTCACTCGCATAATACTTAATTAATAGGCACTGGCCTGTAATAATGTATGTTAAAATAGCTCCAATGTTTTTTTAATGGTCACGTGATTAATCTTGATCACGTGATCTTGCCATATAAATACTACTAGTTTTAGACCATGAATACAAGGATTAAATACACTTTTTATAATTAATTAGATTAGGAATTGACTGCACGGATAGCCGAGTGATTACGCCAATTACCACTGTGCGCGACGTGTCACGGGTTCGATCCCCGCGTAGGACAAGAATTTGTGCGTTTCACAAATGCTTGTTCCGAATCTAGGTGTCACTGTGCATGTGAATTGAATGTCTGTGAAACCCCCCACGATACAAGGATTCAATTCCTTAGTGCAGGAGTCGTTTAAAAAAAAAACAAAACAAAAGGTACCAGAAACCTTAAATATATCCTATTTATACTCATAACTGATTTTCCATACCTCTCAAAAGCTGAATCTAATTTCTGCCAAAACTCCCTCTTCTGTCGGTGGTGTATCTTCCTCCTATATAAAGCGTTCAACTCTTCGGGTTTGGGTAATGGATATATGACGTCGATTTCTAGGGAGATGTTCCAACCAGAAGGCGCGTGGACCATGAACGCTTTGACCAGGGATATTGTCAACTGAAAAACACAAAAATAAAATATATTAGTAAGTTGAACTGATAGCTGGTGGAAACTATTCGGCCGTGAGGTGTTTGGATTGCTGCGGGATGTTCGTGGAAGTTACCGTGATCCTGGCACTCAAAAGGCTCCAGGAGGAACATAGTGGGTTTGAGTCAGTAAAAGTCTGACACTCCCTCCCATTGCGCCCACACCAGGCGGGGTCATTTGATGGTTTCCCTCGAAAAAAAGGGGTTACGTTCATGCTTAGGTGTTTCAAAAATGTTTGTTCTAAGTAAGGTATGCAAAATTTAAGATGATTTTAGTACTATTTCATTCTTCTGGCACAAGGATTAAATTTACTAATTCGGAAGTCGTTTTATCTAAAGCCCCTTTATCCACCTGTGCTAGAATTAAATTGGAATTTTTAAATAAACAGGAAAGCTTTTGGCAGTGGTTCAACAAATATTAGAATCAAGCCAATGCAATAAACCTTTAACTTACGAAATTCTAAAGATTAAGTCAGTTTTTATTGTTACGGGGCCGACTATAGAAAAGAGTAAATTCATAATTCCAACAACTTAATGACTGTGGCTGGTTTAAAAGACTTGCAATGCAGTATTAGAGAAAGGACCTTTGATATGAAAAATACATACCGTTGTGGGCAACAAAGAACAACTTTAATTTATTTAAAAGGAGTTTACTTAAAGAAACTTTAACAAGTTCTTATAAAATCCACGGACTAAGAAGTTTTTCTACTAACTTTCTTCCCGAGTCTTTGGTTTGTGTATAATGACGTTTTGAAACTTTAATATTAAGATGATAATGCTACTGGAATGCTTATAACAATATGAATTGTAAAACATGTAAATAAGACTGGCCAGTGTTTGTTAGCAAAATATTTTGATGCACAACAATTGTGGGGGTTTTTAAAAACATAGGGTTCCTACCCTTGAGTTTATTTCCACATGCTTTGTTTATCAATCTTTCAAAATATTACATGTAAACGATAGTAATTACTACCTCATTACGAACCAAAATACAATATTCCACTAATACTTCATAAAATCTATTTAATATGATGGTATCCTATATGCAACAACCTCAATTATTTACACATAATCTTTCTAATCTCAATCTTCTAACTTATTCAATCACGTAAGGAGTCATCTTTTAACTAATCAATCACTCAAGCTGACATCTTTTAATTAATATAAAACAACAATACTTACAACAACAGCCGATCCTTCTGGGAAAGTCAAATGCCTTCTCTTCCTCAAGACATTCAAGGAAGTCTTCACATTACTACACGTGTCTTTCAATTCAGCGGCCACTAACAACTCACTGTCACTCATGATCAGAAGGAATATCGTTATTATCATCAGATTCATGGCTTCGTCGTGCACGTACAACGTACACCGACTAGCACCAACTTGCCTAGGTATGGCGTAAAGTGGACGTGACTATTCAATGTTTCGTTGGGAATACGTGGGACGCGATGTATGCATTTTAATTTCACGTTTGACGTCTAACACTTGAATATCCAGCTGTCTGGACTTGTTAAAGAACTAAATAAAAGTGTCAGCTCCAGAGTCTGTGCGTCGGTATCGGTCATTTACCGCTTGCGACGACCTTACTTGTTACAAATTAACACATTTTGTTCATGAATGTCGTCATGTATTAACGATTCAACGTAACTTTTTCAAACAAACATGATTTAACTAATAGGTGAAAAGAAATGTGTTAATCAGTTTAGGAAGCTAAGTTAAAGTCTAAGCTAAGTACTAAACGTATTTTTTTTCTATCCGCCACATCAATAGTGCAGAGACGAATTTGGCGTGGAAAATAAATTCAACGTAGTTAATAACGACGTGATATTAAACATGCAGAGTAGATTGAATTAGAATCAAAATGCCCACTATACTAATAATTTCCCACACACTTGCACAAGCCTTTTTCGACTAATAAATTAAGCTTCTAACGCTTCACCCACATAACTCAAAAACCTAACATTCACGGCAATAAAAGAAAAATTAAATATGGATATGTAACCTGAATCCTGTCCATACTTCAATTTCGTGCGTCGTGCAGTCTCAGCCTACACTTCAATGTTTGTTCAAATAATTAGAACACGTCTGTCGACTGCAGTTTAAATGTCTTGACGGTTTCAAACTCGCAGTTATGCAATGTACTTAAAACGGCTTGGAACGGCTGATTTAATGTTGGGCTGTTGGTTTGTCTTTGATAACTCTCTTTAATAAGAGAAAAATATTGATAGGATTACTATGTTTAATTAATAGGCCAAAATAATATAATGCAGTTGTGCTCAATTACACAACATTTTATTGCACTGAAAATAGTTCTTAAATAATAAATATCCTACAATATTTTTCGCCCTTTTAACAAAACTTAGACAACTACTTGATTTTATTACTGCGCACGTTTTCTGTACTAATAATAATACTTTGTCATACAACATTAAGCATTTCGCTCAAAAATATTTTGGGGGTAAATAAATTTTACAGCATATTTTTTCTAAACAAAACAATCAAACTAGAAATTCTTCACAATTTTTTATTAGCACTAAACTTAAAACAAAACAATTGAAAATATAACAATATTATCACATTTCAGTCCAACAGTTTGGGTAGAGTTGTGCACAGTCTCCATTGGCCCCGTGGGCGTCGTCGTACTGCTTATGAACTTTGGACACCAACTCCGGGACTTTGGGTAATCTGAAATTATGTTACAAGTTTAGGTATACAAGGAAATGTCGTATATTGTCTGCTAGACATTAAGGGTTAAGAGGATACTACGATTTCCAAGTTTCTGGACTGAATTGTACAGGTAATAATGTTGGTACTGCAGTCGAGTAAGAGTAACAATGATATATTAATAACCGCTATGTGATGTAATGTTATGGTCGAATGCAGGAATGTTAATCAGTTTTGTTGTATCGTGATGTGTCTATCACTAAAAAATAAAAATGAGTCGTTTAAAACATGGTAATTTGTGACAAAATCTGGCAAAATCTTCTGTTAACCAAAAAAAGAAATTGTAACAAGGTATAAGTTGCGAATAACAGATTTCAAATAACAATCCAGGAACTATTTATACTACATAATTATACTCACGTAAATACGGCTCTGGCGATTTCTTCAACAAACGATCCTTGATCATTTTTCCCTTGGCCTGTCTCACACAGCATTCGCAGGATGCACTCTTTGCCGTCCCACCCAAGCCTTTAACAAAAGAAACGCTTTCAAAGATATCAAGTGGAAAAGTTATCGTTCCTATTTTCCGACATAATTTCAATTTTCATGGAAATTCATCTTAAATTTCCCCTTAAAAGAAATTGTACAAAATTTTCGTGAAGAGTGCACTCGCAATGTAAATACATCACAATTAGGTATCTTCACCGGTTTGAAACTTTTCCTTATGAATATTTAGAATTTTGGCTGCAAATATCATATTTATGAATGCTACTTACGTTTGCAAAAACTTCTCGAGTTTTACATAAAGTTTATGTCTCTCTTTCCTATGGAAATCTAGCTTGGTTGTGTCTAAATAATTTAAGAGATTATTATTTTTCTGTGTATTGTGCATTTCTTTTATAATTTCCTTAGTGAGGAACGGTCTTTGTTCTGCTGCGTCTACGCTTCTTTTAGCGAATGCTGGATTTACTATTATTTTCCTGAAAACAAAAAGTAATTACATTAATAGACAGTACATGTATAAGTATCTTTTATTTAGGGTTCCGCTTTATCCCTAAATTATTAATAAATCCGGAGTCAAAACTTGGCAGGTACCTAGATGTCGACTTCTATGACCGACTTTAAGATTTTACATGATACCGGAAAAAAGCAATTTTCAGGAGGGCATCTCCTGAAAATGGTATATTCTTTTTATTATAGAACAGAGTGTCCCCCTATAATATCGTTTTCCTTTTACTAATGAAATAAATAAAAAGACAATTACCTTTTATATTCAACTTTATCCACTACCCTCCCGTCTTCATCTAAATAGTACAAGATGTCACTTCTCCTCTTTCCATCAAACACCTTCTTCCCATCTCTGAGGAAGTCGAATGCCGCAGGGTCTGTCGGCAGCTCCCATGCTAACGCCGCCGTGTTGCCAAACCACACTATGTTGCCCAGTTGCAGGTAACCGTGGTTTTGTGTGCAGAATACTGTAACAGCATTCATAAACATTATACTAAGAGTCACAAAACTGGAAAATCTTTCTTTCCTTTTACAGCCACTTTAAAGGAAAAAAATATTTGAACGTGAGGAGGTGAAAGTATACATGCATAGTAAGTGTGACTGAGACGGCAACATTTTGTCAGTTTAGCCTAGTTAAATGATTTAACTGAAAACTGGTGTTTTTTGGAAAATATTTTGAACTTCACAATGTACGTTACGAAAAGAAAGAGGAATTCAAATATGTTGCAACAGAAATAAAAAACTGATCAAAAAAGTAGCATACTACGGAATTCAAGCCCTTTTTTCAAATAACTTATTAATTGATACTTACAATACAATGTTTAAACAAATAATTCACAAACGTAGTGTGAATTTAAGTCACCTGGCATTTTCAAAAATTTCAAGGCGATTTTTATTTACAAAATCTGTTAGATCTGGTCCTCGTGACAAAATTCTGTGTATATTAACGCTGCGACTGATTAAAAGTAGATACAAAAATATCACGTCTACAATATTGACAGGTGTATCAACATCATGTCTTGTCTCGCTTTAAAATTTTAAATTAAAAGAAAATATTTTAGAGAAAATATCAAATTCGGACACATATCAAATTCAGCACGATTCGGAAAAATAATAACAAGATTTCCTGAAGGTCTTGTATGCCATCGGCTTCATACGAATCGAAATAACATGTAAAAAATATGTAAAATAAATTAAAAAAAAAAACTAATATTTCTCATACTATAAAATCCTCCAAAAAATATTTTATCATAATAATATGAAAAATGTATCTCCGTTCCAAAAAAAATGTCTAACTATTAATGGTATGTCATGTGTGTGATAAGTAATATGTGGCAATATATCACTAGAAATAGGTTACAGAAACTATGTTACTAACCAAGTTGGACGGAGCTGCCATCAGGAAAGATCAGGAATCTCTTCTTCCGAGATAACACTTTAAGTGCAGTCCCATTGTCCCTCGATCGCGATGATAGGGCGCTATCTGATGTCACGTGATCAAGGAATACGATTAATGACAGAATAGTTTGGTATATCCACATCTTTCCTGGAAAACAAATCGAAATAACGTTGAGCACATAAAAGACTTAATTAGAGAAAAACTTTTAGACCGATTTTAATTTCAAAAGTGACAAAAACAAACTTGTTTTCAAGCTTGACATTTGTTTTAGTGGTTTCGGGTCGAAACCCAAACTATAGAAATGATGGTATGTACCGGATTCATAAACCTAAAAATCGTTATGCAAACCCAATTTGAAAAAAAACACACATATTCTTACCACGCGAGAATCAAACTCGCAGTACCTACGATGCGCACACTAATTAGAGCAATGGCAAATACCACTCGGCCATCCAAATAGACCAACATAATTTTAAAACTACTGTCATGATAGAAATACCAAACATTTATCTACATAGTAATACAGAAGCATAACAAAAATGCTAACACAAAAATTCTCTTTGAAATTATGAATGAAAAGTAATACTTACCAACATTTGCAATACAGGAGAAGCGATCCAAAATAGCAGTCCTTTCGTATTCCAAGAAGCAACTGGCATGCAGCTCAAAAACAATGGACCCACGTATTTAAACATATTAGCATAAAATTACAACCTTTGTGTAAATAACGACAAATTGTTTTAGAGAAACGTGCTAATGAAAGTACAGCCGTCGCCACGTAGCTACTCAAAACGAATAGCTAAATTCAACCTTATTACGTTCAGATAAAGACGTTTTGAATGTCAATCTGGGATATTGGCTTGTGGTCGACTGTACAATGACCATAGCAACATTTGTTTAAGAAAGTCACTCTGTTTTTGTTTTAAAGACTGGTTCCTGAATGAATGGTGGAGGACAGTACCGTAATCTTTTTAAGGCCAATGTTTGAATGTTTTTGAACCAATTGCCATAGTATAGCTTGTCAATGCTAATAGATGTGGAGATATTCGGGGCAGAGGCGATAATATAAAACGCGTTTAAGACAACTAAATTTATCAGACGTCAGGTTAGAAGTGAGTTAGTAGGAGTCTTGTAATAGTAGTGTAATGAGTGATTTTAGCAAGCAGTTCTAAAAAGTCATTGAAATTATGTTATTTTTTTGGCGAATTTTGGTTTACAATTTAGATTGAAGTGTGTCACAGCCTATTGTGTCTCTTATATCAGCAATCTGATAAACATAATTATGTACTTCTAAATACATACATGTTATGGATAAATTACACCCAGACACAGAACAAATGATCGTGCTCATCACACAAACATTTAAACTAGATGGGAATCGAACCCTCCGACCTCTGGTATAGGTAAAGGCCACTAAACCAACAGGCCATTTATAAGATTAAGATTAAATTGTGTAAAAAAGCTGTTTTAAAATTAAAATTAATTATAATATAATCTCCTATACTGGCAATAACTACAGTATTTTTCCCCTGCAAAATTGTATGACAGTATACTGGCCAATACTACGGTATAATAAAAAAAAAAATATGTTCCACAAATGCTTGTTCTGAGTCTAGGCGTGTTTGTAAATGTAAAATGAATGTCTGTAAAACACCCCGCGATACAAGGATTAAATTCCTTAGTGCAGGAGTCGTTATTTAAAAGAAAAGACAATTATAGTGATATAGTACATTATAATGTGACTATTTATTTCTCTAGCCAAATTACAGCACATTTAAATTCCCCTGTACATAGAAATGCCAATAGAATTAGAGTTAAATATAGCATGGAAATCTGATCACCCCTGTGGGAAATTACGTTAGTTTTGGAGGAACACGTACGACGTATGCACTACGAATCCTATTTGGAATGATTAACCAAAAAGAAAAATCTATACAGTTCGTATTTTAGGCAGAAATGGTTTTGTCTCTGTTTAATTTTTACTCTTCTGATGCTTTTATTGCATATAATAGTGGAGTATTTTTTTTACTTGTTTTCATAAATTGAAGTAATACAAAATAGTTTTGCTTTTCCAATAATTTGGAATTCCTGCAAAACGATTTACCAGTATTATTCCAATAAATCTTTGGAACAAGTAATTTTCCTATAATAACTTATATTTTGTTTCGTACTTTTACGTATTCATTTCTGTTCCTGGGAATAAAATAATATGTATAAATATAGCAACAAAAACTGTTCGTAGGATTGGATAATCTGCTTATCTGCGTCAGACAATGAAGCCTTTGGAGTATTTTTAGTCGCATAATCCGAACAAGAATAAAATATTCTTGGTATTAGCGATAGTGCACGCCTACTATATTGGGATATTAAGAAATGAGAATTAAGTACACCATTCTGCCTGATCTTTTCCAAAGCTATGTTAGATGGCCAGAGTCGCAAAAGGCATGCGCGAGCAAGGGACCCGGGGTTTATCTGTCTGATATATCCGGTGTGTGTCTGACATATCACCACGCCATGCTCTCGGTGTGGGTTGAAGTCATTAGAGTTTGACCTCGGAAATCAAAAAAATAAAACAAAGGTGGCCTTAGGGTTCCCAATCTCACAGGATCAAAAATTGCATCATTGCTGGATAATCATAACCGCGTTATTTCAACCCAACCCCGACACCATACAGACTTCAACAATATTTGTTGTCCCTAAATATTTTTGGCCCATTATCACAAATAAAATAAAATTAATTTGCATAGTTAAATTCATGTAATTCGTATAAAAATCATTCCGTCATCGTTTCGTCCGGCTCTGCACAGCCAGGGTATCGTTTCGCACAGTTGTCTGCCTCAGTGTGAGCCCTGTCGTACTCCTTGTGTACCTCTTCCGCAAATTCATCCCCTTTTGGTAACCTGGAATTTTAATACTAATAAAAACATTTCATCCACGTATTTTCAAATAATGGCCAAATTGATCCAAACTTTTCCTAGTTATGGCTCGTGGTAGGGAAATTATTCTTCAAGTAGAAATAGCTGTAGAATTCGAACAACAAACACTGGGGAGAGGGGAGGGCCCATATCAGTCTCAGCTTTTGCTTAGATTTCACAATCAAGAATAATGAAAACCTCTGTTGAAATGACCAAGGGGTAGATATCTTAATCGGGAAGGAACAAACCCTATAAAATTACTTAATCACTGTCGTCAACCAAATGAATAAAACTATGGGTAAAATCTCCCGAAAACAAACTCAGCTAACCAAAAACGTTAAAACAAATACTACAAATAAATAAAATTCCTACCCCTAACGAGCAAGAATTCTCTATTAGAAAACCAGTTACAAAACTACAATACAGTGGTACGAGTGGTGCGAAAATCGATACTTACGTGAACACAACTCGAAGGAATTCGTCCTGGAATGTCCCCTGGCTGGCATAGCGCTGTGCAGCCTCGCATAGTTTGTAAAGAACGCACTGACGCCCGTCGCGGCCGAGCCTGCACAGATTACGTGAGCTTGGAAATGCTTTATTGTGGCAGGGGAGCGGTTACTCGCTCACCAAACTTCTTAAAGTCTTTGCTTACAAATAAGGGGCTGGTTCTTTGTAGGCTTTCTATGTGACTGCTATTTTATATGGATGATTATGATATTTTCTGTTTAAGGAAACTCTGACTCATGCTTGAATATTTCGTATTAATAAACGTCATTAGATGTATATGAGAAAATGAGATAGTAAAAGTAATGACAAAATTTTAAAATCCAGATTTAAGTGAAACAAAAATTAAATGGTTCAATTAATAAAATAGAAAATCTAAATAAGTCTAGTTCGTCAGTCTTTGCCAGATATTCCTAACATGAAAAAAAAAACATCCTAAAAAGCTTATAATAAATACACATTGTAAAAGGTCATATAAAGCCTAATGACGATTACGCATGTTGTGTAAAAATATACCTTTGAACTTTATGATAAAATATGATGTGATGAAGGTTGACAGTCCTTTGCTGGCAACAAAGGGTTGTCATCGTAATATATTTTCAATTACGTTCTAATTGAACACGTTACTTTGTGCGTCACTGACATATGACCGTTGACGTCAATATGGGATCTGGTTTTTGGGATTTCGTGTTTTTCTAGTGGTAAGCAAATGGAATCAATTTAAGTAAGAGGATATTTTATTCATTTCGTTAATTTTTTTATCCTTCCTCTATATTTAAAAAGGTTATATTATATCATTTGACACCACAATATGTATTTATTGATTGACTTCTTTAATTGATGCATTAAACATATTGAAATTAGTTTGAACCTTATGAAAATTACTTCTACTCAGAGAATTGAAGGGGTATAAATAACTTTTACCCGTTTCTAACCTATCTTAGCCAACTGATAAAATGACAATTCTGTACACGTTTACAAAAGCTCAAATCATGACACATATTCATGATAAAATTTACACTTTAAGAGTGTAGTTTGTTAGAATCAGGTTTATAAATGTATACTTACGCATATAACAACTTCTCTATCTTTGGATAGAGGTCTAGTCTATTACTTCTATGGAACTCTATGCTGTACTTCTCCATGTTTTCAGGTTTTAGGTACTCTCTCCTCAGATGCCTATTATGCATCTTCTGTCGGTCTATCTTAAGTTTCTCTTTGAAGGAGAGTTTATTGTCTACGCTTCTTTTGGAGAACGCTGGATTCACGATGATCCTCCTGAAATTGATATATTTTAATAAGTACATTTTTCATCAGTCGTGTTAAAAGTAACTCAATAATAAAAGTTGTTTTTTTAATTTCAAATAAGCAATATTTGTATAAGGACACAGGGTGAAGAAGGTAGACTGGTAGACAAGTGGTATACAGCAGACAACACTGGCCTGAACGAGATAGCACTAGACATACAGTGGGATCTAGTTCGAATTTACGCGTGACAAGATTTTATAGTAGGATTTGATGAGGTCTTAGCCCAGCCATATTACAGCATAGATTAGAATAAAGTAGACCAGGTATCTATCGGGCGAGACTCTTGTCTCTATTTTCCTATTTACAATCTGGTAACAAACGCGCATTGTGGCACCATGTGACTTTTACGTTTGTCAAATATGTTTCTCATGTGGTGTGGAATAAATAATATTATATCTATCAAACAAACCTTTTATAAGGAACTTTAGCTATAACCCTGCCATCTTCATCCAGGTAGTTAATAGTGCTGACAGCATCACTTCGTCTTAACGGTCTCTCCAGGTCTTTGTACATGAGGAACTGTTGCGGGTCGGTTGGCAGCGACCACGCCAGGCCTGCGGTGTTGCCGAACAGGAAGATATCGCCGATAGGGATCAGAGCCATCGTTTGCACGCAAAATACTGGAAATATAGAAAAATGGTGAATTAGTAAACCATTTTTTATATAGATTCAGAGTTTAAGATGAAAGAAAGATGGGCCATAGAAACGATGGATGGATTGTGTAAAAGATGATGTAGTTGCAAAGGGTGTTGCTTGCGCGATGACGTCAGATTGGAACGTATGGAAGAAGATGACATGCTGCGCCGACCCCAAGTAATAATTATGATTAATAATGGGCAGGGGAATGATGATTCAGAGTTTAAGATGTTATATTAAAATAAAATGTTTTATGCATGGATTTAGGATGTCCAATATGTCCATGTATGAAAAACATTTCGGTATTAGGTCATAAATTGAAGCTTGTACTAAATAGAAGACAGCAATAGTTTAACATCATGCAGAAAAGGGTTTCCTAACATATACTAAGTAATGATGAAGTTTACAGGCCTGTGTAAACAAGGTCTAACAAAACAATACTAGGCCACAGATAAAACAAAATGACTGTGCTTACTCTACACTTTATAGAATTACTCTATAATTTTGGTTGTATTTACAGTCTTCTATAATTTATAATACATGATAGATATATATTGTAATTTTATTAGTACTAAACTTTCTTCTATTAAGTTTTGTTTACCTTTTGGCATTGGCACTTTTTGTTCTATGCAAATTGTAAGGACTTACTTACTAAATAAACATTACTTGTAACGGTTTCCTCGTTAACAATAATTAACAAATACTAAGTCAAGATTAAAAGTATGTCAGAATCTTCCAAATAAGACCACTATGTCAAACTTTTGTTCCATTAAAAGTAAGACATGTAATGTACGTAAAATGTTACGGAATTATGACTTGGAAACACTCGGTAGCTCAAAATATGATACATTGTTACTTCAGCACTAAAACTCAAAGAACACTAAAGTACATTATCTCATAAAGGACGAAACACACATAAGTATTCATACCAAGTTGCAGTGAACTCCCGTCTGGAAATATAACAAATCTCTTTCGTCTTGACAACGCTCTTGATCCCTCATTTTCCTCGAAAAATTCATTTACCGTATCATTCCCATTGTCCTGAACATTTTCACTAATTACTGTCTGTACAACTAACAACGAAACGAAACATAAAAACGAACTTTTCATATTTGGAACAATAAACTATTCAAAAACCGTCACATTAATTCGAAATAAGAACGCAACTTGGGAAAACTCTTTCCTTTTTTAGCTGTATGGCTTCAAACCGGTCACATGTAAGTTGAGTATTCTAAATACAAAGTTCAAAACGGATTTCTGAGTTGCCAGCGGTAAATCATAAAACGTACTGTACCGGTTTAGGACCATTGAACACCTAATGTTACAAATGAAACATCAATTAACACAGTGTAAATTGATTTACTGTTATTTTCTGTCACAATTCACGATGGTAAATGCACAAAACGTGCGTTTTGAAACAAAAGAAATTTCAAAATTCGTATTTGGAGCTATTAGAGTATTTGCCCGTTATACAGTCACATTTCAACTAAGGCAAAGAATAAGGATGTGGAAAAAATAAAAATGAAAAATTTATTTAAAAAATACATTTTATTAAATATTTAAAAGTAGATTTTAACATATTAGAATCTTAGTCTAATGAGGTAAGACATGAGATTCACTGTATAAATATTATTTTTAACATTACAAGCATACAATTAATAAACAATCACTACACAGGAGGTTAACTAATAACTAGCTAGAAAGCTTTAAATAAAAGGCCAATAGCCGACTTGATTAAAAACACGAATTTAATTATAATATCAAATTCGTATTTTTAATTTTACCTGTTTCTAACTCATTTTAACAAAGTGTTAGCAGATTTTTTCTTTTTAAATTATTATTCAATAAATTGACGGAAGTCTTTCAAATCAATAAAGATAAATACAGTTTTACACTCTTTGGTAGGTTTTTAAATATATTAACCTACCTGGTTATGTAAGTACGGAATCAATACTATAAATATTCAAATTTAGACCTCATAAATACCAACCATGTAGGTGCGAACCATCGTCACATTAACTGTCCAATTCAACATGGAAAATTATAATTGATTGACAATAAATTATATATTATATTGTTTCGTGCCTTAAAATAATATCAAACCAATAGGTACAGTTATCATGATCACTACATAGTATAAAACAAAGTCGCTGTCTGTCTGTATGGCCGCTTAAATTTTTAAAACTTCGCAAGGGATTTTAAAGTGGTTTTTTTTTAATAGATAGAGTGATCAAGAGGAACGTTAATAATATGTATAATACATCAGTATTTCACCCGTGCGATGCTGGGGCGAGTCGGTAGTTGAAATAAGTCTAACAAAGGCAATTGATGAAAAAAAACACACCTTCCTTATTCTAAACACTTAATATTGACAAAGAATAGGTGCTTAAAAGTTTAGGAAAAGGGGCTTGTGACGTAACAATTTTGCAAAATTCATGTGCCGGACAACAGAAAAAATACGCATCTAATTCCCTAATATGAAAATGTAAACGACAGCGTGCAATTGTAAATCTAAAATCTTTCAAATTTTAACATGTAAATTTATTAATCGTCAGTCAGATTTCATGTCAAGCTCTATGATTGGTTGTCATTTTTATAGACAACAAATCACATTCGTGATTAGTTGACAACTCAAATAAACTCTTTAAGATTCCTATAAATTTCTGCATCGAGTTGTTTTACTACTCTATTTTTCTATTAAGCACCTACTTTTGTATTTCTCTGCACCCCCCTATGGTTAGTCCCCCGTAAGTCCGCCATTGTACATAATTTGTATAAGAAGCATAAATAATTGAATGTCTAACACTCTTTATCTAATAGTTAAACCTAGGAGAATCAGGTTCCAGGACTGGCTCATCACACTCAGGGTACAGGTCATCACAAGACTCAGTTGCCGCGAAGGCTGCGTCATACTCGCCGTGCTTGTCTTCAACGCCTGGTGTTTTTGGTAAACTGGAAAATGATAGATATAAGGTGAGATATAGAGATTTGATTACTGAACTTTTTCTAAATTTAGGTAGAAATTGTCATTGATTGATCATCATCGATGAAATTTTTACTCGGTTGGGGTTTAATGTATTTTTATGCATTAGTATTTTTAAACAAATCAAAATTTGTTTGTTGATCATTACGGTTCTGTTCTATTTACGGGTTAAGAAAACTCAAATATCTGTCAAATTTGTGGACCAATTTAACATTGAACATTAAAACCATTCATCTCTTAACTTCAATAATAGTAAATAAACCCTACAAAGATCTATTATTCACTGGGCAAAACAATCGAAAAACAGTCATTTTGCGAGTAACACCTCGCCTAAGTTTCTAATCAGTACCTTATTCTACGGACCCGAAACTTTAAAACAAACGAAAGTCGCCAGGTAAACTTTACGTTGCATTTGTTTGTAATTTTGTGATTAAATTACAAAGTCTTTGGGAACCAGTTCGAATTCTAAATCCCGCTTCAAATCAAGCCACTCGTAACACAATCTCTGTAATTATATTCGTAATTATTCAGTTCCCCGATTCTAATTAATTATTCGAATATAATTATGTATAATAGGGCTTAATCTTGTCGTCCTTAATATTGAATAATTGGATTATTGTTTTTGGTGTCCGCAAAACGATTTTATTTCTGGTTATTCATAATTTTAGATTGGTGTGGGCTATTTGTAGATTTGGCACAAATAGTGAGCTATCTGATATTATTGAATTGAAATTATATTGTTACTCTAAAGAGAAAAGAAAGTAAAGTAATTGATTTTTTTTTTTAAATGGATGTTCATCAATTTATTGGCATCATCATTCAATAATATTTTCATGCTACTACTTTGACATAGATGACTTGATGACCCAAAAATCCAGGCGTTTAATTTGCTTTAATTACAATAATTTAGGC